>CM059194.1:11885224-12319148 GCA_030323885.1 Branchipolynoe longqiensis | reverse complement strand
AGTGTTAAAGTGTCAGAGCTTAGGCCCCTTGCAATAAGTCTGAGAGTGAAACAGACTACACATGGGTTAACTTACCAGTGACAAATGGAGGACCACTCTACCATATATGATGCAGTCATCTCTAAATACAGTATGTATTCACATATATATATATATATATATATATTTATGTAGTCACATATATAGGTCTCCATATGTATATATGTATATATGAATGGATGTATACATAGACATATATATAGGTGCATATGTAATATTGATATATGTATATACACATAGGTATATGTATATTTATATGTATACACATGTATGTGTATATGTATATGTATATTTATATCGATATATATATGTATGTTAATATATATGTATGTGTATGTATATGTATGTATATATATGTGTATATATGTATGTGTATATTAATGTATATGTATGTGTATGTATAAGTATGTATATATATGTATATGTATAGCATTTATAATAGGCATAGGGGGTTTGGGTTTCGGGAGGGAGAGAAGACGGCAGCGTATCGGCGCAGGGATTCCCGGCACCAGGGTTCCCAGCCCCCCGGCGCCAAGACTCCCACTACCAGGCCTCAATTCAAATAATATAAATATAAATAAAATGTGATAGCCAACAATAAAATTAATGAAATATAAATGCAATAATATACTAGGTAAGTTAATGTTGCTGTACCAGCAAGAAATGCCATATTTGTGGGGATTATGCACCAGATGCATAATTACAGTGTTATTTATGAACATAGCTTACTGGCCACCCATCCCCAGGCCTTCTGGCACCGGCCGTCCCATAAATAATATGAATAGAAATAAAAATTATGTATTATGCATATATATAATTATATATATATTGGTATGCCAAAAATATATCTAAATGATGTACAACAGTCCCCACAGGACCTCCCCCAGTGGCAAGTGGAAGTATATGAGTGGGCCACAGACCAGCATATACCCCCATGGTTGACTGGAGTTTCCTCTATTGTTTAGGATTTATGGCTATACCAACACAGTACTATCATGGGCAGTTCTGTCGTTTAGACATGTGTTGTAACTACTGAATTATTTCCTAATATTCACTGTTAATCTACTCAATCCGGTCCCAACTAAATGTCCTAAGAATATCCAGGAAATTAGATATACTTTTTGGCTTTGTAGTGATGTATTCCAATATGAAAACCTCCTAAAACTCAGTGTTCCACAAGCATATTTGTGAACCTGCACCTTAATCCTATATGAAATTCGACCTTGGAAATTGCACCGGGGCTCGAATGAAGTATTTAACCACCATAGCCCGATCGAGGTAAGCTCTCCAACCTGTTTATAACAACAACAAAATTAACCTGTAGAAGTAGTAATAGGAGGACCGATATGGGTCCATATTACGTAATCGTCCCACGTCAAAGAACCGACGTGGGACAATGACCTTAAATGACCCATTGCATGTTTGCAGCCACGGGACAATGCCCATCAGTGACCTTAGATGACCCATTGCATGTTTGCAGGATTTTAGGTTGAACTCATTTGACCTTTTTGACTGGAATGATGACGTCACTGTTCAGGTTGAACTCATTTGACCTTTTTGACTGGAATGATGACGTCACTGTTCTACCCATTGCATGTTTGCAGGATTTTAGGTTGAACTCATCTGACCTTTTTGACTGGAATGATGATGTCAATGTTCTACCTTGCAGGACTGTCCTTTGCTTGCAGGATGGCCATCTGTTTTTGGTTGAACTCATTTGACCTTTTTGACCGGATTGATGATGTCACCGTTCTACCTTGCAGGATGGGCATCTGGTTATGGTTGAACTCATATTGATTTACACTATGCTTGCAGGATTGACAACTGTTTTTTAAAATTTGTTTTCTTTAAAACTCATTTGATCTTTTATGGCAGATTGGTGATGTCGATGATTCGAACAACATTGGATTGTTTTCTCAGATTTCATTTTAACTTTAGCATAAATAATAATAATAAAGAATACTTCATTAGGAAATGTTATACAATGTATTTTGCGCGTATATCTGTAAAACTATTTCTTGAACATTGTTTCCATGAAGATGCTATTTTGAGTCATTATTTGAGTGTTTGCAGTTGCATCCGATACTACAATAAATAAACCTCAAATAATAATAACCTAACTTAAAATAAGTTAAGGTATTTTCTTGTTTGTTTGTTGGAGTCTTGCATTCTGATTTGCTTGAATCTTTATTTAAAACCTCTTCAATCCATGTATTTGAGTCCCAACAATACCATTTTAACCATATTCTAACTCCCTAAAGTGACCACCTCGCTACTAATAGATTCCAATGGACAAGCAACAGGTATGTTCACTAACTTTTTATTTATATATATATTCATTAGACAGATATTCTAATGATTTAATTAATTACTTTGATCCAATATTCAATAGAATTAAAATGGTTAAAAACGAATGAATGAATGATTGTCCTACTTTCTTTCTCTCTTTCTCTCTATCCTACTCTCTTTCTCTATCTCTCTCACTCGCTCTTCTGTTTCTTCTTCTTTTCTTCTTCCTTCTGTTCAAACTGATGTTGCTAATTCCACCACTTTCAAGTGTGGCGAATGTGAAATCAGTTTTTTTCTCACATGGGGGAATTATTGAGTCATATAAATTTGATATTCTCTATGTTCAGAAACTTTGGAGAATAGTAGAATTCTTAATAGACATGTGATTCCATCATCAAAATTATATTTCTACTCCCAAAGCATCATCTTCTTTTTTTCACATTTCAGGAGAGATGATAATGATGAAGATGATGATGAAACTAGTAAAATAAAGAAACTTTCAAGGAATAATAATAATATTACTTGTACAGACGGTGGTAAACGTTTTGCTTCATGAAGGCATTTGATTTCCCATACAGGTTTTCATGCTTCAGGAGTCGCAACTATGCATCAAGAACCATGGGTTACAGTTTTTAATATACTCCCACCTTGCGGTGAGGGAGGGGAAACAAATATTCCATTGCAGATGTTTTGAATGGAAAATAGCAATACTATTCTAACTCCTCACAACATGGGAAGTGTTCGAGGAATCTATCATTTGAAGGTTTGTTGTAAGAAATATATATCTCATCTAACCGCCAGTAGACTACCACCTATGTATTTCCATCCAGCGGGATTTTGATAGTATTTTCAATACATCCTGTATCTCACTCAGATAGATCTTCATCTTAGAAAGCAATAGATTTAAATCTTCTTCAATGATGCATTTGGGTTCTAGATAACCAGGAATGTTTGAAGACATGCTAACACAAATTGGTTTATGCTGTGTACACCACCTTAAATTTCTGTGCTCACTCACATTAGCATCATCATCAAGATAATTATCATCATCAGAGACTTTGTCTTCATATACTTCTCTTTCCTGTTGGAGATGGGTTCCATGAAGTAGACATTCAAAATCATAGACTGCAAACCAAGGAAAGTGCTGTGAATTTGATTCGCAAGCTATATTTAAACTATCTCGCAAGTCATCAAAGATACTTTTTTTAAAGAAGTATACTCCACTCCCTGATATATATAGATTGAAACTTGTTTGTGCATATACACTTTCTCAACAAAAAGAACAAAAAGGTTTATCACACTTCCTTTGTACCACTTTTCTAGCAATAATATTAAAGCATACTCCAAATTTGGAACTTTTATCTTAATTATATTTCCTTTGGCCACAAATTGTCCATATTGCTGTGGCAATATGGGTAATTCGGGGGAGGCGGACGACCCTCCCCCGGCCCTACTCGCCCTCTCCCCTCACCCACTCCCCACACCAACCCTTCTCTACACTCCACCCACCTAGATGGCGCCACCACTCCCCTCCCTCACTCACACCACTCCCTCCAGGTGTCGCCACCACAACCTCCCCCGCCTCCTACCCCCGCTGGTCCCACCGCTGGTCCTGCCGCTGGTACCCCCCCCCTTCCTCCTTCCGGCTCCCCATCACCTCGGCCACTTCTCCTCCTCCAACCACACCGATAAGACCTACGCTCATATCGCTCCATCACGCTCCACCATGCCGTCAGGCTGTTCACCAACCGTCACACCCAACGTTCACCACAACACACCGACACACAATGCCGGCACGGAAATCCTCACAACACGCCGCTGCCACAGATGCGGCACCCGCGACACCAAACGAACCAACACCACAAGCAAAAGGCAGGGGAGGGCCCGATCAGTTATCACCAGGCCGAACCCCACGGCCACACCTCGGGAAGACAGCGAAAACGAAATGTCTACTCACACACAGATATCGCTCCTCAGGCAGTCAGTGACTGATTCCATCCACCAGCAGTCCGAACTTGCAAAAACAGTCACCAGCAGGATACAAGCGTTGGAGGCAGCTGGCACGAGCAAATGTACAAGGAGCAGCTCAACGGAACGAAAATCACCTAAGAAAAGGAGACGCCGCGCCACCCGAGACTCGTCAGAATTCAGTTCGTCACCATCACCACGTGGCCATTCACCTCGACCACGATCAGACAAGAACAGATCACCGAGACCTACCCCACGCACCAACCGCCACCCAAGCGACGACCACAACCGCAAGAGACATAGGAGTTCCCGGCACGCACAGTGAACACCAACCACATCCTTCACCGATGACGACGACCAAAGAGACGTGATCGACGCCATCATAGGAGGCAACAAAAGAGATGGACGAACAGTCAGCCGAGGTAAGGCGCAACTCCTACCACACACATATGTCATAAGGGAGGAGAAGAAAGGCAAGGTAGGGCCAGGTGAAAGCACGTGGCATGAGTACTTCGCGGCACTCGCAAGGATGAGGAAGGACCCCAAGGTGCCGCACTCATGGACCAGGCCCATATTAGAACACCAAGACGACATCTTCGAGATGGCGGCCGAATGGAGGTGGGACACGTGCCTCGCCTGGTCCGAGAAAGTGTTCGCCATGGTGGACGACGGAAGGCTACCTAAGGCATGGAAGGACGAACAGGCCATTAAAGACCTGCAACGGGCAGCGTGCCTGGCCGGCATACAACGTGAGGAGAGAAACCGGTATGCATGTGCTGCCCAAAGCAAAGGAGACGAACACCAGACGGCCCCTATAAACACCCCATACAAAAGGCCCGAGTTCAATCATGACAATGACGGCAGGCCGTGCCACAGGTGGAACTGGGGAATGGACTGTGGCCACTCCACCTCGCACGGCACAGGCAGTGATCGACGCGCTCACGTGTGCGGGTCGTGCGCCAACAAATATAAAAAGGCGAACCCCCACAAGGAGCAAGATTGCAACAATAAACGATGACAAACTGACCGCAAGGCGGCGGCAACAGACACGGACGACCAGAGGTCGGATTTTCGCTGAATGGCCCTGGCCAGGCCGAAGAAATTGCCGAAACCGACGAACACTGGACTGACGAACCAGCTGACGATCACCAGCCCCTATTAAAGATTGTATCAGTGACACTCGCCCTCAACACCCCACCTCGACCAAAAGGATCCCAGACACCCAGCAGCGCGGACAAAGGCCCCACAAGCGACTGCACATGCAGCCCTGCGGCCACCCGCCCGCGCAGCTCACCGGAATCAACCGCCACCTATGACCACGTGGCCCCAGATGCGTCAACCGACCCACCACCACCACCCGACAACCCCGGCGCACACAGCCACCAAACCGTCCGCCAACGCACTGCACGGAGAACACAACCCCGCCCAAACGAACTCTCCCGGGCGGAAAACAACAAACACGCAGGCGCAGACGCACACGCGTCACACGACACCACAGACAGCCCCCCCCTGCCCAAGCCGAGAGCAGCTCAGCGCCTGCATTCAAACCAACCGCCACACAAGGCCACGTGGGACGCGACCCAGCACACGACCCCCCACACCCGGCCCCCACCCGAGCCGGCGACGCCTCATTACCTGCAGACAACCGGCCCCTGCACGATACAACTGACGAAACATCAGTCGCCACACGCACTGCCGCCGGCACTGACGGTTCCCGTAATGCTCATTACGGCGCTCGCCTACCCGATACCACAGAACTGCCGACCGACGAACAATGGACCACACACGGCAGCCACAACCCGACCCCACCCATAACCCGAGCACCCTGGGTAGGAGGGGAGACATACGACTGTATCCAGCGATGCCTACTTCCGGTCTTCAGCCCCACCCCGCCTCCCACCCCGGCACACGGAACCCCAGCTCACATGCCCACGCCCACAGCTCACGGAGATGCCACCGACTACACTTCACCACCCACAAACCGAACACCTCGGGTGGAAGGGGCTGAACCCGACAACCCACCCACCCCCTCCCACGACCTAACCACACCCGACACCAGAGACCATACCCCTCAACGCCGCACCGGACCCGTCACATCCGCCACCGCCGACGTCATGGCCCGACACCCCCTCAACCGCCTAACAGTTGCATGCGTACAGCCGCGTGTCACCACACACACCAACCACCACCATACGACCCACACCGATGGCGATGACGATGAACCACCAGACGCACTCCTCACCCACCAGCAACGCGCACACACGTCGGAGGACATTGACGACATAACGGACGACTGCGGTAACGTGCCCGCCCCCTCCTACAACCCACCACATACCCCACTGTCCTACAAGATCATACTCGACAGGTTCTGGCCTGTGTCGTCACCAGCGGCATGGGTCAACCAAGTATACCAATATATTTACAACCAGGTCAGGGAAACGGCACTCCCAAACCATGTCGTGGCACGCATCCCGTTTCCCTTGGGCCTCAGGATCGACCGATGGAGGGACCTGCTCCCCGACTATCATGACAAAGAGCTCCTCGACTTCCTGGAATACGGATGGCCAGTCGACTATACTGCAGACACGGCCCCAGTACCGTCGAAGGCGAACCACCGCGAGGATCCCCAGAACCTACAATGGATCGAAAAATACGTACGGGAAGAGACATCACGAGGAGCCCTCCTCGGGCCATTCACCCAACCACCCTTCCTCCCATGGGCGCAGACCAGCCCGATGATGACCCGAGCAAAAAAAAAAACACCACCGAACGCCGGGTTATCGTCGACCTTAGCTTCCCCAGGGGAGCAATCGTAAATGCGGGTATAAGGAAAGGCCACTACCAAGGCCGCCCCGTCACCTACACCCTTCCCAACATAACTAACCTCACAGACGAGGTCACCCGGATCAGCCAAGGGGCATGGATATGGACCATTGACCTTGCCCGCGCCTACCGACAACTACGCACATGCCCCCTATCGGTTCCCCTCCTCGGAGTGACACTAAATAACGGACTATACTTCGATATCGCCCCTCCATTTGGGTGCCGCACGTCGTCCATGGCCTGCGCACGGACCACCAACGCCGTGACATACCTCCTTCGCAAAAAAGGCCACTTTGTCCTTTGCTACCTGGACGACTTCATCGGGCGGCACCCACGGAGTACGAGGCAGTCGAGGCATATGTCGACGCCGTCCAGCTTGCCGCCGACCTGGGGCTCGAGCTCTCCACCCACAAGTGCGTCCCGCCCTCCCAGAAGACGGAGTGGCTCGGATTCGAAGTCGACACCACCGACATGATCGTCCGCATACCGGCACCCAAACTAAACGAGGTCGTCGCCGAGTGTGCCGCCTGGACACCTGGATCAAAAGCCTCCAGGAAAGACCTTCAGCGCCTCGTCGGACGACTACAGCATATCGCAAAGTGCATGCTCCCAGCGAGGAGATATATTAACAGGATCCTGGCGGCACTCAGAGCCGCCCCTTACAGCGGGAAGCACACGATAACGCATGAAATGACCCTCGACATGGAGTGGTTCAAGTCCTACGCCCACCTCTCGAATGGCGTCCTCCTCCTCCGCCCACCACCCAAACACGAATGGGTTATCGAGTGCGATTCTTCCCTCCTCGCTGGAGGAGCGCACTCCCCGGGAGGGTACATCACAGAGGAGTACCAGCCCGAGTACATCGCCGACGGCCACAACATCACACAGCTCGAGGCGATAAACCTGGTGGTTGCACTCCATGCCCTCACCCCTCCCAACCCCCAAGACTACGCCATTGTCGTCAACACCGACAACCAGGCATCACAGATCGTCCTTGAATCCGGTGCCGGCAAGGACCCCACACTCTGCGCCTGCGCCCGAGCCGTCTGGCGGTTTGCGGCACTCAACTCCTGCGAGATCCGCGTCATCCACAAGCCCCGCACTGAGATCGCGTTCGCCGACGCCCTCAGCAGGGCTCCCTTTGACCGAGCGGCCAGGCGCAAGGCCGACCGATTCGTGGACGACATGGATCTCGTCCGGGTGCGCGTCGTCCATAGCACCTCTATACTCGACTCGGACGAATAGCCTGGGTAGAGATAACTATTTGCCTCTCTCTCCCCAGGCCATCACCAAGAACAGGACCGAGTCGCCCACCTCTTCAGAGCCGGCCTCGCGAAGGGCACCTGGAGAAACAAAACCCGCCAGATAACAACCTACCTGCGACACTCCATCGACAGACACTACGACCCTATACGCCCAAGTCAGCTCAACATAGCCTCCTACCTCACCTCCATCTCCGCCACACCCCGCTCACCCGGAGCAGTCATGAACCATCTCAGTGCCGCGCGGACATGGGTCAGGCTCAAGGACGGCCCAACAAGAGGTTTTGACTCATACCTCATCACAGTCATAAAAAGAGGGATCATCCGCGAGTCCGACCATATGCCTCGACAGGCTCCTCCCCTCACCCCCTCTGACCTCCACGCCGTCACCGCCTACCTCCTCCGGGCTGGCAGCAATGCAAAGGTCCTCACAGCGGCCGCCCTCATCGGGTATTTCTCCCTCCTCCGAAAAGGGAACCTCCTCATTACGGGGCGCCCCGATGACCCGGGACACACCCTCAGGCACCGGGACGTCACCCCCCACCGCACTCACCTGACCATCACCGTTCGATCCACCAAGACCACCAGAGCGCGGTCCGACCAATATACGATAACGATCCCCGGATCCCGACCTCCATCTGCTGCCCCGTACGAGCCTGGAGGCAGTACTCGACCGCCACTTCACCCCGGCCACTCGACCCTGCTTTCTTGACCCCGGACGGGTCCCCGCTGACAGTTAAGACCCTCAGTATGGCACTGCGTGCCGCCTTACACTACTCGGGGTGCCCCGACCCCTCGGGGTACACTCTCCACAGCCTCCGTCGCGGTGCCGCCCAGGCATGTGCCACCGCCAGAGCGCCCCTCAAGGACGTTGCCGACCTCGGCCACTGGCGGTCATCCGCGGTTCACTCCTACGTTCTCCAACAGGCCTTCACGGTCGCGACCCGGGCACTCTCAACTCTATTTGGTTGAGGCCCGGGTCACTTAAGACTCTAACTAACGATATCGACTTAAACTTATGACATTTGACTTGAACATTCACTACTCTATACATTACGCTTACATTGCCTTAACGACCTGTTTAACTTAACTTGTACTCTACCTCACTCTCACATTGCCTGTTCTTGAATAAATTGCCATACTATAGCGTCCGCCTCCTGTCCTGAATTATGTAACTGTGAACTTTTTGGGTCCACAGTGTACTGGCGGAAAATTGATTCTGTGCTTTTGCATTCTGTAAAAGTGATGGTTGAATAAAAAACAAACAATTCTCACCGTGAATATGGCCTATGCTGCCGACTCGGCATAAAGAAACCACCAATCAATCAATCAACCAAATTTGGTATATCTTCTAATCTCACACCTTCAAACTTTTGTTTTCTTACTCTTCTGTGAATTGCAGAATAAAATCCATTCATCACATAATTTCTGAGAAAGTTGTTGCGTCTTTTTAAAGTTCTTATCTGCATGAAAAGATAAGGAGTAGATACAAAAAATTGATTATCATTGTTAATGATTTTCGAAACGGAATGATAGTTATTAACAGAGCGGGGAAAGGTGAAAATTGTTTAATTAAAATAAGTGGTGAAATAACGATATTCACCTGTTTCAATCGATTTCAAAATTATTCCAAAAGCAAAGATAATCTTAAATGAAGATTTTCTATTTTGTAAATACAAAATGATTTAATTTATTACTTTGATTCGATATTCAATAGAATTAAAATGGTTTAAACAAAATCCCAAATGAATGAATGATTCTCTCTTTCTCTCTCTCCCTCTCTCTCTCTCTCTCTCTCTTTGTCTCTCTCTCTGTCCTACTCTCTTTCTTTCGGTCGCTCTTCTGTTTCTTCTTCTTTTCTTCTTCCTTGTGTTCAAACTGAAAATAGAAGAAAATAATCAATTACTACTAATTACTGTGATATTGTTAATTATTTTCAGATTCTGTCCTGAATCACATGCTAGAAGATTTTTTTTTATTGTGGTTGATCCGGCGGGAAGCCCGATACGGTCACGTCCCCAAGCACTGCATGCTCCCTCCTTCCCCTCCCCCCCCCCCCTCTGACCTGCATTCGGGCTACTGATTCCCTCCTATATGGATTTATCGTCTGTAACTCCCGTCTCCACCCATGAATCACCCACGTTAAGCAGCATCAAACGGCATACAAAAGTTCCCACATCACACAGTAAAATGCAGCGAACACGCAGGGCCGCAGCACCAAGGGGCCACCCCGCAAAGCGCGCCACATGGAAGGCGACAGTACCCCCGACTACCGACGCGAGCGACATCACTGACTCGCAAGATGGCGCCTTTTCCCCACAGCCGCCCATGCCACCGCCCTGGCCCTCGCCTCCCGCCTGGCAGTCGACCAGCGCGCGGAAGCCAACGGCAAAAGTTAAGCAGGCCAATGGCTTACTACGATTGGCGCCGATTGCATTCTTACATCAACTCCGATGTCGGTGGTTTATATGCTCAAAAGAATTACTATAAATTATTATTTGGAAAAAATAAGGGGTTGAATTCTAGTTATAATAGAATGAAAGGATACTTTCCGGATGAAGATCATGTTGAATTGGTGAATATTATTCCCAAAGAATCAGCCCATTCCTTTAATGCGGGATTGAATGCGCGTCATAAACTCACCAATAAGGGGCAAGTAGCAGAATTTAAAGGTCCTCTAGGATTAGATTTTATCGATGATTTAGATAAGATTTTAGTGAATGGATGTGAAATTATCTTAGAATTTCAACAGCATAGCGACGCCTTTAGACTTCTCTCTCCTACAGAAGGTGCAAGTTATAAGCTTCTAATCACTAAGATGTATCTCACTGTAAACTATATTCGCATTAGACCGGAGATATTACTAAGTCATTCAGAGAAGTTTGCTCGGAATTCTGGGCTTAATGTAGCGCAATTCACTTATCCCCGAACCATGATGAGACTATTCACAATTCCTGCAGGTGTCAAAACATGGGAGGCTACAGGTGTTTTAGGTGATAAAATCCCTTATCAACTCGCATTAACACTTGTGAATGATATAGCATACTCAGGAAGTTACAGTAGAAATCCCTTCAATTTAGAACATTGTAAAGTAGAATATATTTCCTTTGAAATAGACGGACGAAGTGTTCCAGATAGACCCTTAACCCCTAATTTTGAAACTGGGGAGGTGATTGAATCTTTTCACGCAATGGTTAAAGCTCATAGACATCCAGATCTATGTACATTGACTCCTGATGATTTTCAAAAAGGAAGGACAGAAAGGAATCCACCTATGGAACTGATATGGAGGGAGTATATCCTATTCTGAAGCGCGGATCATCCAGAATATGTCTCTCATTTAAAGAAGCTCTACCCAACTCGATGGTTGCCATCATTTCAGCACAGGTCATTGGAGATTTCACTATTAGCAAATCAAGACTTGTAACAGTAAATCAATGACAAGGAGAAAGAAGAAGAGAGGGAGAAAGAGAGAGAGAGAAAGGAAAGAAAAGTGAAAGGAGAGAAGCATCCATACATATAATGTTAGTTTTAGTATGAGTATCCTCAGAAATGTGAATGAATGTTTAGAATTAGTACTATTATTAATATTATTATGTTGTATATAATGAGATGTGAAGAGCAAAATATTTCTATCAATCACTATTATCAGTAGATATTTGCTAATAGCAAATTTTATATGCGGAGTGAAGTGGGAGTATTATGATGTGGTGTATTATGATCTGGTGTATTATGATGTGATGTGATGAGATGTCTTGCGGTGTGATGTATCATGATGCGATATGATGAAATGTGAAATTAAAATAATCCATCGTCTAATGTCTGTAGTTATTGGTTCTTTCTTTACAGGTCGAATTCATCTCCTGTTCATTGTTATGATTCCCTTCGAATAGAGAGTGAGATTTTCGTATTACCTTAGTATTTTCTTTGATATTATTGGTGTATGTATATATAGATATATATATCTAAAGATGAATAAATAAATAAATAATTAAATTAAGTTCTATATATATCTATATACTTGTTAAAATGGGGGCTTTCACTCTCTTCCTTTCTAAATACTAAACTCCGCATCTCACAACAATCACTCTCCACTCTCTCACTTTCGCATATCCGACACCACATCTGCTTCAAATCAGTTTTCCCAATCCTATATATTAGGAAGTGAATATTGCAAATATTCTTTATTTATAGTATGTAAATTGAATATAAGTAAATGTTGATATAGATATATATATATAAATATGTAAGAATTGCACGGCAACACAGTATTGGTGGGTACATTATTTATTACAGGAAGTGAGAATAGTAGAGAACAGTAATGCACCTGGCTGGGCCTCAAATGCCCTACCTAAATGGATAAGAAAAAAGTTTTGAAGCAAGTGTGGAGGCTCTGGCTGGCAGGGACAGACTGAGCCAACATAAACAACAGGTGTAGGGAGGCTCCTGCCCCACCTGGTGGTCGTGCATGGCACTATCCTGTGAGCCCCCCAGGAGCCCCCTGGGTGGCAGCACTGTGCAATTCGGTTACATCCGCATATACGTTGTATATACGTGGGTATATATATATATAAATACTTTTCATTAAACTTATTTCATTAAAAAAAACAACCAATCACTTTCGAACATTCTCATCAATGCGAACTCGTTTTACTTTTCCACCTGCTTCAGTGTGGTATACAGAATTATAAGGAGTGATAAGGAATCATGATTCAATCATACGCGATTCAATCATATACGATGCGGAAAAAGGATAGGATGTGGAAAAAGGATGTGAAAATCTACTAAATAAGAGAAGTATTTCTTTATGGTGTGATAGATTTGCGGATGTTGTTATTATCATGGAATCATGATGTCAACGACTGAGGAGGACGGTCAAATAGTGTGAAAGACTAAATCTTCTATGGGGATTTAAACCAAAAAATAAATAAAATAAAACAAACAAATTGTTACACCACACAAAATGAAATCTTTTCACAGCTAACACAATTAAAGAGATATGATTTAGTTAAATTTTGATTATTCAGATTTTCTTTGTTTAGTCCGCTTTTCTTTGTTTATTAGAAAGATGTTACTTTATTTAATATTTCTCACCAAGAATGACTCGATGTTTTTTGATGTTGCTGCATCATCTCCTGCAGGTGGTGGGATATCTGGAAAGTTAACAGTAGTAATAAAGTTGTAAGTGGAGTAAAGGTGAAGGTGGGGGTGAAGGATGTCAAAGGTTATTCAGTCGGTCAGTTCATTTGGTGAAAGTTCTGCTGAAAACACGCATGCATATCTAGAGACCGCAGTAATAGAGCTATAAGTGGAGTAAAGACGATTATGAAGCAGAAGGGAATGTCATGACTGGTCATCTCATTTGCTGTAACTCCTGCTGAAAAACACACATGCGTGTCTACAGACGGTAGTAATAGCGCTATAAGTGGAGTAAAGATGATTGTGAAGGAGAAGGGGATGTCAAAGGTTACTCAGCAACGGAGTGAGTGGTTAACTTATTTGGTGAAACTCCTGCTGAAAAAAAAGAAGAAAGAAAAAAAAAAAGAAAAAGAAAAACACGCATGCATGTCTACAGAAATTATTGAAAACATAAAGTGTTTAGGTTCAATGCTGGGCGAGAGATTCTATCTCTACGTCAAGATTTTGATGGGGAAATAATATAAAATTGGACTTCACACCGACCAGTGCGCCCGAACCTGCCGCGTGGCTCTGGACTCTGTACGACTTTCTAGGATTCCCCAAGATGCCGTCAACCCGGAATAACCGCAACAAGGATCCCTCCACGGACCCACAGACACCGGAGGAACCTATACCAACCCGTAAGCCGCGGGGCAGGCCCAAATCGGTTGTGTCACGTGAAAAATCAACAAAATAAGCACGCTCTCGTTCAAGCCGAACCGAGGAACGGCGCGAGACTACTACCATAACGCCGGACAGCACCCCCACAAACCCAAGCAGATGCCGCGACTCGGCAGGCAACAATGAGGCCCTCATTAATGCCCTCAACGATTCCAGACCCGCATGGACGAACGGCTCGACAAGATATCTCGTGGCATGGCAGACAGAATGGACAAATTTGAGCGCACAGCGGTGAAACGGTGGCGGACAGCGTCACCACGTGGCTTACAAGATGGCCGCCGACCCACGCGCCCAGCTGACCAGGTGCGTGACAACCAAGATGGCCGCCAACAATCGTGCTCCCCACGCCAGCCGACTGCCACAGATGACGCCGATACCAACCACCGAAGGAAATCACCGCGGCGCAGCCGTAGCACGGACAACAGGAACATGGCTCACACGCTCGCCCCGGCGCGGCACCGCAGCAACAGTAAGGATCGACGCGCACACCCACGCGATCCTCAGCCTACACGGCCCGAGCAGTACTACTATGCGGAGGGCACCAAAACAAACCGTGAGTTTGTTCCGTTCAACAATCCCTTCCGTACGCCTGCTGCCATGGCCCGTGACCGAGCGTCCTCCCGCACCCCCTTCTATGATGTAATGACCCATACCGACTATGAGGAGAACGCCCGCAGTGACGTGGTAAACGAACTCCTGGCCGCCGCGGGATCAGCCCTGGGAGACAGGAAAGGTAACCATATAATAGCTCCTCATAGGTATGTCAGAAGGGGTCACCGTAGTACTAAAGTTGGCCTTGACCAGGCGACGTGGGCGGCGTATTTTGCCGCGCTGTGCCGCATGATAAAAGACCACGCAATGCCGACAAGCTGGATCGAGCCTATGTTTGAACACATACTTGTATACAATATGTTTACATTACTCAAACCAGGCACAATTAATTAAACTAGACATGTATGTTGTTATTTCAGCATTATGTATGACTGGCAATGACCTCCATTTTTATGCATCAGAAAACCACATTTGCAACATATATTAGAACCAACATACAATGTGTATTGTTTTTGGGTAGATTTGGTGCTGTCACAAGATATGAACCATATGTTGTTCATAATTTGTTTGCTTTGTTACTGCAATCACATATACCCACTTTGTACACAAAATACTGTATAACAGTAATACAAAACATTGATAACATGGCATACTTATTGGAATGTCCATGTTTTGGAACTATCTTGTTCCTGTACATCTGATCTGGTAGTACTTCCCTTGTACACAGCCAAACTGACCAACATTGCAATACTTATGCTAAGGTTAATACTTATACTAAGATAATAATATCTCTCTTAATGACAGGGTTATTAGGCAGACACACAACACACAAAACATGGCTACCTACCCAGTCCTTGTACTCATCTCTACACATGACTATGTATACTCATGGGAACACCCAAAACTTGAGATCACTTTTGATCTTGCCATATCAGATATTGAGTTGTTCCCTTGATATCAAGTCATGGTTAGAGTCAATAAATGTTAATATTCAATGGTCCGTCACTACTGTGTGCAACGGCAACACCCATTATCACCCTACACACCCCAACTTAATCATATGCATCCTTTCTCTTCGCCATGTTCCTTGACAGTATATAAGGTTAGGTCACCCAGATTGCGCTAGTATGGTGCTAGTCTCATATCAGTAGGTACAATATCTCCATCCTAGTCACCTCTGTAGATTCAAATCAACATTACTGAGTTGGATTTACTTGTATACTGCCTACCTGCCTTACACAATATTTATTCCTGGCTGGGTACTTCTGTTGAGCTTGCCATAATGACATTTGTCACCTCCTAACCCACCTTAGCCTAGGCCAACATACTCTATCTTTATATATCAAATACAATGCAATTGTCCTTACCCTCTTAGTAATACAGTACTCTTCAACATTAGTAACTCTGATTTTGACATCAAGCTCCTGGCCACCTTTTATCATTTCCCATTACCTGCTCCAGATTAAATTGTCCTAGTGTCACAAAACCAGATAACCAAGATGCCCAATACCCCGCAATCCCAACTGGTGATGGTAACACTTTCCACATAGTTGCAATGGTTCATGTTTCCCCTTATTGTGTTACTAAATACCATCTCCCTCAAATAGGCTTGTAGTACAGACACCATCTAGCCCATACAAGATGACCAACACCAGGCAGAAAGTATTCTCCAAATGTCACTACCATCATGCTTATTTCAAATCAATTGTATTTTATCAAGAGTTCAGGTTGTGACTACTGAGTCCCCAACAAAACACCCTACACTCACACTATCCACCTATCCTATATCACCTACTGAAATGCAAGATCCCTGCCTCCTGGACACCCGACTGGAATATACACTAGCACCTGACATTGTGAAATTTTAAAGACAATTGTATAGTCTAAATACAACACTAACTGCAGAATTTGTATAATATATATTTTCTACAATTATGTGCACATCATGCCTATCCCTGTTTCACCACTAGTACGACCTAATATTCCTCTTGTTAACTGTGCACACTTTTAACCATATGCTAAAGACCTGGCACCAGTGTCTTCATCTCAATATGTGATCGCAATACTCTCTGGCAGTCCACAAGCTCTGCATGTGGTGTGGTCCCTGTGGCTGATGGGCATGCTTGTGACTGACCAAACCCTTGTGGTTGGTTATGTGCCATCAATACATGTTTGCGCACACTTCTTGTTTTGGGCATGCATGTGAATGGCTGTTTACATAATCCTCTAGAAAAAGGAATACTACTTGTGCCCCTACACTCTAACCGTTGTCTTTGTTTCCCATACTGCACCCCAATCCCTGGGACCACACTCTGTTGTCTCTGTGTTCTTGTCCGTCTATAGTTGATACCAGCCCAATCTATACCTGGTTCACATTTCTTAATATGTCTTCTGTTCAACCGTCTTTCTTCACCAGGAGGCTGAACTACAGTCACCACAGCCCCCCATTGTTTGACCCCCACAAAACCACCATCCCAATGGGGCTCCAGAGGACCTCTTTCCTGTACCTTCACCAGTACTGCATCTCCAAGCTCTAACATGTCCACATTGGCTTGCTTGTGTGCTCTTTTGTGGTTAGTTTCTTTGTTCTTTGCACGGTTATCAATCACCTGCTGAACTGCTTTTGCCAATTCCTAAACTCTGTCTGCAAGATTGAACTTGGTTGTTCCCAGATCCCTATGAACTAACCTACTGTAGGGAATACCAGGATTCCTACCATATGTTAGGAAGAAGGGGGAAAAACCTGTAGATACAGATCTAGTTGTTCTGTGGGCTAATAGAACATCGCCCAGATACATTTCCCAACATTCACCCCATGAGTTTACCAGTTTCCTCAACATGCCTTTAAGACTTTTGTGAAATCTCTCAATACAACCATTAGCTTGTGGTGAATAGGGTGATGTGTGCCTCACTTCTACTCCACAACTCTTCCAATAATTGATGACTAACTTATTTCTAAACTCACACCCTCGATCTGTTAAAAATACTTCTGGTGGAGAGAATCTAGGAATGTACTCCCTTACTAAGTAGTCATAAATCCCTTTTGCTGTCTTATCTTTCAGTGGCTTCACCTCTACCCAACGAGTGTTGTGGTCAATAATTGATAGCAAAAATCGGTTTCCATTTGGACTGACTGGGTATGGTCCTGTGAGATCTGCACCAACAATTAAGTTAGGTAGCACCGGTAATGGCAAATAGGTGGGTGTTGGTTTATCACTTCTGGCCTGGTATAATACACATTGGGGACATTTTGCAATAAATTACCAGACTGCTCTAGTCATACCTGGCCACCTAAAAAATTCATGAATTCTCCCCAGTGTCTTTGCCACTGACATGTGACCCACATCTCTGTGTGTCATTCCCATTACGCTATCTCTATATTTCTCTGGTAAGACAATCCTCGGATATTCACCCTTACCTGTTGGTGCTACCAGTGAGTACAGCAACCCTCCTTCCACCACATAATGATTATTCCCTTCCAGTCCCAACTCAAATTCTTTCATTTTCATCTGTTCTACCTTCAGTCCTTCCAAATCTATCCCATAATATTCTAATGGTACCTCTTCTCCCCAGAGCGCAATCTCTACTGATGACATTCTTTCATCCTCTTCCAGCACCCGATCAGGTCTGAGGCGTGATAGCATATCTGCAAAGACATTGTCCTTTCCAG
Organism: Branchipolynoe longqiensis; assembly: GCA_030323885.1. Lineage (NCBI taxonomy): Eukaryota > Metazoa > Annelida > Polychaeta > Phyllodocida > Polynoidae > Branchipolynoe > Branchipolynoe longqiensis. The sequence goes on along the minus strand of CM059194.1, from coordinate 12,300,686 downwards.
ACATATATTCTATGGGGCAAACATACTCTGCTAACAGTACAGCCCACCTCTGTATTCTTGTATTTTTAATTTCCTTTGTGAAAAGGCACTTTAGCGGTTTGTGATCTGTATAGGCAGTCACCTGCGCCCCAAATAAGTAAGCACAAAGTTTGGTCAGACAATGCATAAGGGCATAACCTTCCTTTTCAATTGTTGGGTAATTTAGTTGTGCTGCACTGAACCTTCCACTGACTAAGTGTACTGGTCTTTCTATGCCTCTCTCATCTTCTTGCACCAACACCCCCCCAAAGCTGTAGTCTGATGCATCAGTAAATAATTTATAAGGCTTTGCAGGATCCGGAAACTTCAATATCACACAATTTAACAGCAACTGCTTCAATTCAACCCAAGCCAATTGGCACTTTTCATCCCACTGGAATTTTGTATTCTTGTCTGTCAACCTTGACATTGGCGCTACTACATCAGCATAATTTGGCATTAGCTGCCTGTAATAGTTGGCTGACCCCAACAGTCTACGGATCTCTCTCTTGTTGGTAGGAGGGGGCCATGTCCCTGATTGCTATAACTTTATCTGGATCTGCCTTTAGCCCTTCACCACATACAACAAACCCAAGTAATTTAACCTCTGCTAGTCCAAAGTGACATTTCTCTTCCTTGACAACAAGTCCATGTTTCCCCAACTCCTCTAACACTTCTGCCACATGTGGTATGTGTGCTTCCTCAGTCCCTGAATAGATAATTATATCATCCAGGTAGATCAAATATGAAACCCCCAAATATTTAGCCAAAATAGAGCTCATCATTCTTTGAAACACTGCTGGGGCATTACACAACCCAAACTGCATTCTTTTGAATTGATATATGCCCCGGTGTTTTTTTTTCTTACTTTCTTCTGCCATTCTCACCTGGTGATATCCACTTTTTAAATCAATAGTGGTAAGCAACTTAGCATTTACCAGTTGATCGAATATTTCTTGTATCCGTGGAAGAGGATATGCATCCTTTTAAGTTACCTCATTAAGACGCCTATAATCCCCACACAAACGAATACCTCCATCTTTCTTTGGGACTATTGTGAGTGGGCTACTCCAGGCACTACAACTTGGCTCAATTATATCATTGTCTAGCATCCTCTTAATTTCTGCTTCTACCAGCTTCTGTTTAGCTAAAGGTATCCTGTATGGTCTCTGATTTATTGGGTGAGCATTCCCTGTATCAATAACCATTTCCACTACATTAGCAGCTCTAAGGTTCTCATTCTCCTTTGGAAATAGATGCAGAAATTGTATCCGCCAATATTCTAATTCCGAAACAACACCGGCTATACCAACAAGTGGTTCATTATGGCTAACCCATGGATAGGCTTCACCACACAATATAATCTCTTCCCTGTGATAACATAAATGGGCCTCACACTCCTTCATCATATCACTGCCAAATACAAATTCATGTTGCAGTTCCGTCACCACATGGAACTGGCACTTCTTTCCCAATACAAAAATATCTGCTATCCCCTTGGTTGGAATTAAGTGTTTTGATAGGGACCTTAGTCTTAATCCTAAAATGCACCTACAAAATGAAAATCTTGATGTTTTAACACTATCAGAAACATGGTTCACTGACAGACATCAAGACAACACCCTCAACATAGAAGGATATAGGCTTGTACATAAAGACAGACAGCAAATTAACATAGCAAACAAACAAAAAAAGGTGGAGGTGTTGCAATCTACTGCAAAACCTAAAAAGATCTAGACACTGAGGCCCTAAAAATAGCAAACAACTCAAATGAACACCTGGAGCTACTATGGTGCGTAATAAAAAACGAGAAACATTCCTTGAAACTCTAGACAAAAGCATAAATACAGTGAGAAAACTAACAAATGCAGAAATCTTTGTGCTAGGGGACTTCAACATAAACTCATCATCATCATGCTGTCGGTCGCGATGCGACAAAGACTGCTTTCATTACTTGACTGCCACTCTACATTTCATGAAAGCTGCCTGCAAAAGTGTTGAAGTGCTGCTGGCTTTTGCAAGTTACCAGCGGCACTCTCTCGGGGAGCAAATAGAGGTTTCACACCGGCAAGAACATGTCCAGACAGGCGCAAAACTATTTGTCCCTGCAGTGGCTGGTCGGGAGATGTTGGGAGTTCCATACATCAACCGCCCTTAATGCTGCCACAGTGACATGGTTTTCTGTTCAGGGTTTGCTCCCTTAGCCTTTGGTTCTGTTAAAAACCTATACCACAAGGCAGTGGTTTACAACTCTGCAGGGCAGGGGCGTCAACATAAACTACAGTAGCAACAACAAAAATAAACTAATGCTACAAACCACTATCAAAATCCTAGGGCTACTGCAACTTATTACAGACAGCACAAGATTAGGAAACAATAGCTCAACAATTGACCTAATACTAACCAACTCAAACCATGCCACAAAATGGGGCACCAGAAGCTGGGGTATAAGTGACCATGAGCTAATATATGTAACGAGGAAAAAACTCAAAATCACAGGCCAATATAAATATAAGATGGGCAGATCCCTAAAAAACTACTCAAAAGAAACACTAAAAAAAGACCTATATGAAAATATAGACAACCTCACGACAAACAGAGATGACACTGATATCTACTGGAATAACATTGTCACAGAAATAAAACAATCATTAGATGAGATGTGTCCCGCTTAAGAAACTAAAAATACAGAGAAACCAAGACCCGTGGGTAGACAGGGAACTGTTAACGCATATCGCAACAAAACAAAAGCTAGGTGACAAAGTGAAATGTACTAAAGACCCAGAGGATAAAAGGGCCTATAATACTGTCAGAAACAACTCTCCCAAAGCAGTAAGGACAGCAACAAAGAAATATATAGTAAAACAAGACAAGGACTGCGGAAGCAACACAAATAAGTTCTGGAAAAACGTAAGCTTACTATTCCCCCAAAACAAGATAGAAGAACGCACAAGCTTCCAGGATAAGGATGGAAATACGCACACAGATAGTGATGCAGTAAATAAACTAAATACCCACTTTGCCACGGTAGGACAAAGGTTATCAAAGAAAATCACAAGAATCTTGGAAAACAAGTCAGAAAATATCCCGGATGAAATCCCCACCTACAAAACTGACCTCAAAGAACTAACACAACTAATAAATGACATAGATGAAAACAAACCAAGTGGAATAGATGGAATCCCCACAAACATACTAAAAGAGGCGCTCCAAGCCATCCCAGATATCATGGTCGACCTGTTCAACATATCATTTGAACAGGGACACTTCATCACAGCATGGAAGATGGCAACCATCACCCCCATCTACAAAAGCAGTGACAAACAAAACATGGGGAACTACAGACTAATATCAATCTTGCAAACACCAGGCAAGCTAATTGAAAAAAAATATTCCACAGGCACATAAATGAGCACCTGGAAAAAAACAATATACTAAACAAGAGGCAAGAAGGTTTCAGAAAACTACACTCCACATCAAAAACAATAGCAAACCTAACAAGTGATGTGCTGGCATCATTGAACCAGAAGAAATTAGTTGGAGCAGCCTTCATCGACTTCAGCAAAGCCATTGACACTGTCGACCACAGCATATTAATAAGAAAATTAAACAACATGAGCATTAAATCCAAATCAATAAACTGGATAAAAAGCTACCTAAACAACAGACAGCAAAAAACTAAAGTAAATAGTACACTCTCAGACCAACAAACTGTCACCTGTGGTGTACCCCAAGGATCAGTCCTGGGACCACTACTATTTATACTATACATAAACGACCTAGGAAAATGGCTGGAGACAGAATGTCTCCAGCTATACGCGGATGACACTGTTGTATATGCAGAAGGAAGCACAGTAGAGGAGATAGCAACCAAACTGAACAACCTCCTGCTAAAGCTGGACGGCTGGTGTGAATCCAATAAAATAACCATCAATGCAAATAAATCTAAAACTGTACTCTTCTCACATACATCAATCACAGGAAGAAACCTACAATGTACACTAGGAAACCAAACACTGGAAAGTGTAAAGCACTACAAATACCTAGGCCTAGAACTAGATAGCCAGCTAAACTACAATCTGTGTGTAACAAAAAATCATACAAAGAGTAAACCACAAACTATGGCTATTTGCTAAACTAAGAAACTATATGACACAAGATATGAAGAGTTTAGGCGCAAAACCATGTAAACGCCAATCCAGAAATGGAGAAAAACATTGGAATCAAACATTCAAAAAGTTATATTTGTTATATTAATTCTTTTTTGTTCATTGCTCCATAAGCATGTGATCATATGAAAAGTGGAATTAGTGAGAATTAAAATTATTTTCAGGTAAAAAATCTTTTTTTAAACTACATTTTTGGATTGGCGTTTAGGTGGTTTTGCGCCTGAACTCTTCATATGTCAATAAAAATCTTCAAAGGCATGGTACTCGCCTACTTTGACTATGCGGATGTAATTTACATGGGTGCTAAAAAAGAGCTACTAACAAATTTGCAGATATTACAAAATAGGGCCCTAAACATCTGCCTGAAAGTAGACAAACTACACCCCACTTATGACCTACACAAAAGAACTAAAGCAAAGCTACTAGAAAACAGAAGAATAATCCACCTAAAAACATTAGCATACGGATACAGCCAAGACACAACCACTAAGGGACACCAGAGCAAGCAAGGCACCACTACTAAGGCAGACCAGAAGCCGGATCAAAGCCCATCAAAGGAGCACGCTGGAAATGGCTGCCAAGGCATGGAATGCCCAAACGGTGAAAGAAAGACAAATCCCTGACCTAAAAACATACAAAAAATATCCGTGCAAAATCAAATCTGGAAACCCCAACTGAACTGCACCACAAGGGGACAGGTGATATGTCACGGCCCACCAACTGGACAGCCCAGGGCGGGACAACCAGAAATATAAAAGCCAGATAACATATCCAACAACAATATAAATCAAATCAAATTCAAACAAACATAACTCAACCATCTATTACATGCAGGCCTATGGACATGTAAATAAAATAGGCTAGTATAGAACTAAGTAGAAAAAGCGGAAAACTCTTCCCAAGAAAACCCCAAAACACTAACATAGAACCTTAAGAAAACACCTAACATAGTAATAAGAATAGAACAAAAATACAATGCCAAGAGGGCCCATACAAAAAAACAACTAACATAGGCTACTAAACATACCAACAGACTATCTATCTGCTACTGAAATGCAGACAATCAAATAACTTATCAGCAACTACTGCTTGGTAAGACAACACCAAAACTACAGCTGGCCAGCATTGAAAACAAGCCTGGGTACCCGGGCTTACATGCTATGGACAGTATAAATACAGCCTCAATAACAAATAAATAAAATAAAATAAAAATCCTTGAGCTAACTTCTCACTAGCCATACCATTCTCTCTTAATTTATTCCAACAGTCTTCCCGAATCATGCTACGACTGGCACCTGAATCTATCAAACCTGCACATAAGATTCCGCCAAATCATATGCATACACATGGTCTCTGATCGAGTGCCTTTAGAAGTTTCCCGACACCTGATTTGCTACTGATGACTGTTGAGGCGCATCCCTAAATTGTTCATTCCGCAATTTTTCTTTTCTCTCCCATTCAAACTTATGAGGACAATTCCTCACTATGTGTGGGGCCTTACACAAATAACAGATGAGGGCTGGACGGTTGATATCATTGCTTCTGCATGCCTGACCATCTCTCATATAACCATGTTGATAGAAAGAATTCCGCCTTACTCCATTGTACTGCCCTCTAGCAAGTCTTTGACCATAACCACTTCGGAATGGTGCTTTATGCTGCTAGTGACCCACAGATGGTCTGCCATGGCTTGTCCAGGCAAGCTCTTCTTTATAGCTATCATACTCTGGACCCTGCCCTGCCTGCACCATCCCCTGGCCATGCTGCTTATCAGACAATGTTAATTTTCCCATGTCAGCTATTTCCTTACTTAATCACTTCATTTCCCTTTGCATAGTTTTCATCATCTGTAATTGCATATCAACACTGTCGTCTTTTCTTGCCCCTTTCTTATCCACTACCCTAACTGCACTAACTGGAACTATACCATCAGTATTGGCTACCTTTTCTGTAGCTTGGCCTGTCCTACAGGCTAGCTCCATAGTCTCCTCCAATGTCTGTGCACTCTGCATTTCAATAAAAAATCTAATAGTGACTGATGACAATGAGTCTGTGAATTGTGAGATTAACTCTTTCTTATTGACATGTGCCATCTCCTCAGCACTGTATGCTTTGTAAAGTGCACCTTTGTACCTCTGGCAATATGCAGCCTCTGACTCACCTTCCAGCTGCTTCATTTTTCGCAACTCTTTTTGTAAAAATAAACTCTCGTCCTGGGTGAGGAGTAGCTTTGACACCTTTGCTCTCACTGTTTCCCATCCAGGATCTGATTCTTCCCTTAAAATTCCCAATAAAGTCTGTTGCAAGCATCCTGTAGAACTAGATACTGCCAACTCAATCGCATCTCCATATAGAGTTTAGTACCCTCCTTTGCTGTACTAATCTGTTCCAACCATTTCCTAAGTGTACTCTTATCTTGGCCATCTATCGTCTCAATCATTTTTCCATAGGCATGCAATGATCTATATGCCTTCTTCTCTGCCTTTTCTCTCTCCCTAAAGGTTCTATCCAGTCTCCTTTCCTCCACATCTTTTCCAATAGCTATACTCATCTCTGGGTCCTTTGACTGTACTAACTGTAATGCATATAGTGGCCATAATTGCTCCATCGTATCCTCTGCCTTAACAGCCCCTGACTGTTTACCTGCTGTCACCCAGTCATTAAACAACTTTTGCATATCTGTCTGTTTCTGTCTAGTACTCGCCATGTTTAACTGTTGTAATGCAAAGAGTATAGCAAATATCAATACAATTCTCTCTTTTTAATTTGTTTGTTTATATTAAAAATTAATTACAATCTCAACCACACAATCTGTGACTTGTAGGGGACCCGGTTATTGAAAGAATGAATTGCCACTCACAACTTCCACTATGAACATGTGATTATTAGAGCACACTGTTATTAATGGAACAACTCATTAGACAGCATTAGATAGTCACCTTACTGAGAGCTCTTCACCAAACTGGCAGCATGTAAGCAACCCTGTGAGTTCCCAGTGTCAGTCTGCGCATGCCTGTGCACCAGTTATCAACATCGCTGTAGTACTGAAAAGATTCCAGACACAACAAAGCACTGAACAGAATGATGGTGCCCACAGTGTAGGCCTATGACATGAATCAAATTTTTAATTGTTATATGATTTTATTTATTTAAATCTTTTTTTTTTTTAAATCACTAAATATTTACTTCATGTAGCTATTTTCCATTACATTCACCATGAATGATAAACAACAGTTAAGCAGTGAACAAGATGGGTTTCCCTGCATTGCATGCCAGAATCAAGTTTGATTTATTTCTTTTAATTGAATTAAATTTACTTTATATAGCCATTTCCCAATACATTTACCATGCAAGCTACTAGAAACCACAATTTATATGGAAACCTACCTTTGTGTGAAACAGCACAGGCACAATGCATGGAAGTCAACAATTGCTAAGGATTCTCAATCTGTTAGACACCATGAACACAATGCATGTAGGCCTATGTCACACATCTTTTATATTTCTGTTTGTTTGAATACATTCTATTTCACTGGAATGGATATCAATGGACACCTTCGATAGGGCTGAAACATAGTAGTCACATAGTTGTTATATCAATATGTTATGTCAGTATCAATAGAAGAACACGTTGTGTTGTGGTTCGTTTTTTTTTAAGTGTTTTTTGTTTTGTTTTAGGCAGAACTTCATGGAACAGTCATCATCATGTCAATGCCAAAATTGTTTATGCTGCAATATGTGACGTGCCTTTTTTTATTTATTTATTTATTATTTTTGTTTTAGCATTCCCAATATTCACATGAACTGCTGTCAATCCAATATTTCATTTGGCAATCATTAAGCCCAGTCCTACAACCCCATGGCAATTTCCCAAAGTAAAGAGAACCAGTGAAGGACAATATTGAATGATTGATTGGTGGTTGCTTTACGCCGTGTCGGCAGCATAGGCCATATTCACGGTGAGAAATGTTTGTTTTTTGTTCAAACCATCGCTTTTACATGTAAAAGCAGACAATCAATGATGTGCCAATAGACACTCATTAAATTAGAAAGCTCACAATCATATATTTGTGGTCAAGGGAAACAAATTCCCATAGAAAAAGAAAAGTTTTATTAATAATTGATAGAATCTATTTAGTAAACTATATGAGGTGGTACAGTCCAGCTGCCCTCAAAAAGGCTAAAATGTTTTCCTGTTTTACCTTAGTAAAAAGGTCATGCATACTGTCTGCAGTGTAGAACTGTTGGCGCAGGGCCAACAAATCAACGCAACTTAGTAAAATGTGTTTGAGTGTCAGCGGGGACTGACACCCAATACATTCAGGGGGAGGTTCCCCCTTGAGCAGAAAAGCATGTGTAAGCCACGAGTGGCCAATACGGCAGTGGCTAAGGACCACTTGGTCCCGCCGACCTCCCGCATGAGTCTGTGGTGGCTTTCCCACAGATGGTTCAATTTCTTTAAGTTTAGGGACAATATAATCATAGTTTAACACATATAAATTATATTGGACACCTGAAATGCATCTAATCCCTATTTTATCAGTAGGTATGTGACAAATTAAAAAATAATTTGTTTAAAAAGTAATGTACACTATCTCAATGAACAAATAGCAACAGAAATGGCTTGGACAGATCTTAAACGTGACAGTCATACAACTTTCATAAAGTAATATTAAGAAAGTTATAGCAGTTTAAATTAAAGAAAATATGTTCTGTAAAGGAAGAGTTTTCATGTCTTGCTGACAAGTACCAACTGCATTTCAGCACGTAAAATAAAACATTGTGAATGAGATAAATATCACAAAAATAATGCATGCCTACCACAAATGCAATCATACACATGAACCCCATGTGAATCTTACACACTGCCCAGAACAAACTTACACGTCGCACACCATGCTAATGTGCGTGCATGTGGCACTCTCCACAGAACCACCGTCAGCCCATGTGAAACAAACATGCGCATACAAAAAAATTGTCTATCATGTGGACAAAATCAGACACCTAGCCCAGAAGTTGGAGTTAAAATGTTTTGGTCACCACTGAAAAGTTTGTGTATCTCAGAACAATTGATGGTATTAAAGTCTGTGCTGTTAGATTAAATTGAAATAGTTGTCAGAGAACTTCTACACATATTCTTTAGATATATCAACTATCTACTTCCAAAATCACTTGTTGGGCTCAGTAACTGAAATATCACACAAGAAGACACAATATTGTACTCACATGGTTTAATCCCAAACTATAGTTGCTACAGACACATGTACATAGTCTGGGCTGGCTGGTGGTGGTGGTGAGAGAGAGCGCTCATGCACCCTTATTTATAGGTTAAAATCCAGGTACCAGTCAGGAGACCCCAGCCTGTACCCAGCAGGCCCTTGGCTGCAGAGTATCAATGCAACCAGGTACCAGTCAGGTGACCCTAGCCTGTACCCAGCAGGCCCTTTGCCACAGAGTACCAATGCAACCAGGTACCAGTCAGGTGACACAGCCTGTTCCCAGGATGCGCTTGCCTGCAGAGTACCAATGCAACCAAGTACCAGTCAGGTGACCTAGCAGGTGTACCCGGCAGGTCCTTGTCTTCAGAGCACTAAATATATACCACCCCAAAATTCCCGACTAAAGAACGTACGAACTGGGTCATTGAGTGCGACTCCTCGCTCAAGGCAGGGGGCGCGCATTCACCCACAGACTTCTATGCGGCAAGATACTCAAGGGCCCTCATCACTAAAAATCACTGCATCGCCAGGCTGGAAGGGATTAACCTTGTGGGAGCACTCAAGGACTTGGCTCCTCTGAACCACACGTTTTCACCATAGTCATAAACACGGATAACGCAACATCACAACAGGTGCTTAGCACCGGATCCGGTCGGGATCCAGTGATCTGTGCATGTGCCCATCAGATCTGGCTGTTTGCAGCAAAGCTCAGCACTGAGGTAGTAATACGACACAAGCCGGGCAAGGACCTTATGCTGGCGGACGCGCTCAGCTGCTGCTGCTTTAACCCAGCGGCAGAGGGGATTGCAAGGAAAATAACAACTCAGCTAAAATTGAGCCCCGTTAGTGTCAGCTATGATGATGACCTCACCCCGATCCTCTGAGTAACCAATGATTCAATTCTAATACTTTGCCTCTCTCCATAGGTTACTCCCAACAACACTACAGTCGCCTCCTTACTATCATGACGGCTGGACTGGCCCCCAGAACCCGGAAGAATAAAACAGCGCAAGTCACCAAATATCTCCGCTATATGAACAACATGGGGGGTGACCCCATGAGGCCATCGCAATACGAGGTCATGTCTTACCTTCTCCATCTGCACGATACTAGGACCCCAGGCACTGTAATGAACTTCTACAGCGGTGCTCGCACTTGGCTGCAGGCGATGGGAGTCCCTAGAGCGGCGTTCGATACGTACCTGGTAGGATTACTGAAGCGAGGAACACACTGCAACTCTACACATGTGCCGGCTCAGGCACCACCGCTGAGCCCCTCTGACATAAGGAAGGCCATCCAGTTCTACGGTACGGTTGGGGACAATGGTCCAGTACTTAAGGCAGCATTACTGGTGGGGTACTTCACTCTACTCCGCCAAAGTAATCTGCTGCTCTCTCCATCAGCTACCGACACAGGTCATCTGCTTCGTGCGCGTGATATAACTCTGACCCCGCTCGGACTCAACATACATGTCAGATCGTCAAAACCTCTCCGCCGGTCTGATCTGCCACGCAACATCACTGTGCCGGCGATCACGGGATCCATCTACTGCCCGGTCCGGGCTTGGACCAACTACATGTCTAGGACACAGCCATGCCTCGAAGGGCCGGCTTTCATTACCACTGATGCACTTCCGCTGCGACCGCAAGCACTACTCGACACGCTCAGGTTGGCTCTGGCCACTCAGGGCCACCAGGCACCTGGTGCCATAACTCTCCACAGTTTCCTCCGAGGTGGGGCACAGGCTTGTGCCTCCCTAGGCTCTTCACTGCAAGATATCAAGGATCTAGGTCATTGGACCTCCGAGGTGGTCCACACCTATGTGCCAAGACACTCAATTTCTTCGGCCCCCAGAACTCTAGCTACAAAGTTTGGTCAAGTTCTGTAGCCCTTGAAATCATTTGTTTGAACTCTGATATGTAACAAAAATCAAGAAGACAATAATAAATCCCAATATAAAGTCAGTCGGTCTTGGTGTTCTTTCAATTGTGCATGTTGCGAGAACATGGGTAATTGAATACTCGGACTGACGTCTCACCGAGTGGATACAAAGCACCAAGAATGCTATTTATAGATTAAACCAGACACTGCCCCCAGCGCCTCCTAGCTTAAGAAGTTAACATTAACGACATCGCCGCTTGCTTTGATTCACTTTAGTTTTCACTGCGGTTCGGTCATCATCTCTACTAAGCCTTGGGTTTTGAACCATCCCACCCACCCATACTGTTATACTCTGTGGGGTCAAGTTCTGTAGCCCTTGAAATCATTTGTTTGACCTCTGATATGTAACAAAAATCAAGAAGACAATAATAAATCCCAATATAAAGTCAGTCGGTCTTGGTGTTCTTTCAATTATAAAGTCGCCGTGAGTGTGCACTGTCACAATTCGGTACCCATCCTGATATGACCTTAGATGTTGCCAGGACATAAAACTCTAACAACCAACCAACCAACTTAGATCAAAGATTCACCTGAAACTCTGTAAAAGTTGGAGATAATGTATCTTACTGTTGATGGTCTTAGTTTGGCACCCCTACCTTATATTGATTATAATCCAATATCTACAATCCAAATGGATATGTTTCCCTTCCTCACATACTCTTCAGTGTTCAAATCACATAATATCAAGGCATAATGACACAACATCAGTTTGAATTGATAGAGTGCATGGAGGAAATCCACTATGTTGGAATGAACTAGTTCACCACCTCACTATCTCAGCCAATGAAAATGATTGCTTCCTGACCTAGATTGGAATATTTCCCAGGAACCTCTCAACTTCCTGCCAATGGCTGCATTGTAGATATATGGGATCTATCAATTCAAACATTAAATTTCATTTCTCTACTTGATTGAATCTACTAATCAGTTCAAAAGTTGCAGGCAAATATATCAAGGTATGTGAGGAATATATTTTACTTTTTAGATTACAAATTTATGTTCTCATTTCATTTAGCCACATTTTCTCCACTTTTTATACAACGGTGTTGTTCACCGCTACTCAGGCTACTACAGTATGGGGTGACTCTTTTATCTAGCAATTACTGTCCTTCCCTTTGCCATTCAAATAATTTGAAACATTAAAAATAACAAGTCCAACATACAGTTAAAATTGTCATCACCTAACTGTACACGCCTTTGTTTTTTGTTGTTGTTTAAATCCCTTTTCAGCACATAACAAGGAAACCAAATCCACCAGTTTCCATTTGTTAGACTATGGTCAGCGAGGGATGGTGTCCATGCTGGTTCCTGGTAGAACGCCTTACCTAGTGGCACACACAGGAACCAGCAGCAGGTAGGGATGCGCAAGTGGCTCTAGTTACAATGCCGGGGACATTTTCATTACGGGTCAATTCCAGAAGTTGAGCTGATCGTATTTCACGACCAGTTGGAATGGCAGAATGAGTTTTTTTGTTTTTTTTGTAAATATAGTTTATTCATTGAATAAAGTCTTTTGTCAGCGCCGTGGCACTGGTCTTCCAGCCATGTGACAATACAGTTATTTACAATATATGCAGCTAGCCCAAATCAGCTGAAATAACAATATCAAACATTCAAAGACTTACATATGGTATAGTTTGACAATTCACATACAAAAATAGCAGTTATATGTTGTATTCCTACACACTTGATACATACATGTGTATTGATTAGACCTTTACATTACGGAGTGGTTAGGTACATAGTTTTCCTTCATAGGTTTGTATGCCTACTATGTTGTGAATTGCAGAACTATCATGTTGTTGGAGTTAACATTTTGAGATGGAGTGGGTGTTAGTAGAATGGTTTGTTTATTCTGTTAGATAGAGTGTGGTTAGCTTATAGGGTTATCCTTAAAAGGTTAATACCTCAGGTGTGTTTTTTGACTACATGAAGTAGTTTGAGTAAGTAGGTTGTTAGTATTGATGGGATAAACAATGCTTGGAGGATTGTATGTTTCAGTCATTTAGTAGTCTAGTACAGACTTTATTAGTGTCTATGTTTGTACAAAGACCCCATAATACCAAGACAGCTCACTCAGCCTGTACTGTGTAATCAAAATGATCAAGCCCACCACGTGGTGCGCTGGCCGTTCCCCCGGCTAAACAGATGCCACAATATATGCACAAATGTATATATGAATGTGAAAGCTGTGTGACGATGGCGACGATGATGTGTGCCTGTTCATAGCAATCCGATATTGATGTGTATTCACGCTTACCCGCCTCATGCATGATATAACCGTATGTGTTTGCATGTGAAACACCAACCAGCAGCTGGGTCAATCAAACCCACCACAAGGTGGCACCGCAAAATTTACATCACATGGGAGAGATAGGGAGTGAGCCGTCCCAGTACCATAAGGCCCCCGGTCTATAGCAATACTACCAAACTGATACACCTTTCCGAATTTGCTGGGCAAATAATTTGTACGGTGGATAACTTGGTTTGTTGGCAGCAGGCAAAGGAGCGCGTGGGGTGGTGCTTATAATAGATAGCTAATTAAATATGGCGACCTCATCACTAGGCCTGTTAGAGCGCCTGTCTCCCGTTGTAAAGACTAGGTCTCCATGAAGTAAAGTTGAATCCTTCCTCCAACTAATAGATTTACCACTAGTTGGCGTCACCAGTATGTAACGTCTACAGCTCGAATCTGTGGTTGTGTAGGCAGGCTATAGTCAAATCAATACAGGCAAAGAGAACGGAAGAGTATAAAGTGTGAAAGAAGAGAGAGAGTCAAGCCCTCTGGTTTATTATTTGTATGGTACATGGATTCAGTGTAGAGTATCACCCCAACCTATTCTCCCAATGAGAAATAAGCATTCTTAGGTCTACCAATAGGGATCCAGCATTCCTGGTCCCCATGGTTACCAATGATCGTGGTACCATGGTTACCAATCTGTGTGGCTCCTCTGGTGACCATCTGCCTTGAGCCTGAGTGTGGTGATCCTTTGTGCAGAGGGGGGAGGGGATAGGCTCTTAGTGCCCTTACACACAGCCCTGCCAGCACCACTATGTCTATTTACATCTCAATCAGGCACCACCAGCACCTACATATACACATACATGCACCTGGTCAGGTTTTCCCGATCAGTAATAGAACAGTTGCATTCCCCCACCAATGCATTTAATCGGAATATTTTACAACGTGTTGGTAGATCGTGGGGTTGTGGGTTCGAACCCTGGTCGAGTCAAACCAATGACTTAAAAATGTATACCTGTCGCTTCCTATCCTGACGCTCGGCATTATTAGGATAGGGCAAGGACTGGTTGGCTCAGTGTCAGGATAATGTGACTGAGTGGGATATCAGGTCATGTTGCTGGTGGCCTGGTCTTCCAGTGGGGCAGCACTATAAAGTCACCATGAGTGTGCAGTGTCACAAGTCGTTACCCATCCTGATATGACCTTAGATGTTGCTAGGATGTAAAATAACAACAAACAAACAAACCTGAGGTCACATAAAGACGGTTACCAACTTTTTGTCAGTACCCACAACAGTTTAATACCGGATGCGGTCTCCGAATAGGTAGAGCGCAGCCTTCCCGTGTGGAAGATCGGTAGTTCTAATCCCAACCGAGTCAAACCAAGGACTTATAAAATAAATACTTGTCGCTACCTAGCCTGGTTCTCTGCATTAATAGGAAAGGACAAGGACTGGTTTGCACAGTATCAGGATAATGTGACTGTGTGGGATATCAGGTCATGGTGCAGGCGGCCTGGACTCCTTGTGGGGCAGCACTATAGCATAAAGGGGTAACAGGTGGCAATTCTCATACTTTCATGTGTTGTTTACCGTGATCTCACCCGATGTGACCCCCCGGACATGTACACACCATTAGCGCCACCTGGCGGGCGTGGCACAAACTAAACTCGGACCGCCTTGTTTGCACAACCCCACTGCCAATGCTTGCAGAAACCAGTCTGCATTTCCATTCTCCAACAGTCGCTTTTTCTATGGGAATTTGTTTCCCTTGACCACAGATATATGATTGTGAGCTTTCTAATTTTATTAGTGTCTAATGGCACATAATTGATTGTCTGCTTTTACATGTAAAAGCGATGGTTTGAACCAAAAACAAACATTTCTCGCCGTGAATATGGCCAATGCTGCCGACACGGCGTAAAGCAACCACCAATCAATCAATCAATCAATCAACCCACAGTCGCTTTACTGTAGACACTACAGTCTCTATCTACATCAGACCAATGACTTACAAAATTGATACTTGTCGCTTCCTAGCCAGACGATTGGCACAACTAGGATAGGGCAAGGAGAAGTGGAATGAGGAAGACCAGTTGTCTGCGACTGAAATTTCCCCTGCTTAGTCCGATAAAATATAAAATTTTCAAAAAACCAAACCAATTATCTAGATTTTATTTTACATATCTAACTTAGATACTGATGCACTTATTAAGCATTTGTTTCTGGGTAGAAGGCAATACTGGGTCAATTTAATAGAACCTGTTACTGGAGAAGTCAATGGTGTCAGAGTTTTGGCAAGGTAGCCAAAACTAATTTTCCACGTTTACTCTCAAAATATCTCAAAAGTTTACCATTTAAAATAAAAGTAACTTTGAACTAATGTAAAGTAGATACTAGTGATCGATCTAATATATTTATCTCAGAAATAATACAGAAATTCAAAATCATCGGACTATGCAAATTTAAGCAACTAATGTACCAACAAGCAACAACAACAACGACAACAAAAGAAAATAAAAGTCAAGACGCTGGCTACAGAATGCTCTTGATTGGACTTTTAAGGTCTATTACTTTATATGATTTCATAAACTATTCACCCCAAAAGTACTAGTAGGCTATGGTAGATAAACATTTGAACCACATATTTAGGACCGCATTGCCTTTACTGTTGTCAATGCAGTCCAGTGAAGCCTCTCTCTACAGCTCTACATCAAACCAATGACTTACATAATTGACATTTGTCGCTATCTCTTTTGAGCACACTATATTGTAGATACAAGATTAACCACTATTATATAGACACTAATAAAGTCTGTACTAATAATTATATAGACACTAATAAAGTCTGTACTAGACTACTAAATGACTGAAACGTACAATCCTC
This sequence comes from Branchipolynoe longqiensis, assembly GCA_030323885.1. NCBI lineage: Eukaryota > Metazoa > Annelida > Polychaeta > Phyllodocida > Polynoidae > Branchipolynoe > Branchipolynoe longqiensis. Next base: position 12,284,212 of record CM059194.1, on the reverse strand, counting down.
CAAGCATTGTTTATCGGATCATTACTAACAACCTACTTACTCAAACTACTTCATGTAGTAAAAAACCACACCCGAGGTAGTAACCTTTTAAGCATAACCCTACAAGCTAGCCACACTCTATCTAACAGAATAAACAAACCATTCTACTAACACTCCATCTCAAAATGTTAACTCCAACAACATGATAGTTTTGCAATTCACAACATAGTAGGCATAGAAACCTATGAAGGGAAACTATGCACCTAACCACTCCGTACTGTAAAGGTCTAATCAATACACATGTATGTATCAATTGTGTATGAATACAACATATAACTGCTATTTTTATATGTGAATTGTCAAACTATACCATATTTAAGTCTTTGAATGTTTAATATTGTTATTTCAGCTGATTTGAGCTAGATGCTGATGACAATATCAGACTACATATATATATATTGTAAATAACTGTATTATAGCATGGCTGGAAGACCAGTGCAACGGCGCTGATAAAAGACTTTATTCAATGAATAAACTATATTTACAAAATAAATATCCAGAGTAGGGTTGAAAGACAACCGTCTTTAAATCTGAGCAAAAACTGCTGGGACAATCGCATGCTCAAAAGTTAAAGTTACCCCACCCTCCCACCCTCTTAAAGGTACAGAAGGCTCGGCTCTCTCTTCGGCAGACTCCTTGGTCCCCCGACAGTCGGCTCCAATCTGTAAAAATAATTATACTGATTTTCGGTTCGGAATTATATATTGCAATGTTCTGTAACAGAGAAGCAATGGGTGCCCCACTCGCTGTGTGACATATGAGACTATGTGCAAAATATGATAACACATGGTGCCCGAGATTATGACGAGATGTTCCTATGTAGGAGACAGTTAATGTTTGGTGAAATGTTCCCTCTATGCACCATTAAGAGTGCAGGTGGAGGAAAAGGACATGTTTAATATATATTTATTGTAACTGTCTGCAACTACCTGTTACCACAGGGCCGATGGGCAAACACACGCAGCCATCCCGCATACATTATGGACACCACCTGCAGCTTGAGTTGAGTGACAGCTGCCCCTATTAGGGCATCACCCCCAGGCTGTAGAGAGTGTCTGATTGGCTGGCTGTGGGATGCCCAGTCACCTACACCCCTTGCATCCCCTGACACACATACCTCACTCTGATATATATGATGCTACTGGCACTTCTTGATACAGTCTTGAAGGGAAGACACTCTTCTCTTTCCAGGGACCCAGATACTCTGTCTGAGGCTCCACTTTCTATATAAAAACTAGCAGCAGCTATTCCAAAGGCACTGAGCTGTGTGCAACAACCAAGGGACTCCGGTTCAATGGGATGTCGGCACTGATTCTTCTACACACTAACAAGAGTAATGAGGATCTGTGTGGACAGTAGGTAAGGAGTGAAGGTGATAGGTCTCTAGTAGGTGAACAGGAGTTGATGCCAATAAAGTGCAACTTCTTCACTGTCAATCTTGTGCCACTTGTCTTCCCTTTCTTTCTTATGAGTTTGTTGGAGAGCTGCATCAGGTGTGAACTGACAGACAGTTGTCAGAACGCGCTTGGTGAGACTCAACATATTACACATCGATATAGAGTGAATAGATTAAAAAAAGGTTATCACTTATTAAATATTAATTTTACTAAAATAAACCCATTTCCCAAAGCAATTAGGCTCTACTGCTTACAGCTGATTTATGGCTCCCTCTGTCCAAGTCAACTTTAGAGGTTGTGGTTCCAGTGTGCAGTGTTTATATCTATATAGAGGGGGTGTAATGACGTCACGAGACAACTTCCGGTGGCCATATTTGATTACATATGAAAGGCTTGCAACTGTCTTCATTGTGCTTATTTACCAATTTGTTGGTTTATTTGTCACTTTTTTTTAGCAGTTTGCACTCAGAAGTTGTTAAAGTGCTGTAAAATCGCTACATTAAGCACCCAGTGGTAGCCATATTGTTCTTGGTATATGACAGGGGGCACCATAGGTGGTGTAAAGGTGTAATCCAAGATGGTTGACCGCTGAGTGTTCATGTCACGTGCACTCCCTCTATTGGCCCGAATTGAGAAATTGGGAGAGAATGCACACACACAAAAAACAACTAAGATGTTGCCGACAGAAAGCTGTTGATTTGACTTTTACAGTATATTAATCTATATGATTTGATCAATTATATACCGCAAAAGTACTGGGTATAATAGATATTCAGTTGAACCATATATTTAGGACTTTAGATTGCAAATTCCTGTAGCCCTACTTCCTGACACTTTTTGTATAGTATTGCTTAGCAGCCTTTTCCCAAAGACAGTGCCTCCCGTGTGGAAGGTAGGGAGTTCGATTCCCGGTCGAGTCAAACCAATGGCTTATCAAATTGATACTTGTCGCTTCCTAGCCTGGCGCTCGGCATTATTAGGATCGGGCAAGGACTGGTTACCTCAGTGTCAGAATCATGTGACTGAGTGTGATATTGGGTCATGGTGAAGGCGGCCTAATTTCCCCAGAGGAGCAGCACTATAAAGTTGCCATGAGTGAGCACTTTCACAAGTCGGTACCACTACCAGTCCTGATATGACCCTAGGTGTTGCCAGGATGCAAAACTCAAAGAACCAACCAACCATATCCTATCATATTAATGCCGAACGCCAGGCTAGGTTACAACAAGTATAAATCAGTTTTGTAAGTCATTGGTTTGACTCGGCTGAGATGTCAAACTCCCGACCTTCCGCATGCGAACCCTGTGCTCTACCCATTCGGCAACTGTGTCTGGTGCCTGATGTATTCTGAATTTACTGCCTGAAAACATTCGCTCCTGGAACAGATTCAGTGACATCCGGTATGTGGTGTGCTGGGCGCCAGCGATCCTGTAACAGTTGTTGTCATGGCAACTCCAGAGCCGTAGTTAGCAGGGGAAGAAGGGATGCAGTTCACCGTCCCCCCCCCCACTCCCCAGCAAAAAACGACCCTGAAAACCCTGGAGAGGGGAGTGTTTCTAGATTTCAAAATTTCCTGGGAAGGGTTGTGTGTGTGTGGGGGGGGGGGGGGGTTAATACTAGGTACTGGCAGTACCTATACTAGGTACCGGCAGTTCCTAGATAAAACTGGAAGAAAGCATTCAAATCATGAAACATTGCTAATTTGTATACGCCCCTCGTTGGGTGTATGTTTAAATTAAAAATACACACAAAGTAATGCGAATGAACTAAAGCTTTACTCTTTATTTTGATAGCAACATTACTAGGGATCTATATTAAGACAACAGACCAAATTTTGTTCAAGTAAATACAACAATGTTAAAATGTAAATATCTTGAAAAGTAAACAAAGATAGAACCTTTCCGCTTTAAAACAATTATTCTGCATTTAACTTGCACTGTATAATTAATCTAATTGACTTTCCCAGTTTAAAGATATAAAAAATGACTACCGTTATCTATTAATACCTTGTGCCTTCAGCACCTGTCTGCTCCAATAATTTATCTGAAAACCAAGCAAAGATTCCTAGCTATGGCCCTGAATGCAACAAGCTTTACCCAAGAATCAGGACCACTTCTCAGAGAAGACAGACATCATATAATACCCCTGTCACACTACGAGATAACACGGTAGCGTAAGCCAACATAGGTGAAATTTGGCCATTACGTCGAGCTACATTACTCGTTTGTTGAGCCTACATTTAGATACTTTGAGTTACATCGAGTTATGTCGAGATACGGTGACACGTTAGGCTTACATTAGGCTTATGTTAGGCTTACATCGAGATACATTAGATGTTTGTTAGAGCTACGTCGGTCTATGTTGAGCTACGTCGACATACGGTAAACTGACAGAGAGCCTAGAGGAACATGCAGCCCACACACTGACAACGTGGTGTTAATGTATCTCGACGTAGGTCTAGCATGTCTAACGTTAGTGTAATGTAAGTCCAAGGTGTCTTGACGTATTCAAAGTAGTTGATGAATGGCTGGCGCATGCATAACATATGTAACGTGTGGCAAATTTCTTCGAGCATAAGCGAACGTGGTGTGAACGTGGTGTGAACATTTTGCCTTCGAGTATATAAAGGCATCCACGTCGAGTGTGTTGAGCGCTTGTGTCCTTATGCTGAGCATGCTGGACTGTCGTTAGACTGACACTGCTCACTCGTGGGTCTGACATCAACTCATATTACAAATTACGTCAGAGTCATGTGTAGCTACGTTAGGGTGGGCATAATTACATGAGTCCTACGCTAAGCCGACGCTAGGGTTTCGCTAGGCTGATGCCACCTGTGCTGGAGTCTTGTTAGCCTTAAATTAGGCCATTTTTTGTTGTTGACATTGTGATTTTTACGTTGCCCACTCGCTGGTCTGTTACATCGTATTGTGACAGGGGTATTAATGTGTCCCGTCAGGGGCCCTGTGTAGTTGTGTGTATGGGCATGGGCACAGGTTGCATGGCTTCTGCTGATGGCCGCCATTGTGGTCTAGGGAGACCAGCTCCTTACTCTGAGAATTGCTCTCCAGTGGATCTTCACAGAATGACCTTGTTTACGTGATATATAATGTATTATATACATATAAGGCATGGAGGGAGTGGAAGGTCTGGCCCGAATGTCTGTATCTTTTGTCCTGTGTCCTATGCGCCATATCCTATGTGATGTGTCCTGTCCTCTGTCATGTGTCCTCTGTCCTTTGCCCTGTATCCGTTGCCCTGTGTTTGTCAGGTCAGAATAGAAGTGACCTGTCATGTTCTGTGTCTGATGCCCTTTGCCCTGTGTCATATGCCCTTTGTCTTATGCCTGTTCGCTATGCCCCATGTCTTGTCTCTTGTGTCCTGTGTGATCATGTGCTCTGTGTCTTCTCGTCTCTGCTTGTACCTTATGCCCTATGTCCTGTTCCAATTGCCCTGTTTTCCCTGTCATATGCACTATGCCCTGTGCACTTCTCTATATGTCTTAAAAGTTTGTTTTATTTAACAACGCTTCCAGAGCACATTGGTTTTTATCATTGGCTATTGAATGTCAAACATATGTCGACTCTCAACTCTTGGGGGGTTAACAAGCTTATGGCGGTTACCGGCTGCAGCACTGCAGCAATATAGAAAGGCACCGATAAATCGGTCCAAGTTGTGGTTGAAGATTCGACTTCAGGTGGGATGGTCGTAGAAGTGGGGGTCTCTTTAGAAGATTAACACAAACAGTTGTTGGGGCGGCTCTGGATCACTCCGGGCAAGTGGTAGCAGCGCACTCGCATCACGCAGCAGCAGGGGTTCAGGAGGAAGGGACAGGTAAAGGTGGGTAATGGCGGGTAAAGGCGAGTAAAGGCGGGTAGAGGCGGGTAAAGGCGGGTAAAGGCGGGTAAAGGCGGGTAAAGGCGGGTAAATGCGGGTAAAGGCGGGTAAAGGCGGGTTCCAGCAACAAGAACAGGTAAAAGGCCCCACCCAAGCAAACAACTCCATTGATCAGGGGGAGAAGTAAGCCCGGGAGAGAAAAAGAAGCTTAGAGTAGAGGAAAGACAAATGAGCAGAATTGCGTCAAAGGGCCATGTCTAGTTGCTTTATGGTAACAAGCCGGTGAACCAGAGACATGGACGGAGTAAGAGTAGAAAGTGAAATGCTGGCCAGCTCCCCCTCCTGGAACTCTTTTCAGACATAATCAAGGAGGAGCAAGGCACTACCTGCCCTCTTGGAATAGTAGGCATGCAAACCCAGTAGTATTATTATGAATATTATCATGGCCCGATTACTACCACACGTCACATAATGTCCCAGTCCCAGGATAGTGGACAACTAGTCTTCCAGGTCTGCCTGTTCCTTCGTCTACTCCCACTCGTGCACATCCAGGAGGGGTACCTCCACACGAGGCAGCATCCTCAGTTGCTTAATTATGTGTGGGTGGACTTCTTTAAGGCATGGCAAACTCAATGTAGGTGGTGAGCATAGATGGAATCTTCGGAGGATCCAGTCCTTGGATTCTAACCCCCTGAACGATGAGCTTCTCGACGAGTCCGGTGAGGCATTGGCATGGACGAGTGCATTGGCATCGATCTGGGCATCGGCCGCCGCCGCCCAGTACGGGGCCTCCTCTGGGGTGGGTTGCCGGGGCGAGGAGGGGGGCCGATGTCGTAGAGGCGGTATCGGTCGAAGAGGCTGGCGGTGTGTTGGCTCCCCTCCTGAGTCCACGGCGTGCGGTACGTCGGCCTCGTGTTCGTGGCATGGCGGGTGTAGGCCAGCGAGTCGTGTGAGTCACGGAGTCGTGGAGCATGGAGGCAGCGGCGTGGAGGCTAGGAGAGCCAAAATGAAATAACCAGGAAGTGCGTCTGGCTGGGGGTGGAGGCATAGTGGCTGGAGGAGGGAAGGGAGCCACTTATAAGGCAGAGGAGAGGGGGGGGGGGTTATGTAACCCCAACGCTCGGCGGCGGGCAGGAATCGGGCCGGGGGGGTGGCATTCCTCCTTCACTGCGAATCAAACGCAATGCAAGCATTATGACCTATACTCTTGGCAGATAACAACATGTTCCCTCGCACCAGCAGGCACAACTCAATCGTGTAACACAACTTTCATGCCCAACTCAATCCTGTAACACAACCTTCATTATCCTTATTCTATTTCAGGCACATTAATTGCAGCTCAGAGTAAGCAGCTTTCCTCTCAACTCCGAGCCACCTCCCAGCTTGTCCAATCCACTCTTCATTAACGTTTGGGCCTGTTGCACTAAGTTAACCCTTTCCCAACTACAAACTGTACACTGTGTCATATGCACGGGTCCTATGCCATGTACCCTGTGCTCTGTGCCATGTTCGCTGTGTCCTGTACCATGTTCCCTCTGCCACATTCCCCACGCCCTATGTTCAATGCCATGTGCCCTATACCCTATACATCGTCCCCTGTGCACTGTTCCTGTGCGATGTGGCCTGGGCCCTGTGCCATGCACCCGGTTCCACAATCCCTGTGCCGTGTGGTTCCAAATTCCCTGTGCCATGTGGTTCCACATTCCCTGTGCCGTGTGGTTCCACATTCCCTGTGCCATGCGGTTCCACATTCCCTGTGCCGTGTGGTTCCACATACAGTGTGCCATGTGGTTCCAAATTCCCTGTGCCACGTGGTTCCACATTCCCTGTGCCATATGGTTCCACATTCCCTGTGCTGTGTGGTTCCACATTCCCTTTGCCATGTGGATCCACCTTCCCTGTGCTGTGTGGTTCCACATTCCCTGTGCCGTGTGGTTCCACATTCCCTGTGCCATGTGGTTCCAGTTTCCCTGTGCCATGTGGTTCCACCTTCCATGTGCCATGTGGTTCCACATTCCCTGTGACGTGTGGTTCCACATTCCATGTGCCATGTGGTTCCACAGTCCCTGTGCCGTGTGGTTCCACATACACTATGCCATGTGGGTCCAAATTCCCTGTGCCATGTGGTTCCACATTCCATGTGCCATATGGTTCCACATTCCCTGTGCTGGGTGGTTCCACATTCCCTGTGCCATGTGGATCTACATTCCCTGTGCCGTGTGGTTCCACATTCCCTGGGCCGTGTGGTTCCACATTCCCTGTGCAGTGTGGTTCCACATTCCCTGTGCCATGTGGTTCCAGTTTCCCTGTGCCATGTGGTTCCACCTTCCATGTGCCATCTGGTTCCACATTCCCTGTGATGTGGTTCCACATTCCCTGTGCCATGTGGTTTCACTTTCCCTGTACCATGTGGTTCCACATTCCCTGCGCCATGTGGTTCCACATTCCATTTGCCTTGTGGTTCCACATTCCCTGTGCCGTGTGGTTCCACATTCCATGTGCCGTGTGGTTCCACATTCCCTGTCCAGGTGGTTCCACATGCCCTATGCCATGTGGTTCCACATTCCCTGTGCCGGGTGGTTCCACATTCCCTGTGCCGGGTGGTTCCACATTCCCTGTGTCGTCTGGTTCCACATTCCATGTGCCGTGTGGTTCCACATTTCCTGTGCCGTGTGGTTCCACATTCCCTGTGCCATGTGATTCCACATTCACTGTGCCGTGTGGTTCCACATTCCCTTTGCCGTGTGGTTCCACATTCCATGTGCTGTGTGGTTCCACATTCCCTGTGCCAGGTGGTTCGACTGTCCCTGTGCCATGTGGTTTCACCTTCCCTGTGATGTGTGGTTCCAGATTCCCTGTGCTGTGTTGTTCGTCATTCCATGTGCCATGTGGTTCCACTTTCCCTGTGCCATGTGGTTTCACATTCCCTGTGCTGTGTGGTTCCACATTCCCTTTGCAGTGTGGTTCCATATTCCCTGTGCCGTGTGGTTCCACATTCCATGTGCCGGGTGGTTCCACATAACCTGTGCAATGCGGTTCCGCATTCCCTGTGCCGTGTGGTTGCAGATTCCCTGTGCCATGTGGTTCCCCATTTCCTGTGATGTGTGGTTGCAGATTCCCTGTGCCATGTTCCCGGTTCCACATTCCCTGTGCAATGTGGTTCCATATTCCCTATGCCGTGTGGTTACAAATTCCATGTTTCGTGTGGTTCCACATTCCCGGTGCCGTGTGGTTCCACATTCCCTGTGCCGTGTGGTTCCACATTCCCTGTGCCGTCTGGTTCCACATTCCCTGTGCAGGGTGGTTCCACATTACTGTGCCATTTGGTTCCACATTCCCTGTGCCATGTGGTTCCACTTTCCCTGTGCCATGTGGTTCCAGATTCCCTGTACCGTGTGGTTCCCCATTCCCTGTGCCGTGTGGTTCCCCATTCCCTGTGACGTGTGGGTCCACATACCCTGTGCAATGTGGTTCCAAATTATCTGTGCCATGTGGTTCCACATTCGCTGTGCCATATGGTTCCACATACCCTGTGTTGTGTGGTTCCACATTCCCTGTGTCATGTGGTTCCACGTTCCCTGTGCCGTGTGATTCCACATTCCCTTTGTCATGTGGTTCCACATTCCCTGTGCCATGTGATTCCACATTCCCTGTGCCATGTGGTTCCCCATTCCCTGTGATGTGTGGTTCCACATTCCCTGTCCCATGTGGTTCCACCTTCCCTGTGCCATATGGTTCCAGATGCCCTGTGCTGTGTGCTTCCACATTCGCTGTGTCATGTGGTTCCACATTCCCTGTGCCATATGGTTCCACATTCCATGTGCCGTGTGGTTCCACATTCCCTGTGCCATCTGGTTCCACATTCCCTGTGCCATCTGGTTCCACATTCCCTGTACCATGTTCCTGGTTCCACATTCCCTGTGCCATGTGCTGCCACATTCCCTGTGCCATGTGGTCCCACATTCCCTGTGCCATGTGGATCCACATTCCCTGTGCCGTCTGGTTCCACATTCCCTGTGCCGTGTGGTTCCACATTCCCTGTGCCATGTGGTTCCACATCCCATGTGCTGTGTGGTTCAAGATTCCCTGTGCCATGTGGTTCCACTGTTCCTGTGCCATGTGGTTTCACATTCCCTGTGATGTGTGGTTCCACATGCCCTGTGTTGTGTGGTTCCATATTCCCTGTGATGTGTGGTTCCACATTCCCTGTGCCGTGTGGTTCCACATTTCCTGTGCCGTGTGGTTCCACATTCCCTGTGCCATTTGGTTCCACATTCGCTGTACCATGTGGTTCCACATTCCCTGTGCTGTGTGGTTCCACATTCCATGTGCCATGTGGTTCCACAGTCCCTGTGCCGTGTCGTTCCACATACACTATGCCATGTGGTTCCAAATTCCATGTGCAATGTGGTTCCACATTCCCTGTGCCATATGGTTCCACATTCCCTGTGCTGTGTCGTTCCACATTCCATGTGCCATGTGGATCTACATTCCCTGTGTCGTGTGGTTCCACATTCCCTGGGCCGTGTGGTTCCACATTCCCTGTGCCGTGTGGTTCCACATTCCCTGGGCCATGTGGTTCCAGTTTCCCTGTGCCATGTGGTTCCACCTTCCATGTGCCATCTGGTTCCACATTCCCTGTGATGTGGTTCCACATTCCCTGTGCCATGTGGTTCCACTTTCCCTGAACCATGTGGTTCCACATTCACTGTGCAGTGTGGTTCCACATTCCCTGTGCCATGTGGTTCCACTTTCCCGGTGTCATGTGGTTCCACATTACCTGTGCCATGTGGTTCCACATTCCATGTGCCTTGTGGTTCCACATTCCCTGTGCCGTGTGGTTCCACATTCCCTGTGCCATGTGCTTCCACTTTCCCTGTGCCGTGAGGTTCCACATTCCCTGTGCCGTGTGGTTCCACATTCCCTGTGCCATGTGGTTCCACATGCCCTATGCCATGTGGTTCCACATTCCCTGTGCCCTGTGGTTCCACATTCCCTGTGCCGGGTGGTTCCACACTCCCTGTGTCGTGTGGTTCCACATTCCATGTGCTGTGTGGTTGCACATTCCCTGTGCCGTTTGGGTCCACATTCCCTGTGCCATGTGATTCCACATTCCTGTGGTTCCAGAGTCCCTGTGCTGTGTGGTTCCACATTCCCTGTGTTGTGTGGTTCCACATTCCCTGTGCCATGTGGTTCCACATTCCCTGTGCCATGTGGTTCCACATTCCCTGTGCTGTGTGGTTCCACATTCCCTTTGCCGTGTGGTTCCACATCCCATGTGATGTGTGGTTCAACAGTCCCTGTGCCAGGTGGTTCGACTGTCCCTGTGCCATGTGGTATCACCTTCCCTGTGATGTGTGGTTCCAGATTCCCTGTGCTGTGTTGTTCGACATTCCCTGTGCCATGTGGTTCCACATTCCCTGTGTCATGTGGTTCCACATTCCCTGTGCCATATGCTTCCACATTCCCTGTGCCGTGTGGCTCCACATTCCCTGTGTCATCTGGTTCCACATTCCATGTGCCATGTGGTTCCACATTCCCTGTGTCATGTGGGTCCACAGTCCCTGTGCCGTGTGGTTCCACATTCCCTTTTGTCATGTGGTTCCACATTCCCTGTGCCATGGGGTTCCACATTCCCTGTGCCATGTGGTGCCACATTCCCTGTGATGTGTGGTTCCACATTCGCTGTGCCGTGTAGGCCCACATTCCCTGTGCCGTGTGGTTCCACATTCCATGTGCCCTGTGGTTCCACATTCCCTGTGCCATGTGGTTGCACATTTCATGTGACATGTGGTTGCACATTCCCTGTGCCATGTGGTTGCACATTCCCTGTGCCTTGAGGTTGCACATTCCCTGTGCCGTGTGGTTCCAAATTACATGTGCCATGTGGTTCCACATTCCATGTGCCGTATGGTTCCACATTCCCTGTGCCATGTGGTTCCACATTCCCTATGCCATGTGGTTCCACATTCCCTGTGCCATGTGGTTCCACATTCCATGTGCCGGGTGGTTCCACTTTCCCTGTGCAATGCGGTTCCGCATTCCCTGTGCCGTGTGGTTGCAGATTCCCTGTGCCATGTGGTTCCACATTTCCTGTTATGTGTGGTTCCACATTCCCTGTGCCATGTTCCCGGTTCCACATTCCCTGTGCCATGTGGTTCCACATTCCCTATGCCGTGTGGTTACAAATTCCATGTGTCGTGTGGTTCCACATTCCAGGTGCCGTGTGGTTCCACATTCCCTGTGCCGTGTGGTTCCACATTCCCTGTGCCGCCTGGTTCCACATTCCCTGTGCCGGGTGGTTCCACATTCCCTGTGCCGTGTGGTTCCACATTCACTGTGCAGTGTGGTTCCACATTCCCTGTGCCATGTGGTTCCACTTTCCCGGTGTCATGTGGTTCCACATTACCTGTGCCATGTGGTTCCACATTCCATGTGCCTTGTGGTTCCACATTCCCTGTGCCGTGTGGTTCCACATTCCCTGTGCCATGTGCTTCCACTTTCCCTGTGCCGTGTGGTTCCACATTCCCTGTGCCGTGTGGTTCCACATTCCCTGTGCCATGTGGTTCCACATGCCCTATGCCATGTGGTTCCACATTCCATGTGCCGTGTGGTTCCACATTCCCTGTGCCGGGTGGTTCCACACTCCCTGTGTCGTGCGGTTCCACATTCCCTGTGCTGTGTGGTTGCACATTCCCTGTGCCGTTTGGTTCCACATTCCCTGTGCCATGTGATTCCACATTCGTGTGGTTCCAGAGTCCCTGTGATGTGTGGTTCCACATTCCCTGTGTCATGTGGTTTCGCATTCCCTGTGACGTGTGGTTCCACATTCGATGTGCTGTGTGGTTCCACATTCCCTGTGCCATGTGGTTCCACATTCCCTGTGCCGTGTGGTTCCCCATTCCCTGTGCCGTGTGGTTCCCCATTCCCTGTGGTTCCACATTCCTTGTGCCATGTGGTTCCAAATTCCCTGTGACGTGTGGTTCCACATTCGCTGTGCCATATGGTTCCAGATTCAGTGTGATGTCTGGTTCCACATTCCCTGTGCCATGTGGATCCACATTCCCGGTGCCGTTTGGTTCCACATTCCTTGTGCCACGTGGTTCCACTTACACTGTGCCTTGTGGTTCCAAATTCCCTGTGCCGTGGGGTTCCACATTCCCTGTGCCATAAAGTCCCACATGCCCTGTGCTGTGTGGTTCCACATTCCCTGTGCCATGTGGATCCACATTCCCTGTGCCGTGTGGTTCCATATTCCCTGTGCCGTGTGGTTCCACATTCCCTGTGCCGTGTGAATCCACATTCGCTGTGTTGTGTGGTTCCACATTCGCTGTGCCATGTGGTTCCACTTTCCCTGTGCCATGTGGTTCCACCTTCCCTATGCCATGTGGTTCCACATTCCCTGTGCCATGTGGTTCCACATTCCATGTGCCGGGTGGTTCCACATTCCCTGTGCAATGCGGTTCCGCATTCCCTGTGCCGTGTGGTTGCAGATTCCCTGTGCCATGTGGTTCCACATTTCCTGTGATTTGTGGTTCCACATTCCCTGTGCCATGTTCCCGGTTCCACATTCCTGTGCCATGTGGTTCCACATTCCCTATGCCGTGTGATTACAAATTCCATGTGTCGTGTGGTTCCACATTCCAGGTGCCGTGTGGTTCCACATTCCCTGTGCCGTGTGGTTCCACATTCCCTGTGCCGTCTGGTTCCACATTCCCTGTGCCGGGTGGTTCCACATTCCCTGTGCCGTGTGGTTCCACATTCCCTGTGCCGTGTGGTTCCACTTTCCCTGTGCCATGTGGTTTCGCATTCCCTGTGACATGTGGTTCCACATTCGATGTGCTGTGTGGTTCCACATTCCCTGTGCCATGTGTTTCCACATTCCCTGTGCCGTGTGGTTCCCCATTCCCTGTGCCGTGTGGTTCCCCATTCCCTATGGTTCCACATTCCTTGTGCCATGTGGTTCCAAATTCCCTGTGCCGTGTGGTTCCACATTCGCTGTGCCATATGGTTCCAGATTCAGTGTGATGTGTGGTTCCACATTCCCTGTGCCATGTGGATCCACATTCCCTGTGCCGTTTGGTTCCACATTCCTTGTGCCACGTGGTTCCACTTACACTGTGCCTTGTGGTTCCAAATTCCCGTGCCGTGGGGTTCCACATTCCCTGTGCCATAAAGTACCACATGCCCTGTGCTGTGTGGTTCCACATTCCCTGTGCCATGTCGATCCACATTCCCTGTGCCGTGTGGTTCCATATTCCCTGTGCCGTGTGGTTCCACATTCCCTGTGCCGTGTGATTCCAGATTCGCTGTGTTGTGTGGTTCCACATTCGCTGTGCCATGTGGTTCCACTTTCCCTTGTCCATGTGCTTTCACATTCCCTGTGCTGTGTGGTTCCACATTCGTTGTGCTGTGTGGTTCCACATTCGCTGTGCCATGTGGTTCCACTTTGCCTGGGCCATGTGGTTTCACATTCCCTGTGCTGTGTGGTTCCACATTCCCTGTGTCGTGTGGTTCCACATACCCTGTGCAATATGGTTCCTCATTCGCTGTGCCATGTGTTCCCCATTCCCTGTGCCGTGTGGGTCCACAAACCCTGTGCCATGTGGTTCCAAATTATCTGTGCCGGGTGGTTCCTCATTCGCTGTGCCATATGGTTCCACATACCCTGTGCTGTGTGGTTCCACATTCCCTGTGCCATGTGGATCCACATTCCCTGTGCCGTCTGGTTCCACATTTCATGTGCTGTGTGAGTCCACATTCCCTGTGCCATGTGGTTCCACATTCCCTGTGCTGTCTGGTTCCATATTCCCTGTGCCATATGGTTCCACATTCCCTGTGTCGTGTGGTTCCACATCCCATGTGCCATGTGGTTCCAAATTCCCTGTGTCGTGTGGTTCCACATACGCTGTCCCATATGGTTCCAGATTCCCTATGTTGTGTGGTTCCACATTCCCTGTGCCATGTGGATCCAAATTCCCTGTGCCGTTTGGTTCCACATTCCCTGTGCCGTGTGGTTCCACATTCCCTGTGCCGTATGGTTTCACATTCCCTGTGCTGTGTGGTTCCACATTCCCTGTGCCCTGTGGTTCCACATTCCCTCTGCCATGTGGTTCCACATTCCCTGTGCCATGTGGTTCCACATTCCCTGTGCAGTATGGTTCCACATTCCCTGTGCCGTGTGGTTCCACATTCCCTGTGCCATGTGGTTCCACATTCCCTGTGCCATGTGGTTCCACATTCCCTGTGCAGTGTGGTTCCAGATTCCCTGTGCCGTGTGGTTCCAGATTCCCTGTGCCATGTGGTTCCACATTCCCTGTGCCGTGTGGTTCAACATTCCCTGTGCCATGTGGTTCCATATTCCCTGTGCCGTGTGGTTCCACATTCCCTGTGCCATGTGAATCCACATTCCATGTGCCATGTGGTTGCACATTCCTTGTGCCGTGTGGTTTCCCATACTCTGTGCCATGTGGTTCCACATTCCCTGTGCCTTGTGGTTCAACATTCCATGTGATGTGTGGTTCCACATTCCCTGTGCCGTGTGGTTCGACATTGCCTCTGCCATGTGGTTCCACATTCCCTGTGCTGTGTGGTTCCACATTCCCTGTGCCATGTTCCCGGTTCCACATTCCCTGTGCCGTGTAGTTCCACATTCCCTGTGCAGTATGGTCCCACATTCCCTGTGCCATGTGGTTCCACATTCCCTGTGACATGTGGTTCCACATTCACTGTGGCATGTGGTTCCACATTCCATGTGCCATGTGGTTCCACATTCCCTGTGCCGTGTGGTTCCACAATCCCTGTGCCGTGTGTTTCCACATTCCCTGTGACGTGTGGTTCCACATTCCCTGTGCCATGTGGTTCCACATTCCCTGTGCCATGTGGTTACACATTCCCTGTGCCATGTGGTTACACATTCCCTGTGCCATGTGGTTCCACATTCCCTGTGCATGTGGTTCCACATTCCCTGTGCCATGTGTCTATATTACATGTCCTATGCCCTGTGACCTATGGTATGTGGTCTGTGTTTTGTGTCCTATGCCCTGTACCCCATGTGCATTGTGACATGCTTGCTGTGCCCTGTGTCTTATATGCTATGCCCTGTGCCCTGTATCTTATTCCCAGTGCCCTATGCCATGTACCCCGTCCCCTGTGTCCTGTGTCATGTTTTCTGTGCCCTGTGTCTTATGCTCCCTATGCCATGTGTCTTGTGTCATATACCCTGTGCCAGTCTCCTGTGCACTCTGCCATATTCCCTGTGCCCTGTGTCCTATGCCCCATGTTGGTGCCCTCAGCATGGTGCAGCCACCACCCCACCCGCCTCCATCTGTGCGTATGTGTGTGTTGGAGGGGGCAGGGAGGGGGGTTCTGGCACCTAGGATGAACACCACCTTACGCGGCCATTATGTGCTGGGTCAGTGACCCTGCCTCAGGCGCCAACACGCACAGAAAGCATTGTCCGTGCATGCACAAGCCCATCCAAGCCTAATATACTAATGACCTGGTGAATATGTTGACATCATCACACCTATAAGTATAAATAGACCAGTGTCACTGCTGGTCGAACACGAGGTCTGTATAGCATTAAACACATTTACAGTACAATGGCATTATGTAATCTTATAAATGAATTGATGACTTGTTTTTGTTGTTGGTTAGAGTTTTGTATCCTGGCAACATCTAAGGTCGGGATATATCAGGACGGGTACCGACTTGTGAGAGTGTGCACTCATGGTGACTTTATAGTGTTGCCCCACTGGGAAATCAGGTTGCCAGCATCATGACCCGATATCCCACACAGTCACATTATCCTGATACTGTCCTAACCAGTTATTTCCCTATCCTATTAATGCCGAGCACCAAGCTAGTATCAATTCTCAAAGTCATTCGTTTGACTCGGCTAGTATTCAAACTCCCAACCTTCCTCACAGGGGGCCTGCGCTTTACTGATTCGGCAACCGCGCCCGGCAACTGGGAAGATTCAACTCGCCTCTCTACTAGTTGTATCATTAAGATACTGTATGTAACAGTCTGCACTGACCTCTCAAGAGGCCAGGACCCACATAGACAGGTAGGTGTGGATAGGCTGATTTTATCCTGGAGCCTATGTTGTATAATAGTTAGCAAGCTAGCCTTGGAATTACAAGAAGTATGGGTTCGAATCCTGATCTAGGCGCAATATTTCCCATTTTCATCACCCCTACGATAGTACTCTCCAGCTGTTTGGTATCTCTATACAGCCAGGAATGACTAATTAGCATTAATACCTGCTGTACACCAGCACCAGCACCGACTGGGTTGGCCAATTTTACAATGACTGAATTGAAGATCTTTGTAGCGAATACAACATATACAGTGACCATTGAACCTGTTATTCTTTATTAATAAAACATGAATACTAGCACAACAAAACTGACAATCAATATGTGATGTTGTCATATGTTCTTAACGAGGAAAATATGCACAGGTGGTCGGCTACAGTAGATCTCTATCAAAGATCCTATAATACTAAGAGGGCTCACTCCCTATCATTCCCATGGTAATGTAAATTTTGCAGTGCCACATCGTGGTGGGTTTGATCAGCCCAGCTGCTGGTTGGTGTTTCACATGTAAACACATACAATTTTATTATACATGAGATAGCTAAGTATGAATACACATCAATATACTATGAACAAATACACATCATCATCAGCATCATCATCAGCATCGCCATCATCACACATATTTCACATTTTATAGATATATTTATACATATAATATAGCACCTGTTTAATCAAGAGAACAGCCAGCGCACCAAGTGGTGGGTTTGATCATTTTGATTACACAGTACAGGCTGAGTGAGCCGTCTTAGTATTATAGGGTCTTTGTCTCTATCTAGACCTTCAAATATATATATATATATGATGTATAACGCATTATACAAGTATAAATGCAAGGGGAACATATACTGTATATATCTTTTCCTCATGGCCGCATTGGTGGTGCCCCCCCCCCCCCCACAGCTCCCAGGTGTCCGGGTAATTGGTGGGCAAGGCCCCCCTCGCACCACACACACTGGTATATATATAATACATACAGTAAAACCTCTCTAAATCGACCGACCTTGGGCCGACCTTAAGTGGTCGCTTTAGGGAGGTGGTCGGTTTATGGAGTTAGAATATGGTTACAATGGTATTGTTGGGACCCAAATAAAGCGATCGAAATAGGGGAGTGGTCGATCTGCGGAGGTGTTCGGTTAGGGAGGTTTTACTGTACATTTATATAGATATAAATGTAGACACTGTCTAATTACCAATCAACACCCAGTCAGAATTAGACATGCACAAACACAACTAGAATTCAAGAACCTGGTAAGAATTCACCAAGCCAATCAGGCCCTTCTACAGGCCTAGTGATGAGGTCGCCATATTTAATTAGCTGTCTATTATAAGCACCTATGGCCACCCTTCCCCCTCCCACCACCCCACATGCTCCTTTGCCTGCTGCAAACAAACCAAGTTATCCACCGTACAAATTATTTGCCCAGCAAATTCGGAAAGGTGTATCAGTCTGGTAGTATTGCTATAGACCGGGGGCCCTATGGTCCTGGGACGGCTCACTCCCTATCTCTCCCATGTGATGTAAATTTTGCAGTGCCACCTTGTGGTGGGTTTGATCGACCCAGCTGCTGGTTGGTGTTTCACATGTAAACACATACGGTTATATCATGCATGAGGCGGGTAAGCATGGATACACATCAATATCGGATTGCTATGAACAGGCACACATCATCGTCGTCCTTGTCGCCATTGTCACACAGCTTTTACATTCATATATACATTTGTGCATATATTGTGGCATCTGTTTAGCCAGGGGAACAGCCAGCACGCCAAGTGGTGGGTTTGATCATTTTCATTACACAGTACAGGCTGAGTGAGCTGTCTTGGTATTATGGGGTCTTTGTACAAACATAGACACTAATAAAGTCTGTACTAGACTACTAAATGACTGAAACATACAATCCTCCAAGCATTGTTTATCCCATCATTAATAACAACCTACTTACTCAAACTACTTCATGTAGTCAAAAAACACACCTGAGGTATTAACCTTTTAAGCATAACCCTATAAGCTAGCCACACTCTATCTAACAGAATAAACAAACCATTCTACTAACACTCACTCCATCTCAAAATGTTAACTCCAACAACATGATAGTTTTGCAATTCACAACATAGTAGGCATACAAACCTATGAAGGAAAACTATGCACCCAACCACTCCGTAAAGTAAAGGTCTAATCAATACACATGTATGTATCAAGTGTGTAGGAATACAACATATAACTGCTATTTTTGTATGTGAATTGTCAAACTATACCATATGTAAGTCTTTGAATGTTTGATATTGTTATTTCAGCTGATTTGGGCTAGCTGCATATATTGTAAATAACTGTATTGTCACATGGCTGGAAGACCAGTGCCACGGCGCTGACAAAAGACTTTATTCAATGAATAAACTATATTTACACCAAAAAAAACAACAACAAAAAACACGTTGTTGGCAAGATGTTGGCATAGGCAAAATACGCACATGTACTCTCTACAGTGGATACTATTAATTCTAGATCTAAATATATACTAAAAAATATGTAGGTGTATATACATGTACACAATGTCTAATGTGTAGACATGAACTTGATATGACGTCATGGATGTATTACTACAGTAAAAACCCATTAAACCAAGCTCGGTTAAACTAAACGATCTGTTAATCCAAACTTTTTTCGGCGGCCCGGCAAAATAGAACCATTTATCATATAACAAAGTTGGTTAAACCAAAGTCGGTAAATCCAAACTATCGGTTAATCCAACCAAAATTGTCGGACCTCAGGCCACTTCCAGTATGGTTAAACCAAACTTTCATGTGGTTATAAGGTCACCGCCGAAATTTGTATATGATAAATGGTAGTATTTTGAAGGAACCCTAGAAATGTGTTTGAAGTACCCGATCGTTTGGTTTAACCAAGCTTGGTTTAACAGGGTTATACTGTATGTACATAAAAAAACAATAATCAAAGTGTCCACATACATTGTATATTACATGTGTAATATACTTTTACTCAAAGTCAAAGTCGAAGCCAAAGCTCGGTTAAACCAATGATCGGTTAATCCAAACAAATTTCTAGGGTCCCTTCAAGTTTGGCTTAAAGGGGTTATACTCTATTAGGCTTACACTGTTTGGATCTATCTATTATTTACCAGGTAAACTAATTGTGTTATGCTGATGTGAAATGAACCATCGTATCTAGTATCTAATTACTGCAGACTTAGTAAGTTTTATGCTTTTGGTTTCTACAAAATACATTACTTCTTGACCGCACCAGTGCCGAATCGGTACAGCGCAGGCTTACCATGTGGAAGGTCGGGAATTCGAGTCTGAGCCGAGTCAAACGATGACTTATAAAATTGATACTTGTCGCTACCTAGCCTGGCACTGGGCGTTAATAGGATAGAGCAAGTACTGGTTAGCTCAGTGTCAGGACAATGTGATTGTCTGGGATTTTGTCTCATGGTGCCAGTGGTCTGGTCTCCCAGTGGGACAACACTATAAAGTCACCATGATCATGCACTGTCATAAGTCGGTACCCATCCTGATATGACCTTAGATGTTGCTATGACGTAAAACAACAACAAACAAACTGAATAAAGTTTTGGTGATGGAAATAGCCTCGTAAATGCTATGTTGGTGACCAGTGTCGCTGTTGGTTGGTACCTTTCCTTTTGTTATTTCTAGTATGGACCAATCAAGGAACTCTCCTTCCCCGCAGGGCATTTAAGCTAAGATTCCATATATGCAGATTGTGGCATGCAAATCTTTTTCTTTTTTTTTTCTTCAAGTATTTATTCATCGAATAATATCTCTTGTCAGCGCCAGAGCACTGGTCTTCCGGCCATACAGTACAACTCCTTAATACATAGCTGATACTACTATCAGTTGTAATAGTGACTGCATGCAAATCCTGTTTGTTACTAAAGTATTATACATTTCATAAATGAAGTATCAGCTGTAGTAGTAACTGTGTACAAATCCAGTCCCATAAAATTATCATGCATAAATGAAACTACTATCGGTTGTGATACTGACTGCATGCAAATCCTGTTTGTTACTAAAAGTACCATACATTTTATAAATGAAATATCATCTGTAGTAGTAACTGTGTACAAATTCAGTCCAATAAAAGTATCATGCAAATGTAAATGCAAATGCGTATGTGCATTCACACCCATTGGTCCATTGAGCGATCCACTTTGCTGTCCATGCATTCGCATTCGCAACCGGACTTATGGAAGCACCACCATGCATTTACATACCGCATACCACATACAGCGTATACAGAATTTTAACTTTATGCTTTTACCATTTCATCGGTGCATATTTCATGGTGCCTTTTGTGCCATAACCAAAGCTCATAAAGACTCAGGAGGCCTCACTTCCAATCAGGCCTGAACACAGCTCCTGGGACAATGACTGCAGACCAGATATAGGTCACTCCCACTTTCTAACCTCACAGTAACTATCCATAAACTCGGACTGGAAATGGTTTGACTCGGCTGGGACTTGAACTCCCAGTTTGTTTGTTTGTTGTTGTTTTCCGGCCTAGCAACATCTAAAGTCATATCAGGATGGGTGCCGACTTGTGACAGTGTGCACTCATGGTGTCTTTATAGTGCTGCCCGACTGGAAGACCAGATATCCCACTCAGTCACATTATCCTGACACTGAGCCAACCAGTCCCTGCCCTATCCTAATAATGCCGAGCTAAGAAGCGACAAGTATACATATTTAAGTCATTGGCTTGAACTGACCAGGGTTTGAACCCACGATCTACCCATCTGGAGACGGACGCTATCATCCGGCCATCCCATCTGGTGAACTCCCAGTTGTCAATCCTGGAATTACCTTTCCTGAGAGATTGTTTGGTATTGGAGTTTTACATCCTGGACACATCTAAGGTCATACCATGATGGCTACTGACTTGTGACAGTGCACACTCATGGCGACTTTATAGTGCTGCCCCACTGGGAGACCAAGCTGACAGAACCATGCGCTGATATCCAACTAAGTCACATTATCCTGACACTGAGCCAAGCAGTCCTTGCCCTATCCTAGTAATGCCAAGCGCCAGGCTAGGAAGCGACAAGTATCAATTTTGTAAGTCATTGGTTTGACTCGATCAAGAATTGAAATCTCGACTTTCCGCATGGGGGCCTGCACTCTACCGATTCGGCCACCGCCACCGGTTTTACTGAGATCTGCGAATGCGGCATCCACTCCAGCCACAGGGCGTGTCCTGGCGGCTTTTTCACTTGCACCACCAAAAGCGTGGGAAAAAGAGGACGTGTATCGTCACCCCAATTTTACTTTTATTTTCCAATCATTCATTAAAGTCACATAACATTAAATTTTCAAAACAAAAACAATTACAGTATAACCCCGTTAAACCAAACTTGAAGGGACCATAGAAATTCGAGCTTTGGCTTTGGCTTTGACTTTGAGTAAAAATGTATTGCACATGTAATATACAATATATGTGGACACTTTGATTATTGATTTTTATGTATGTACAGTATAACCCCGTTAAACCAAGCTCGGTTAAACCAAATAATCACTTAATCCAAACTTTTTCGGTGGCGTGGCAAAATACTACCATTTATCATATAAGAAAATCAGTGGAGTCTCAGATGACCTTATAACCACATGAACATTTGGTTTAACCATACCGGAGTGGCCTGGGGTCCAACAATTTTGTTTGGATTAACCGCTAATTTGGATTAACCGACTTTGGTTTGACCAACTTTTTTATATGGTAAATGGTAGTATTTTGGTGGGCCACCAAAACAAGTTTGGATTAACCAATCGTTTGGTTTAACGAGCTTGGTTTAACGGGGTTATACTGTACATAATATGTGATGTATAACGAATTATGCGAGTATACAGATACGTAAAGGATTTATTAGTATTATGGTTATGCTCTGTAAGACCTAGATAAAAGATTCACCCCATACTTCCAGTAGAGGGGTGAAAACCAGCCTTATATAAAAACGGTCGAACAATCGGGCTAATGAAATGAGTCTTTCTGAGAGCCTAATTTCACAATCTAAGAAGCAACATTTATTCTTTGTATATGTCTTCATGTTTACCCGCTACTTTTGAATTGGAAAATATAATAAAACATACTTTAATGCAATTTAAAAGTGAAATCGACGGCGTTCTCTGGCTGCCATCTTGTTTCCCATTTCACCCACTCTGTTCTGCTATAAGTAACCATTTGACACTGGTGCCAGGCATTCTACTTCTTGTTCCATACAAACGCTCTTTTCGCCCGTATTTATATAAGGCTGGTCTTCACCCGTGTACTACAAGTACCGGGTGAATCTTTTATATATGTAAGACCCAACACTGCACCGCTTCTGCTCATTAACCTCATTCACTTACCAACGAAAATTGTTATGCACCAAACTCCACAATATAAACCTGTTCTCAGTTTGAACTGTCCTAGCGCCAGACACACACAGGCACACAAACACACACAGACACACAGACACACACACACAGCGCGGGGATTCTCCTCGCCCTATTTCAATCTCCCAATCATGCTGGCCGTATTCGATTGTGATGGCCCGGTGTCGCAGTTTCCACCATCCCAGTTTCCACGGTATGCGTCGCTTCTGCGCATGCCTCAAAATCGAACAGCATCGTCAGTAACCTTATAAAGTTAATATAATGTTTTTGGTACAGATGTTTTCTATATGTGTACCAAGCGATTTGTTTCTAGGTAGTGTGGTTTTAGAGATATTTCACTTTTTCGGTATTTTTTGTATGAAGATTGCTCATGACCATTGATAATGCCTTGAGTTTGATGGTTCGCGCAGTGCAAAACATTAGTTTTATTCAAAATTAATAGACATCAAGAAGCCTAACCGTATAAATTTGATATAATCTTTTTGGTAAAGATGTTTTCTATTTGTGTACCAAGCGATTTGTTTCTAGGTGGTGTGGTTTTAGAGATATTTAACTTTTTCTGTATGAAGATTGCTCACTGCCATTTTACAATGCATTTGAGTGTAGGCGTACTGCAGAAACTGGCGGACAGCGGAAACTGCAACACTGGGCGCCTAGGGTCACCCAAGCGGTTAATTAGGATTTCAAATAGAACACCGCAAGTGGAGTTTAAAAATACACGGTCCGTTTTGCAAAACAACCAGACCCCAGTAACCCACGTTTTGGTTGGGGTACTAGGAGCGATGACGTCACATTTGTGTGGTACATGTAGGATAACACCTACCAATACAACTCCTATGTGTTTTTAAAATATTTTTTTAAGTATTTTTAATAACTCAGATTAATTAAGTGGAAATATAACTAAAATATTCAATGATAAAATACTTTAAATCCTATTTTACTGTAGTTATATCGGTTATTAAAATACATATAAAGTTTTGGATTAAGCCACCATTTTGTCCACCCCGAGCATGTTCGTTTAATCAACCTGAGGTCGTATGGCCTGCGCATGCGCCAAACAGTGGCTCTGGTGACGCGAGCTGTTTAATTGAATACGCCCCCAGTGAATGGCAGTGATGACCGACGTGGTGTCTGGTGAACATCTGAGAAGGGTCGACAGCGAGGAAAGGAGGAAAAACGGCTGACCACTGGGTCATATTGAGCATACCCTTGCAGGATGAGTTTCCCATTTAGTAAGTAGTATATTGTGTGATTTAAACAGAAATCAATGTAGATAAATTTCAAATATACGTCAAACGATTTAATCTGTGCAAAAGATACATAAATATGTGATAATATCTGAACAATAAACTAGTCAAATAATATTTGACTAGACCTCTAGTCTGTGGAGGTCCCTCCTGGTCCCCTGGCATTCATTTGCTCAGGCAGAGGCACATGAGTTTTCAGCTATTATCGCTCAGTTTCCAACCTGGTCCCCTCGCCTTTGTATTGGAAACAAGTTCAAATGGGCTCAAACGAGTTCAACCGTGGCTGGTTGGATCGCAACTGGGGCTGGTTGGGTCGCTCCGTATAGCACTGAATATGCTTATGGATCATCTGCACCTTGCTCGCCGTGAATATGGCCGATGCTGCCGACATGGCATAAAGCAACCACCAATCAATCAATCAATCAATCATTACCATGCAGAATGCACTCCAAATAAGGACAGGGAGACGCCGCCAATCTTGTCACTTCAAAGGAATTTGTATGCATTTATTGTATCACCTCAGTTTATTGTAAACATACCTTGCAGAGAGTTAAAATAAAAGATTCTTCTGTATGAATATAATTCATGATTGCTCATGGCCATTGACAATGCATTGAGTTTGCCGGTACGCGCAGTGCAAAACGTTTATTTTATTCAAAATTAAAAGAAATGCAGAACCCTAACTGTATAAATTTAATATAATCTATTCTTTGAATATGTTTTCTATATGTGTATCAAGCAGTTTGTGGTGTGGTTTTAGAGATATTTGACTTCTTCTGAATGAAGATTGCTCATAGCCGTTGAGTTTGCAGTGTTACAGTGTGGTGTTTAGGCCCACTAGTTCAGTGGCGACGCGAACGGCAGGAATTTGAAATAAAAAGTTGGAGGTCCCCCATTGAGACACTGGGGGAGAGGCTACCTGTCAGGCTCACCGCTCATGAGATTGCCCTGGTAGGATAGAAGCAGGTCACGTCGCACTGGTGCTGGGCTGCCACGTCCGGTTTGGTGCTGGAGTGAAAGTGTTCGTTGTTCTGTCTATTAAATTTAAAGCCAAGGTTTATGGGCCAACCTGGTGAAGGATCTGGTTCTGGTGACTGACCTGGTTATGGGAACTGACGTGGTTCTGGTGATTGACCTGGTTCTGGTGACCTACCTGGTTATGGTAACTCACCTGGTTATGGTGATTGACCTGGTTCTGATGATTAACCTTGTTCTAGTAACTGGCCTGGTACTGGACATTGATCCTTGACAGTTTTCTTGTAACTGACCTGGTTCTGGTAACTGACCTAGTTATGGTAACTGACCTAGTTTTGGAAACTGACCTGGTTCTGTAACTGACCTAATTATGGTGATTAACCTGGTTCTGGTAGCTGATCTGGTTCTGGTGACTGACCTGACTCTGGTGACTTACCTAGTTCTGGTAACTGACCTAGTTCTGGTGATTAACATGGTTCTGATAATTGACCTGGTTCTGGTGATTTACCTAGTTATGGTAACTGACCTGATTCTGGTAATTAACCTAGTTTGGGTAACTGACCTGGTTCTATTGACTAACCTGGTTCTGGTAACTGACTTGGTTCTGGTGACTGACCTAGTTCTAATAACTGACCTAGTTCTGGTAAGTGACTTGGTTTTGGTAACTGACCTGGTTCTGGTGATTAACCTGGTTCTGGTAGCTGACCTAGTTCTGGTGATTAACCTAGTTCTGATAACTGATGTGGTTCTTGTGATTAACCTAGTTCTGGTACCTGACCTGGTTCTGGTGACTAACCTACTTCTGGTGACTGAACTAGTTCTAATAAGTGGCCTGATTCTGGTGACTGACTTGGTTCTTGTAACTTACCCAATCCTTGTTATTGACTTAATTCTGGTGCGCGCGTTGGTGGGTGGTGGGGGGAATCCAACAAAAATACACAAATAACAACCAATAAGAATGTTGGGGGCGTCACTTTAATTGTTCTAATGGAATATTGGACATGACACCGCATTAAGAGAAGGACTCAACCATTTCATGGAAATGACCAATTCATCTGATTTGGACTGAAGTTTGACCTTGACCTCCTATTTAGTACAGCTTCCACTCTGTAGGAGGCGCGTTGGTTAGCATGTCTGCACCCACTCTGAGAACTCAACTGAAGTGCTAGCCAGTGTGGTTCTCTAAAGCTGGCCCTTTTGTTTATCTACTTTTTTGTTGGTAAACAATTTTATTCATTTGAATACAATCTTTTTTCAGCGCCAAGGCACTGGTCTTCTGCCCATGCTTGGCTCCAGTCATTTACACTATTTAACCACAAGAACAATCTTAAGATAATAAAATATTGATATTACATTCAGCTAATTAAGACTATATATAAGAGTTTGTCAGTGCATGCATTCCATGTATGCATCTTTATGTAGGTGGTGTCTTAGTTAGTAGCCAGGGTATATTGGTATAGTCTGGGTTTAGGTAGTATCTAAATTTAGCTAACTACGTGGGTGCGATGTATCTAGTATTTGTAGCAAGCCTTCAGTGTGCATTAGTATAGGGCAATCTGGATTTGGGTAAAATGCTAAGGGATGTATGGGGCGGTTGGTTCGTTAAAATGAGTCAAATGGATGTGTAGAGTTATTAGTTTTGTTTGTTTGTTGTTGTTTTACGTTCTAGCAACATCTACGGTCATATCAGGATGGGTACTGACTTGTGACAGTGCGCATTCATGGCGACTTTATAGTGTTGTCTTACTGGGAAAGCAGGCCACTGGCACTCAGTCACATTATCCTGACACTGAACACACCAGTCCTTGCCCTGTACTAATAATGCTAGGAAGCGACAAGTATCAATTTTTAAGTCATTGGTTTGGCTCGACCAGGGTTCGAGTAGCATTCATTATCAGTGCCTGTGTTGAGTTGTTCAGTGCATAGGAAGGGTGGGGGGAGGTGATGGTTAACTGTAGTTGCTGAGTGCATTCGTTTATTGAATGAAGGCTAGTAGTTATATTTAGTTGCTGGTTTGGTAGTATAGATTAATCTGTGGTGATAGGTGGTTAGCGAATCTGATGTGAGGTTTGGTGTTGTGGTCAATTGTGATGGAGTCATGGTCCCGATGTTTGTAGGAAAATAGCAGTGTAGGGTAAACTAGACTTATTGTGTATTGTCCATGTGAGTATCAGGATAACCGCAACGCATGTTAGTTAGCTACTCATATCCACATGCCCTGGTGACACAGTCACTCAAATCTTTGTGTGATAACCGTACCGCACAGCACAGGTGCCAGCTTCAGGTGCCAGCTTCCTCCCTGTGAGCAGCCATCAGGTAGTGGCCAGAGATCACGCAAGAAACCATGCAAGATCTCATCCATGATGGAAAAGGGATCGTTTACAGTTGTTGTTAGGGTTTGGCGTTGGTTGTGTGCCTTTGTGTGTGGTGGGATGGGGGTGAGGGGGTAGGTTACAAAGTATAAAGTGCACACATCTTTCATTCATCTCAAAAGATTAATATAGTGTACATAACCTATACAGGTGAAACTTTGGAATGCATACTTTTAATACATATATACATATGCTTATAAGAATTATATGAGTATAATAGTCCGCAATCCCCCCTCCCAGCTCCTCAACTCCTCCCTTCGGTCATCAGGTTCTATAACCTGGACTAGTCATCTACTGCTCCAACCTACACAACCTCAGCTCCGACAGTGGTGCCACCTCCCGCTCCCTCTGTAATGGCCGCCTAACCTCATTCACTGTACCATTTTGTCCTCTAGCCAGGGAAATAGAACTCTAACCCACTATCAAGTAACATGTCTTCTCTTATTCATTTATGTAGGCCTGGTAAAGAATTGGTAGAAACTCAAAACCATCTGACTATGCAACTTAACATCCAGTGACTGGTCACTATGGATACTGAAGTTGACATAGTATATAGGATCTGGTAGTGTGAGTTGTACGTTAGTGACACTGTAGTGTGACAGAGCATAAACACATGCCTAGGTTCATTGAAACAACAAAGGACAGAACATTTCTGGATGAGTCATGTAAGGTGTTACTAACCTGGATAATGATGAGGATGAGAGCAATGAGGACCTGTGAGCACGATGAGGTGAATGAAGGCATCACGGTTGTCTGCTTCCCAGTGGAAAATATCCAGAAAATGCGATTGGTTCATGTCAGCAGTGAAGAGTAGACGATGGCGAAGCTGATGTTGAAGCCAACATAATTTAAGACGCAGACAGTGTTGTTGGGTTTACTGATAAAGGTGAAGACAAGGAAGTACTGGACAAAGACTCCAGACCGCATCATGTAACTCAGCTCCCTACTCATTGCCTTGTTATTATGGATGAAGATGAAGATGACGAGAATAATACAGAACCCAAGGAGTCCACTACATGAAAGCATTGCGATGGTGAGTGCCAGGGGCTCGTGCCAGTGTAGGTATGGTGGTGTGATGCGGAGACAGCTCTGTGCATCTGCACTCGGCCAGTGGAGAGTAGTGCAAGGGGAGCACTTCATAGCGCTTTCTCGAGGGATTTCATTGTGAGCACAGGGCAGGCAGATCCAGCAGCATGTGTTCTTGAGGTATGAGTAGATCTCCCCTCTGTTGCACTTCCTTCCACAACCTAATGACTCAGACACACTCTGGTTGATGCCCATGTGGGTTCCCACACCACCTGACTACTGTTGATTGTCAACTTTTGGTTGCTCTTGTTCCAGATGCCAACACGGGTCACCTTTGACCCCTTTGCAGAGGAGGAATCATTGCGGAATTGCAAGATTTCATACCACCCAAGGAAATCACCATTATCATCAAATGAGATATTGCCAGTGATGCCAATGAATTTGACCTTCTTGAGGTACTTAAGCAGGAGAGGGCCTTTCACACAGGCATCCTGTTGTCGAGGTCCACGATGCTCGCAGTGGTCTTTTATGACAGAGTGAATAGCATGTGCAAAGGTGAAGATACTGTCTATTATGTTGCCAATAATAGATTGTGTTGTGTAGTCTGGCGAATTTCTGATTTGTTCATATCCTATGCAAGTCTCACCCCACTTACAGGCACTGGGCATTATTAGAATAGGAGAAGGACTGGTTAGCGCAGTATCAGGATAATGCGACTGTGTGGGATATCGGCTCATGATGCCGGAAGCCAGGTTTGCTAGTTAGACAGCACTATAAAGTCACCAGGAGTGCACACTGTCACAAGTAGGTACCCATCCTGATATGACCTGGAATGTTGCTAGGACTTAAAACTCACACAAACAAACAAACCACCATCACTACCACCAACCAGTACCACCACTACCACCACTACCACCACTACCACCACTACCACCACTACCACCTCCACCACCATCACCACCAGTACCACCACTAACACCCTACCACCACCACATCAACTCATGGGGTACCTGGTGGGCCTGTGCCGCGGGGTGGTGATGTCCTCGAGGACTGTGTGACGTCACATGAAACCACGGCCCGGTTGGTACATGGAGTCATCCGGCGATTGCGACGACGACGACGCTGATGTAGGTCACGTGACTCCCACGTGATGTTTGCCACTGGCATGGGAATGGAGAGCAGAGAGCGGCTCCCCGCGTCCAGTAGTATGCCCGACGTCCACTAGGGATGTGGGGGAGGGTCTGACTGGGGCAGCGGCAGCACACGCTCATATAGGCGGGGTGGGTAGTTCAGGGATAGTCTCAAGAGGTGTGAATGGGAGCAGCTCAACGAGAGTAGTAATAGTGGTTGTGAACAGGTGTGACTGGGAGCAGGTCAACGGGAGTAGGAATAGTGCCTGTGTATAGGAGGTGTGAATGGGAGCAGCTCAACCAGAGTAGTAATAGTGGTTGTGAACAGGTGTGACTGTGAACATGCCAACGGGAGTAGTAATAGTGGTTGTGAACAGGTGTGACCGGGAGCATGTCAACTGGAGTAGTACTAATAGTGGTTGTCAACAGGAGGTGTGAATAGGATCAGGTCAACGAGAGTAATAATGGTGGTTTTGAACAGGAGGTGTGAATGGAAGCAGCAATCAGAGTAGTAATAGTGGTTGTGAACAGGAGGTGTGAATGGGAACAGGTCAACGAGAGTAGTACTAGTGGTTGTGAACAGGAGGTGTGAATGGGAGCAGATCAACAAGAGTAGTAATATTGGTTGTCAATGTTGGGTGTGTGTGGGAGCAGGTCAATCAGAGTAGTAATACTGGTTGTGAATAGGTGTGACTGGGAGCAGGTCAACAGAAGTAGTAATACTGGTTGTGAATAGGTGTGACTGGGGGCATGTCAACTGGAGTAGTACTAATAGTGGTTGTCAACAGGAGGTGTGAATAGGATCAGGTCAACGAGAGTAGTTATGGTGGTTGTGAACAGGAGGTGTGAATGGGAGCAGCTCAATCAGAGTAGTAATAATGGTTGTGAACAGGAGGTGTGGATGGGAACAGGTCAACGAGAGTAGTAATAGTGGTTGTGAACAGGAGGTGTGTATCTGAGCAGCTCAATGAGAGTAGAAGTAGTGGATGTCAACAGGAGGTGTGAATGGAAACAGGTCAACGAGAGTAGTACTAGTGGTTGTAAACAGGATGTGTGAATGGGAGCAGATCAACAAGAGTAGTACTAGTGGTTGTCAATGTTGGGTGTGTGTGGGAGCAGGTCAACGGGAGTAGTAATAGTGGTTGTGAACAGGTGTGACTGGGAGCAGGTCAACAGAAGTAGTAATAGTGTCTGTGTTCTGGAGGTGTCTATGGGAGCAGCTCAACCAGAGTAGTAATAGTGGATGTGAACAGGTGTGACTGGGAACAGGTCAACTGGAGTATTAATAGTGGTTGTCAACAGGAGGTGTGAAAGGGAGCAGGTCAACAAGAGTAGTAATAGTGGTTGTGAACAGGAGGTGTGAATAGGAGGTGTGAATAGGAGGTGTGAATAGATCAATGAGAGTAGTAATGGTGGTTGTGAACAGGAGGTGTGAATGGGAGCAGCTCAATCAGAGTAGTAATCGTGGTTGTGAAAAGGAGGTCAACGAGAGTAGTACTAGTGGTTGTCAACAGGTGTGAATAGGAGCAGGTAAGTCAGAGAAATAGTGCTGTGAACAAGAGGTGTGAATGGGAACAGGTCAATGAGAGTAGTAATAGTGGTTGTGAACAGGAGGTGTGTATCTGACCAGCTCAATGAGAGTAGAAGTAGTGGTTGTCAACAGGAGTTGTGAATGGGAGCAGGAGAACGAGAGTAGTAATAGTGGTTGTGAACAGGAGGTGTGAATGGGATCAGATCAACGAGAGTAGTAATAGTGGTTGTGAACAGGAGGTGTGAATGGGAGTAGGTCAACGAGAGTAGTAATAGTGGTTGTCAACAGGAGGTGTGAATGGGAGTAGGTCAACGAGAGTAGTGATAGTGGTTGTGAACAGGAGGTGTGAATGGGAGTAGGTCAACGAGAGTAGTAATAGTGGTTGTGAACAGGAGGTGTGAATGGCAGTAGATCAATGGGAGTAGTAATAATGGTTGTGAACAGGAGGTGTGAATGGGAACAGGTGACAAGAGTAGTAATAGTGGTTGTGAACGGGAGGTGTGAATAGGAGCAGATCAATGAGAGTAGTAATGGTGGTTGTGAACAGGAGGTCTGAATGGGAACAGGTCAATGAGAGTAGTAATGGTGGTTGTGAACAGGAGGTGTGAATGGGAACAGATCAACGAGGGTAGTAATAGTGGTTGTGAACAGGAGGTGTGAATAGGAGCAGATCAATGAGAGTAGTAATGGTGGTTGTGAACAGGAGGTGTGAATGGCAGCAGATCAATGGGAGTAGTAATAATGGTTGTGAACAGGAGGTGTGAATGGGAACAGGTGACAAGAGTAGTAATAGTGGTTGTGAACGGGAGGTGTGAATGGGAACAGATCAATGAGAGTAGTAATGGTGGTTGTGAACAGGAGGTGTGAATGGCAGCAGCTCAATCAGAGTAGTATTAGTGGTTGTGAACAGGAGGCGTGAATCAATTCTTTTATTTTAACTCTCTGCAAGGTATGTTTACAATAAACTGAGGTGATACAATAAATGCTTACAAATTCCTTACAGACAGAAAGGATCCCAGAAATGCGATGCTTATCTAGCTGGTCTCCATGATCTGAATGAACAAGTGCTGACAATAACAAATGATTAAACTTAAGCTACATTTTTAACTAATGATTATGATGAGATACTGATGCATCTCTTCACAGTTAGTAAACAACAAAGTAATGATAGGAATATTATATGTATATTGTGTCATGGATTCATGTACTTACATGCAGTATCAGTAGTTATTTTGCATGTATGTTAATCGGGATAAATCTTATGTTCTTTGCCATAGCCACTTGATATTTTAAATTATGCGACTAGTTAATGACAACTATGTCCTATTATATCTATCTTTACTGGTAATCGATTTAGTATGCATTGAGATAACTTATCTTTATTTTTTACAGAAGTTTTTCAAAGTTTTAAGGTTTCTAATCTCTACTGGTATTGAGTTTTGTTATTTTGCCATATTTGTTTCTAGTGTGTTTGTAATGTATGTTATTTATCTGTCGTGAATGGGAGCAGATCAATGAGAGTAGTAATAGTGGTTGTCAACAGGAGGTGTGTATGGGAGCAGATCAACACTATTAGCAATAGTGCTTTTGCAAAGGAGGTGTGAATGAGAGCAGCTCAAAGAGAGTAGTAATACTAATAGTGTTTGTGAACAGGTGTGAATGTGAGCAGGTCAACAAGAGTATCAATAGTGACTGTGAACAGAAGGTGTGAATGTGATCAGCTCAACAAGAGTAGTATTTCTGGTTGTGAAGAGGAGGTGTGAATGGAAGCAACTCAACGAGCGTAGTAATAGTGGATGTGAACAGGAGGTGTGAATCATTGGCTTTACTCAACCGGGAATTGAACTCTTGACCATCCGCACGGGAGGTCTTCGCTGTACCGATTCGGCCCCCACGTTCAATTAAAAGATGTATGTGTCATATGCTTGTGAAAAGTTTGATACTTGTGTCGTGGGGGTGATGAAAATGGGGAAATACTGCGCTTATAGCGGGACTCGAACCCACATCTCTTTGCATTCCGGGCCAGTGTGCTAACCATTACACCACCTAGGCTCCCTGATATCAATACACTCCCCACGCCTACCTGTCTATGTGGTTACTTGCCTGAGAGGTCAGTGCAGACCACTACACTCGTCCCCCTGGAATTGTAAGTCTTGTAATGCTTACAATTACATACATACAGGCAATGCACTAACACATACATACACAGGGTAGGTTCAACAACCATACAGCGCAAAGCTTGTACAGGATCCTGATCACGGCAACCAGTGTCGTGGGGGTGATGAAAATGGGAAATACTGCGCCTAGAGCGGGACTCGAACCCACATCTCTTTGCATTCCGGGCCAGTGTGCTAACCATTACACCACCTAGGCTCCCTGATATCAATACACTCCCCACGCCTACCTGTCTATGTGGTTACTTGCCTGAGAGGTCAGTGCAGACCACTACACTTGTGACGGACCCCTTAGAATACGACAAAACAATGATCCATGCACAAGGACATCGTTGTCTACTGGTGTCCTTTACTCTTATGTCGCTCGTATGGTGTGTTTTGTGCGAGTGTGGGTTAGGGATTATGTGTGATGCCTGCATGTGTGAGATTGTGATGCGGGTTGCATGTAGATGTTGTTTGTGGTCGTTTTTTAAACGTGGGTGTGTGGGAATAATGACGGTGTGCTTTTCATGTGTTGGATTGCATGCAAGGTTGTATTTTTGTTGTTTTAAGTCGCATATTCTGGTGATTTTAAGTTTTTGCCAATTTTATGAGACAACTACATTAGGTCGATCATTATAATCTGTTTACTTTGTGTCACCTGAAGGATACTTGCATTATTTAAAATAGACTTTAATCACATAAACAAAGCTAGAACACAACTTAGAAGGAAACCAAATAGCTCACTCAATTTAAATTAAATATTATTTCGGTGCAGACAAGCTCAAATGAACAATAATTATCTCTTTCCCCAATTGGTTGGTTGGTAGAGTTTTATGTCCTGGCAACATCTAAGGTAATATCAGGAAAGGGTAGGGACAGGTGACAATGCGCACTCCTGGCAACTATATAGTGCTGCCCCACTGGGAAATCAGGCTGCTGGCACCATGACCCAATATCCCACTCAGTGAACATTATCCTGACTCTGAGCTAACCAGTCCTTGCCCTGTCCTATTAATGCCGAGTGCCATGCTAGGAAGCAACAAATATCAATTTTATAAGTCATTGGTTTGACTTGACTGGGAACCAAACTCCTGATCTCCCGCATGCAAGGCCCGCGCTCTACTGATTCGGCCACCGCGCCCAGTAATATATTTGACAAATTCTTAGATACATATTGTGAATGCAATGTAAATACATAAATGGGAGCCTCGCTGGACGAATAAAGTCTACACAAAATCACTTTTGTCTGAGTACAGAAATAAACATCACAGTCCTTATCCAGAAGCTTTTAGCGACAGTTCGGAGTGTGAGTGAGATCCTGCTGTGTGGGATATTGGGTCATGGTGGCAGTAACTCTGTTTTACTGCATCTGCATGCATTCACAACATGACTATGGAGGGTGCTCATAATCCAAGATGGCTGACCACTGACTGCTGAGTGATGACGTTACATGCACTCCCTCTATAAAATCACCATGAGTGCGCACTGTCACAAGTTAGTACCCATCCTGATGACCTTAGATGTTGCTAGGACATAACACTTCAACAAACTATTCATGCCCGTGCATGAGATCATTTGGGCCTAACTTGTAGCGTTAAATATATATAGTGTATGTTTGACCGATTCATTCCTAACACCGGAGGTGGTGGCTGAATCAGGAGAGTGCAGGCTACCTGTGAGGAAGGTTGGGAGTTCGAATCCAAGCTGAGTCAAACCAATGACTTATATATAATTGTTTCTTGTCGCTACCTAACCTGGCACTCAGCATTAAAGTTGCATATGGTCCCATGACATTTTTATTTCAAAACCAAAACACTTACCTACATTTGCTTCTATATACCCAACTTAGGTACTGGTGCATTAACTAAGGCTTTGGGGCAGCACATACAGAATAATCAGTAAATTTATTACCCTATCCCTTTGGACGCCTACTTTGAAGCAGCCATTAGGCAGGGAGGCCACCAACCAATTAGGTACATCTTGTGACCTTATTAATCTTGCCCTCATTCCCAGTACCATATATGACATCAGTCAGGTTCCAGACTACCTACACATTAATAGGTCATCCCTCATCATGTGACCATCGCGAGATGTGAATCTGCGCCATAACAATAAGACTTTTGACAAGCTTGCTGAAATGATTTTTGATTCTTAAAGCTCAAATTGCTCCAAAATTAACCTTTTTTCATGCAAATGACTGCGGAATAATGAATAGTAGGGCATAATCGTCAAGCTGATATATTTATCTAAAAAATATGTGAACGTCATCGGACTATGCAACTTTAATAGGAGAGGAAAAGGACTGATTTGGCCACTATTATGATAATGTGACAGTGGGATATTAGCTCAAGGTGCCACCGACTTGGACTCCCAGTGGAGCAGCACTATAAAGTCGCCATAATAATGTTATTTATGAGAATAGCCTACTCAAAAAGTGAAATCCGGTCAAATTAAACCCAAAATCCAAGTGACATTAACGCCGCAGCCGCATCGGCAAATTTAAACAAAACAAAAAGCACAAATCTTTTTACTGCGATATTGTCGAATGTAAACAAAACAAAAGACACAAATCTATTCACTGCTACCATCTAATTCTGTTAGTTAGAATCATGAAAATTCACTCAGGGGTTGAAATGTTATTTGTGAGAATAGCCTACTCAAAAAGTGAAATCCGGTCAAATTAAATCCCAAATTCTGGCGATATTAACCCCCCCCCCCCACCGCATCAGCAGTGTTATGCTGTACTTTCTATCTAACCACGATGGCCGATGAGGCACTGGTCACGTGGTACTAATCGTTTGGTGCAAATCCTCAATAGAGTCGATGAACTCATTAAATTGAGCAGCTAACACCGTTCAATTTTAACCAGAGATGATGGTGGTTTCAGTCAAAAATAGCGGAAATCAAGCCGAGATTATTATCTGGATGGCAAATTTCCATCCTAGAGGCTAGCTACCGTATTCTCCTCAAATTTACACCTATATAAAAAATGCCCCCAGGCCCTGACCCCCCCCCCCGAAAATCCGCTTAAGAACAGAAAAATATCCCTGTTAACCCTTTCTTTAACACATTAACCCCTGTTCTAAAACAGGCTGTGGTCGGGGTAGAATGTGGCTGCAAGAAAATGTTGGGCATGCTCAGCGTTCTGTAGCACCATTCTGTTCTAGCTTGTCCATTTGGTTTGTAACAAGTTGCTACTACACCCATTCCATTCGCACAGTTTGAGCCCGTTCAGCAACATTTTCAAGAACGTAGTGAGAACTAGTTGTGTGTGATGGGGGCTTAAAGGACTAAAGTTGCATGGTCCGATGGCGTTTGAATTTGCTAGTCATATTTGAGATAAATAGCTCAGGTTCACCATTGTAATCTAATATCTGAGTAAATTTGATGAAAAATGGCTAGTTTTGGAGCAATTTGAGCTGAAAGAACCCAAAATAATGTTGACAAGCTTGCCAAAAGTCCTGTGGCTATGACCCAGATGCCCATCTCGCCATGACCATGTCATGTGAGATGACTTACTAATCCTAGGTATGGCCCTGCATAGTAGGCCTACTTGGCTCTAATGGGGTCACAAGATTGGCCTAATTGATTAATGGCCTCCCTGCATGATGGGTGTTTCAAAGTGAGTGTCCAAAGGGGTGATGTTATGAATTCACAGGTTATTCTGATTATGCTGTCCCAAATCATTAGCTAATACACCAGTATCTAAGTTGGATATATAGGATCAAATGTAAGTAGTTGTTTTAATTTTGACAAAATTATATTTCATCGGACCATGCAACTTTAAACAGAGTCAGAACAAAATTCAGCGTCTTTTATTACATTTCTTGTTCATAAAAATCTTTCCTTATTGATCTATTTAAAGCAGACAAGTTTATCTATATTCATGGAAATAAGGTACAATAAGAAAGGGGGGAGGGAAACCGACAGAAGGTATATACATCTACATTTAATAAAAAGAATGTCTTCTGTAATAACCTGAGTAACATTATATATATATATAAATCTTCAGAACAAGAACACCTGTGACAAATATAGAATGCCTTTAATGTTTATTTTACAGCTGGAATCACAAGTTAATATCTTCATTATACATTTTACAGACTGGAATGTTGTGAGTGGTTATACTGTACAGAAGTGTACTATGTGTTATCACAGACAGCTTTCGTTTCATTTAAGATCAGGGATGATAGTGGTTTCAGGCAAAATAAAGTGGAAATCAAGACAAGATTATTATCCCGATGACAAATTTTAGACCTATATCAAAAATTCCCCCGGGCTGTGAAGAACCCGCCGGAAATCCGCTTAAAAACGGAAAAATATCATCCCTAAAGATACAGTAACCATGGACCCAAAGCCAGCACTTGGTTCTGAATACACATTTGGTTAATGCACACAATTTTATTTGCAGATCAGGTAAACGGGCACATCATAAGGTTCGTTGGTTGTTGTTTAACGTCCTAGCAACAGCTAAGGTCCTAGCAACAGCTAAGGTCATACCAGGACGGTACATCATAAGTGTCAATACACATTTTCCATTATAGTTACAGAGTCTCCCATCAGGAATGGTACGCCATTACAGATATCTCTAAGGATACTGGGTGGCTGGTCTACATCATTAATACCAGTACCTTACACAGATCTCCATGAGGAATATTACAGTATTAAGTATTCTAGAATCTCTCCAGTGTACATTATCTATACCATGATTACGTACAACCAGCATAAACTGGAGCTAAAACCCCATTCACACTACAGCTTGCGACTGCTTGTGACCACTTTGAATCAAAGAGTGCACCACCAAAGCAAAGCCATCGACCTCTGGGCGACCATTTTGATTGCAAGGTTTTTAGTGCAGTAGCTGCAACCTACTTGCGACTATTTTGCTCACAAGGAAGTCGACAACCCCTGAGGGCTACTTTGCAAACCATTTTGCGGCCACCTGCGACCTCCCCTTTGTATGTGGTCGCAAGGAGTATTGTGACTGGGGTATAAGAAACACTGGTATCACATGCTTTTCCAGTCTAACCACTCCTTGCCCGATATGGGCTTTACAGACTGAGCAACTTCATGATGGCTGCTGACCTGAAACCGGGGGTCAAAGTGGCTGCCTGGATGACAGGACATTTCTTTAGCCTCATTTCGCTGCGAGTTTAGGGCTGCCTGTCCAGTACTCGTGAGACTGGGTTGGTTGATTTTTTGAGTTTTGAACCCTAGCAACGTCTACGTGAGGCTGGGTATTGGGCATAATTGGAATGTCTCAGTGTAATATCCTGTCTTGCAGTATCACCTAGTGTAACAGCATGTCCTGCAATGTCAACCATTGTAACAACATGTATTGCAGTATCACCTAGTGTAACAGCATGTCCTGCAATGTCAACCATTGTAACAGCATGTATTGCAGTATCACCCAGTGTGACAGCATGTCCTGCAATGTCAACCATTGTAACATCATGTAACAGCATGTATTGCAGTATCACCTAGTGTAACAGCATGTCCTGCAATGTAAACCAGTGTGACAGCATGTCTTGCAGTATCACCTAGTATAACAGCATGTCCTACACTGTCAACCATTGTAACATCATATCTTGCAGTATCACCTAGTGTAACATCATGTCCTGCAATGTCAACCATTGTAACAGCATGTCTTGCAGTATCACCTAGTGTAACAACATATCCTGCAATGTCAACCATTGTAACATCATGTCTTGCAGTATCACCTAGTGTAACAGCATGTCCTGCAATGTCAACCAGTGTAACAGCATGTCTTGCAGTATCACATAGTGTAACAGCATGTCCTGCAATCTCAACCATTGTAACAGCATGTATTGCAGTATCACCTAGTGTAACAGCATATCCTGCAATGTCAACCGTTGTAGCATCATGTCTTGCAGTATCACCTAGGGTAACAGCATGTCCTGCAATGTCAACCAGTGTAACAGCATGTCTTGCAATGTCACACAATATAAGAGCATATCTTGCCGTCTTACCATGTTTTGCAATGACACCCAGGTTTGCAATGACACCCAGTGTGACAGCATGCCATGGAGTGTCATAATGCATTCACAGGTAGAAGATGGCTACAATGAAGTGAGCTATGTAGCATCTTAAAACAAATCAACTTATGTCCACCTTACTTAAAGGGAGCCGGTATAGGCCGCTGAGACTGGAACTGTACTCCGACAAATGTTCTCCAAGCACACCTTTTCAGTTTGTCTAACTGAATATGTGTGGCGAGTAGTGGACCCACATCACCAGAAGTGGGTGAGTACTGAGGCTGGGCCTGTAGCTGGCAGCTGTTGTTTTGAAAATGGATGGGTGAGTGGAGAGAAGGGAGTGTAAAACTGAGGTATTTTCAATTTTCTTTAGAGTAGTTCAAACAGGAAATATATTTGCTTTAATGTAAAATATATTTTCATACAATTACATTGCATAATTCAATCAGAAACACATACAGAAGGAAAATATTTGCTTGTTGTTGAATGTACAAAAGTTTGAGACTGTATGGGGTTTGAACCCACACCACCAAACAACTTCAGATTACAAGTTCAGCACCCTAACCACTCGACTACAGAGGATGCGTATAGTTGGGGGGGGTCTTAGTTCAGGCTATTTGTATATCCGACGTCAGGTCGAGTAGACCGATGGTTTTAAGTGTCTGTCATTCTTCTGAGCTAAATATATTAGATTTTCATTATTATCTACTTTACTTTAGCTTGGAGTAACTTATTTTAAATGGCTAATTTGTGAGATATATGAAGTGCAAACATGTAAAATCAGTATTGGCAAGCACGCCAAAACTCTGACACCATAGGCTTCTGCAGTAACAGGTTCTATTCTATTCAATTGATTCAGTACTTATTCCCTTCTACAAGAAAACACATGTTTAATAAGTGCATCAATATGTTAGGTAGATAGGTAGAATCAAACCTAAATAATTGCTTTGGTTTGGAAAATATGATACTTCATCGTCCTATGCGTTATTTGTTCATAGCATATCCCAACTCTCTCTGCATGGGTAGGACTAGCCTGGTTCATGTTTCCCCCACCAGGTGGACTGAGTCACTTGGGCTGCACAGTCTGAGAAACACTCAGTAAAAGCATCAGTGGTGTACAAGTCTATGTCGGAAGAACACTTACATCTGCAGACGAATACACTCCAGGAAGTCTCATCAGACAATGGGACATAGCTAGATAATCAACAAAACCCAGGGAACAAAACCCAGACTGGGAATCCCTGGTAGAATAATCAATCAGCGAACTCTCGACAACTCCACACAGAGTGGGAAGAAACCTAACGCCCCAGTCAAACTACGGCTTGCAAACAGTTTGGACCAAAGAACCAACCTCCTTGCGACCTCGTTATGACCAAAACAAAGGTTGCCGACCTCTGGGTCAGAGTTTTAGTGCAGTAGCTGCAACCTCCTTGCGATCATTTTGGTCAAAAAAAGGTTGGCGACCACTGAGGACCACTTTGCGGACTCTACAGCCACACCTTTTTTCTGGTCGCTAAGTGGAGGCAAGCAGTTGTGTGACTGGGGATTAAGGCACCACCCCAGGTAATAGTATTGCAGTTATTGCCTGATGTGCAGCTGGAGGCCCAAGGGCCCCTGGAATGCACATTGACGGTGTATCAATGTGAATACACAGGTCAGAGACTAGCATCGCTTAACTGCATATTAAAGTTGCATAGTCCAATAGTTTTGAGTTTCTGTTATTTACTGAGATAAATTCATTAGATTGATCATTATAATCTGCTATATTT
This sequence comes from Branchipolynoe longqiensis, assembly GCA_030323885.1. Classification (NCBI taxonomy): domain Eukaryota; kingdom Metazoa; phylum Annelida; class Polychaeta; order Phyllodocida; family Polynoidae; genus Branchipolynoe; species Branchipolynoe longqiensis. The sequence goes on along the minus strand of CM059194.1, from coordinate 12,243,233 downwards.
TACTTTAGTTTGAAGTCACTTTCATTTTAAATGGCTAACCTTGGAGATAATTGAAGTAAAGACATGCCAAATCAATTTGAGAAAACACGTCAAAATTCTTACACCATCGGCTTCAGCAGTAACATGTTCTATTAAATAGGCTCAGTATCCCTTTCTGTGCAGCACCAAATGTTTAATAAGTGCACCAGTATCTAAATTGGATATGCAAGAATAAATGTAGGCGAGTGTTTTGGGTTTGAAACATTGATGTTTTCATCGGACTATACAGCTTCAAATTACATGCACATTCAAATTGCAACATATTTTAATCAATAATAAATGATATATTATGACATTTGATCAAATAACCTGTTATAGAAAAATACAAAAGAAATGATATTGGACTGTGCATTTCGGATATATGTTTTATGAGACTAGGAAAGCTGTTAGGCATTACAATCGATTTCATCACAGAAAATGTATTATCAACACTAGCAATAAAATATAATACAAAGTAATATTTATAGGAAGACCTAGAAGCCTAATTTCCTAGGCTGCTAGGTATTGCAATCAATTTCATCACAGAAAATGTTGGGAAACCTAGAAGCCTAATTTGATAGGTTTACAGTACACAGCTGCGATACTTTCGTCACATTGTGAGAAAGGAGGATAACAGTATGGAGAAAACCATAATGACTGGGATGATAGATGGGAAACAATGTAGAGGACGACCTCAAACTCAATGGTTTGACAGCGTCAGGCAACTCACTGGCATGAGAAGGATTCCTGTGCTAATTCAACAGGTGGGGGATCACAAATGCTGGCGACAAAGACTCATGAATGTTCACGATAGGATGAACTCTTCCTGGGTGATCACCAACAGTATTTATATATAAGATGCAATAATTATATACATCTACAGTATTATGTATATGGGTCGTATTCTAAGGCTGGGTACCACATATTTGCTGCCCATGTTACGATGGACATAATTAATCCTTTCTAATTTTTAATAGCAAGTGAAATGATTATTGTTGTCTCTGTGTATTAAGCATGTTAGCAATACTATATGTATTTAATCTATCTGACAAACTGTATCAAAAGTATATTTATATGATTTTGTGCTAAAGTGAAAATTTAAATCAAAATTGACACAAACCTTTTTTCCCAACTTTTTTCTTGTAAGACATAAGTTTGTTTGCCTAACTGTAATCAATAAAATCTTGTTTGGATGTATTTTGTATGTCAAAATGATGTTCTGGATGTGTGTTTAATGTCCATGTTACACAGGAATGCGTCCTGCTATTATTTGGAATGTTTTCTTCTATTATATTTTCACTCTTGGCTTCCATGTCACAAAAGTGGTACGCAGTTTCAGAGAACGACCCATATACGATATTATATACACGTATGGATAGGGATAAGCCTGTTATCGCATGTAATAAGACCTGGAGTGGGTTGCACTCCCGCCCCCCCCCTCCCTTTCTAGGGGGTTGGGGGGAGCTACCAGCATGCACCTCTCCGGGGCCTTTCCTCCACTAGCTCGGAGGAATTTTTATATAAAATATTTTATATATATATATTGCATTAGATTTATATCTATATAAATCAGTGCAGGGCTCACTGCACAGTGCAAGCTCGACTTCCGTTTTTCTTCGCACCCTTCGACACAACTTCTCCTTTTCCTGTCGTCTTGCTGTCTGCAAAGGTCTAAAGAGAACAAAACACAGAATTACAGCATGAACCATAACATGCTCACACTGTACAACAACCAGAGATTCAGTAGTTATTAAACACTGTGTAATGACTGCATATTATTGTAGGCAGAACTAGCTACATCCAACACTACAGTCTAGATACACTTTCTACAACAGGAATATAGAAATGATATTCATAGGTATATTATATAGAGGACAGAAACTAATTAATCTCTGAGGAATTGTATTCTTATTTAATTGTGAAAATAAACAACAGTAGTTCTACTAATAGCATAAGTATTAGTTGCTGATTAATTAAGAGTATCCTTAGTGATTGCATTCTCAAACGGGACAGTTGTACAGAAGTTAAAACTTTAATAATGTAACGTTAATAACTACAACAAGTAAAGCTTGTTTTATTTAATGATGCCTCCTGAGCACATTGATTTTCATATCATCGGCTATTGGATGTCAAACATATGGTCATTCTGGCATTCCTTTGAGGAAACCTGCTGCCGCCACATAGGTTACTCTTTCCGATAAGCAGCAAGGGGGTCTTTTATATGCACTTTCCCACAGCCTTTGATGAACCAGTTGTGGACCACTGGTTGGAACGGAAAATAGCCCAAACTGAAAATGGGTCCACTGAGCAGGATCGATACGATGACCTGGGGCCGTATGCAGGAGTCGGTGGTATTCGGAGGTAGCGAGCCCAAATTCTGGTAGGCGGGAATTTCCCGGGTAGCGGCGAAAAATGGTATGCACGAGGCGGTGATAGGCCTAACACCTAAAGCTTAACCAGTGTTACGTTACCCATGAAAAATAGGAGGTATAGCGAGTTCATTAGGCCCAAATCTATTCAATGCTGTCATATTTAACAGAATTACATACGTAATAAGTGAAATTTCATGAAATTAACCCTAAATTCGAAGCAAGATTAACGCTGCCGCTGCAACGGCGGCGATATTAATATTAATATTTTTGAATCGACAAACGTAAAGTAAACAAATCGCTGCCACGCATGGACGTCGATATCCATACTGTCCATCGCCGCCGCCGCCGACGAATCGGGGGCTATATATTAGGCCCAAATCTATTAAATGCTGTCATATTTAACAGAATGACATATGCCATAAGTGAAATTTAATCAAATTAACCCTAAATTCGAACCAATATTAATGCCACCGCCACATTGGCGGCGTTATTCATATTGTCGACTCGAGGGAATTGCCAAATCTATAAATAACTTCACGTTTAGCTATAATGAAAGTGTTAAGCGCTCCTGCATACCACTTGACACAGTTCCCGACGTCGGCGATAGCTAACCGGTAATAGGCTGTAACACCAAAAGCTGCTACCACCGACTCCTGCATACAGGCCCAGCACCTTCACAGGTGGACATGCTACCGCCTGAGCTACGTCCCGCTCCCCCCTTAATAACTACAGGACATACATTCTAAAGAAAACTTAAGATGTAGACTCCCTGATACCTCACGGGGTTAGTTAGTAATAAGCAGACAGCAATTCTCCAGTGAGTTATCAGGGTTGCGAAACATTGAGATGGGAACACACAGAGGTCGGCTTGTCCCCAGAGAAAAAGAAGAGAGAAGATGGTTAACAAACAATTCACACCAAAACTTTGGAAGAGTTGACTCAGCACCAAGGCAATAATGTTCCGTTAGAAACATCAACTAATTTAAGCCCCAGTAACACTACCACATGCGACTGCTTGCGACCAGTTTGGACCAAAGAACCCATGGTCAACGGCAACTTCTTCACGGCCAAAACAATGGTCGCCAGGTCTTTGGTTGCAAGGGTTTTTAGTGCAGTGGCTGCAACCTCCTTGTGATCAAAATGGTCACAAGAAGGTCAGCAACTACTGAGGACCATTTTGCGACAACTTTGCAACCACTTTTGACCTCTTTGCGACCAACCTTTTTTGTTGTCGCAAGCAGTAGTGTGACTGGGATAACACAGGTCAAGAGGTCAGTCTTCTGAAAGTTTAAAAAAAAAAATTATTCTCTTGAGAAGTTGAGTAAAATTTCAAGAGAAAGCTGAAGCTTCATGGTCTGTAAGCTTGCCGTTAGTGTGGCTAATGTGTACACATGTGCATACTTTATGCACACGTACATATTTAGTACACACATATATGTATAATTAACACATGTGTAAATATACATGTATAACTAAATAATTAGTACACATGTGAACAATCAATACATCTATGCATAACTAACACATATGTATAACTAATATGCATATGTATATTTATTGCACTTGTAAATTGAGTACACATATTTACCATTATTACCATATACAGGCATGTGATTGGGTGCAGGAAGAAAACCCTGAAAATGTTTTTAGGTTATCATGGGGACACACAGCATCGCACTGAGTCAAGAGAAGGATGCAAATAGTGTATTTTAGAAGTGCTTCGGCGGCCAGAAAAAAAACGGAATTTAAAAAACCCCTGGAATTCTGGTTTTGGCAGCCAGAAAAGAACACAGAATTCCGGTTAAAACCGGAGAAATCGCATGCCTGCATATATTTAACATATACATGTGTTATATAATTAATTATATTAATATGAAAATGAGCTGAATGATTCTCTTTGTTTATGTTCCAGTGATGCAAATTATATATATAACATTAGTAGGCCTACACATGTGTATAAATATTGCACATGCTCCTAATCAGTATACACTTGCATAGTCAGTACACATGACTTAGCTTTCATTTTGAACCATTGACCTTGGCACATGGACTTGACCTTGTGAGCCTGGTACCCTGAAGATGGCTTGTTCCAGCAACAAAGGTCATGCCATTGACATGGAGGCTCCATCGTACCAAACACTCACCATAAGCCCTACGGCGTGTTGGTGATCCCCGCCCTTCTTGTAGGCAGGCATCAGCCTATTCATGACACATGACCAGCAATGTCCACACACAATGTTCACAAACACCGACACCCAACCCCCAACCCCGGAAAGCTTGTTTTATTTAACGACACCTCTAGAGCACATTGATTTTTAATACCAGCTATTGGACGGCAAACATATTGTCATTCTGACATATTTCTTCGGAGGAAACCCACTGCCGCCACATAGGCTACTCTTTCCGATAAGCAGCAAGGGGTCTTTTATATACGTTTTCCCACAGACAGGACAGCACATACCACAGCCTTTGATGAACCAGTTGTGGACCACTGGTTGAACGGGAAAATAGCCCAAACTGCAAATGGGTCCACTGAGCAGGGTCGATCGGATGAGACCCACACCTTCACAGATGGACACTCTACTGCCTGAGCTAAATCCCGCTCCCCCAGCACCCAACCCAGCAAACCCCCCTCTCCTTATCTAGGTGACACCAGTCTTATCTGCTCTAATTAATCTGTGATTTGTCAGTTGGATAATACAACTCGGCAATTCTGTCGGCTTAGCCTCGCCAGACACAAGACAGCGGTGACAGGAAGTGACGTAACCAGCCTCACCGGAAGTCACACAGAGAGCAAGCAAACAGGGGTGCGAAGCATGCAAGGGGACGGGCAAGGATGCCAGGAGGCGGCCACAGCTCCAAACAAAGTCACAACTCACTTGGATATCGGAATCACAATAGAAGTCACGTAACACATCATGACCTATAAAGCCGTTGTGTTTTTGTGCGTCCAGGGCGACTTGGCCTTCCCTCTCCCCAAACAGATACAAACTCACACTATCGTCCTCCTGGCCCTGGGGCGCATTCTGGTCAAGTGGTGAAGGACAAACAGACAGACACACAGGTTAACAATTAGTGAATGGGTCCCTAATGTTGTGGTTGTTGCTGCTGCTGCTATTGTTGTTGGTTACTTTATCTCCACACACAGAAAAGTGGCCAGAGCATGTTGCCTACCAACATCCTGTGTCTATAACCAAAATCCACAAGTTTAGTGTGACATCATGTTGGGGGTGGTATGTGGGGGTGGGGTGGGACCTTTAAAAAGCGCATTAGACAGGACAGGGGCGGGAGAAGGATAGGGGAGGGGTGGGCGTCCGCAACACAACTTAAGGCAGGAAGTATGTGACCCCGGAAGTGAAGCGTCATCACACATCCGGTTCCCAATACATACCCAGCCGTCTACACCTATCTAGAAGGCGCCAGTCAACAATACCACTGTCGGCGGGCTTTTAAAATATATCCCGTTTGAGCCATAGTGCCTTCAAACTTCGGACATTCTGATTCACTTATACCCCAGTCACACTACACTTGCGACCACTTTGTGATAAGCCCTGTTTGATAGTCCCACAGTAGTCGGCGACATCCGGGCGACCATTTTGGCCGCAAGTAGGTTGCAGATGCACCAAAAACCTCCCTGCGACCAAATCGCTCTCCGACCATTTTCAGTGCTTGCGAGCAGTTACCAACCGACCGATCGCTGAACATTGTTTCCCCCCCCCCCGCCTTTTCCCGCCTTTAGTCAAGGAGCTTGCCGGTTTTTGGTCACAAGCCATAGTGTGACTGAGGCCTTAAGACTCGGGATCAGCTATTCACAAAGCATTCTGGGAAGGTGGGTCCGAGGTTGTCCATGCACCGAGTACTGTCTAATGAATATGTTCTACTCAGTAGGGCTATGCTGCACTGAGTATGACAGAGTGAGTTCACCTACTGAGTACGATGTATTGAGTATGCTACACTAAGTACACTGTACTGAGTATGCCACACTAAACATGACCTGCTGAGTATATTGTAGGCTACTAAGTACTGAACACCACGTACAAGTTTTGTTTGTTTGTTGTTGTTTTATGTCCTAGCAACATCTAAGGTCATCTCATGGTGACTTTATAGTGCTGCCCCACTGGGAGACCATCCTGCCAGCACCATGGCCTGATATCCCACTCAGTCACATTATCCTGACACTGAGTCAACCAGTCCTTGCCCTATCCTAATAATGCCGAGCACCTTGCTAGGAAGTGACAAGTATAAATTTTTAAGTCATTGGTTTGACTCGACCAGGGTTCGAACCCATGACTCCACGATCTACCAGCATGGGAGACGGACGCTATAACTCATTCGGCCATCCAGTCTGGTCTCACCACGTACAAAGTAGTGTACTGAACACCATACACAACACTGGTGTACAGCACCATGTGTACCATACACAGAGCACTCTGCCGACTAGGATCCTGTATCAATAGACTATTTCCTTGTGGTGTGTGGTTCCTTGTTCCGTATTTGTGTGTGACCTTGTGATGCACCACACAGACAATGAACCTGTGTTTTCCTTAGTGACTTTTCCCATAGGTTGGACCCAGTGACTGCATGTCCTTGCACATAGAACATAGAGAATAAACATGTTCATTGTCTGTGTGGCGCGTCACAAGGTCACAAGCAAACACAGAACAAGAGAACAAGCCACAAGGGAACAGTCTATGGACACACAGCCTAACATGCCAAGTACTCAGTACCCTGCATCGAGTATCATGTGCTGGGCAGCACATACTGAGTACCACATACTGAGCGCCATATACTGAGTGCCATATACTGAGTACCATATACTGAGTACTCATATACTGAGTACCATTGTCATGCACCACACGCAAATCACCATGTACAAAACGGTGCATATACCAAGTCCCATGTATAAAGTACTGTGTATTATACATAAAGCACAGTTTACTGAATACCAACCATAAAGTATCATACATTGATTAGTCTTTCTTGCAGTGAAATACCGTAGTAAGTAATAATACAGGATTACACTCCAAATTTAGTACCAAGCCGTTCCCATTGCAGAAAGCCGCTTAGAAATAGGACTTTTATTAAAAACATTAATCCAATCAGCAAAGCAGGAGCAAATGCCAATGGGTTAATTAGTGACACAGAAACATCACCTCAAGGTCAAATTGAGCAGGTTAAGGTCTTGATGTAGAGTTTCTACTGGCAGATTAGTTTTTCGGTTCCATTTTGAAAATCCTGGAAGCCAATGACATTATCTAAATTTAATAACATCATGTAGTGATATGACGCTACTGTTGCCATATTGCTGTGAAAGGTGTGGGTAACTATATCAGAATTCTATGCACTATATGCTGCAAATTGTGTACCTGACAGTTATTGTCAGCTCACCTTATATACCTTACGCTATATACCATCTTTGTGTAAATAATCCTGGATTGAAAAATGGCTGAAAGACCAGTGTGTTGGTGCTGAAAAAAGAACTTATTCAGGAGAATAAAGATATCCCCACCCCCCAAAAAAAACATGCCAGGAGGCTAAGAGAAACGATGATCAACTTCCCGCTCTTTTTCCCTCCCTTCTCTCCCTACTTGCCTTCCCTTCCAGATTCACACTGCAACCGTTTATGAGTTTGTAATATGCTGGGTTTTATTCTACTTGCTAAGTGGACATACAACTTTGGGATATATGCATTGTATTGCATTAACCTGCTTCCATCTAGGCTTCATCCAATGGAGCCAATGATTAGCTGTTTGGTTGTTTGAGTTTTACGTCCAGGCAACATCTAAGGTCATATCAAGACCGGTACCAACTCATGACAGCGCACATTCATGGCGGTTTTATAGTGCTGCCCCACTGGGAAATCAGGCTGCCAGCACCATGACCTGATATCCGACTCAGTCATATTATCCTGACACTGAGCTAACCAGTCCTTGCTCTATCCTATCAATGCCAAGTGCTTCATTAGGAAAATACAAGTATCAATTTGATAAGTCACTGGTTTGACTCGACCGGGAATTGAACTCCCTCTATCACAGGGATGAAAGGGCGGAAATGCTGATATTCTCCCATAGGCTTAGCATTGTCAGGGAATCGCGGAAAATTTCCGGAAGTTGGGTTTCATATATATTGGTATACACTGATCGTGCTGCGCCGTTTGAAGCATGTGATAGTAGTATATGCTGATAGTGTTATGGCATTTAGAGCATTTATTAGTAGTATACGCTGATAGTGCTGTGGCGTCTGCACCACATATTAGTTGTATACGCTGATGGTGCCTCCGGACTGAAAAATCCCGGAAATCCGCGAAATCGTGGAGATCTTTCATCCCTGCTATCACTAAGCTGTCTGACACTAAGTACAGCTAGGAGAGGCAAATGCCAGGATAATGTAACTTGGTCAGATCTCGATTCATGATCTTACAGATTAACTTACATATCCTCTTCTCGGGGATCTAAGCCCTATTGGGCATCTAATGTCAGCTCGTTAGGGTAAAAAAAGAATTTGTTTGCACACATATGGATGGAACCCTGAAGTCATATAATGGTAGGTGTCGTCTCCAATGTCTATCCAGCCTTCTCCCAAATGATTCTACTGTTGGTGCCTCAACAGCTTGGCCTGGAAGAGTGTTCAATGGATCCATCACTCGAAAGAAAAATGAGTGTTTCCTGATCTCAAATTCTGGAGGCATGTTATCCCAGTTGGGCAGCACAAAAAAGCTACTTATGAGTGCGCAATGTCACAGGTTGATATATATCCTGATATTACCTCAGATGTTGCTAGGAGTTAAACCCCGTTCAAGCAATCCGCAAGTCCTACACAGGACAAATTCCATATAAAGGGGCTGTCACATTAGGGTTTTTTGCGGGAGCGTATGGCGGCATAGGCACATTACATCATATATGTCGGCATACGCCGTATATGCTACTCATACGCTACGCATACGCTACTCATACGCTACGCATACGCCGCCAGATGCTGCCAGATGCCGGCTTATGAGGCATACGCCGCCATACGCTTTCATAAATCCGTCCGTCCCCATTTTTTTGTGCATGCTAAAAAAATCTCGACCTATGGGAGTGTATGGTTCATACGCTACTCATACGCCGGTGTACGCTCCTCGTACGCCGGTGTACGATCCTCGTACGCTAGGGGTGCACTGGCGTAGGTTACGCATACGCTCAACTTGCATCACCGGCGTATCTCTAGCGTATGTAGCATAGGCATAACCTACGTGTCCATCAGCTATTGGACATCAAACATATGGAGTGTATGCCATAGGTCTCGACATCGATCTTGACTCATACGCTGCTCATACGCTGCTCATACGCTGCGCATACGCTACGCATACGCTATGCATACGCTACGCATACGTTCCATATGCCAATCAAAACCGCCAAAAAATGTCACAGTACGCTCTCATATGCTCCTCGTACGCTCCTCATAGGTTACACATACGCTCAAAAACACCCGATAGGTCACCAAAGGTCATCATAGGCCGGCATTCGCAGCACTTACGTAGGTTTTCAATACGCTCCCGCCATACTCCGTAATGTGACAGGGCCTTTAGGAAGTTTGGTGTGAATTGTTGGTTGTACAGTATGAAAACAATGAGATAGTGATATGTATTTGAATTTTTTTAAAGTTTTTAGTTGAGCAAAAGTCAACCCAATTATATTAATGCACAATGCACACAGTAGGCACGTGAGCTATTAAAGAAGCATCACGTCTAGAATTCAGAGTGCAGCTTAAAAACAAGAAGGACCGTATGGAACACTTATCAGAATGAGGCTAGCTGTGGTAATTTTTTTAATAATGTTTGAGACGCCTGCATACATTGCTGCAGCCAATTTTGTGCAGGGCTAGTTTCGTTTTGGGTCAAGGATTTCAAACATGCAGGCATGTGATTGGGTGCAGGAAAAAAAACCTGAATGTTGTTTTAGGTTATCGCGGGGACACACAGCATCCCACTGAGTCGCAAGAGGGATGCAAATAGTGTATTTCCGAGGTGTTTCGGCAGTAAGGAAAAAAAACGGAATAGAAACCCCCATGGAATTCCGGTTAAAACCAAAGAAATCACATGCCTGATACAATCGTAAGAGCCCTGAAAGACCAGCAAACAAATCCATGTAAATCTGAACCAGATTAGGTCCGCCATTTTGATTGCATGCTGACAATCCATACACTAGATCAGAATATTACCATTCAAAATTTAGCATAAATAAAACCTAAGTGTTCGATTTTTAAAGGTTCTGCCCTACTAGTTATTAGTAGTTAGTTCTGCTAAATGTAACCCCTTTCAGTCCAGTGTCCTGAATTTGGGTCCTGATGCTTTGCCAAGCCTAGTCAAAGTTACCCCTAGTAGCCTAGTCAAAGTTACCCCTAGTGCCCAGTATGGAGGAAGTGACACCGAAAGTCAGTTCCAGATTTAGATGAAGAGAGGCCTAGGCTATTCGACTTGTGAGGGCACTCCCGAATGTATATGGCAGCACAACAATATTACCGGAGCCCCCACAAGATTTTGAGGCCTGCCAAGCCTATAGGTAAATCCGGGACTGAGGAAAGTTGCCACCAGTTGACAAAATGAGGTGGGGGCCAGCACATGGTCCACTATTGGTTGGTTAGTTGTTGGGAGTTTTACATCCTAGCAACATATAGGGTCATATCAGGACGGGCACCGACTTGTGACTTGTCTCCCAGTGGGGCAGCACTATATAGTCGCCATGAGTGTGCACTGTCACAAGTCGGTACCGGTCTTGATATGACCTTAGATGTTGCCAGGACGTAAAGCTCCAACAACCATATATTGTTTGCAGATTCCCACAGACACACAAGATACCAGCCTTGTTAAGTTAGTTGGTTAATTCTTCAAAGCGGATTTGTTTTTTTAATTTTGGAGGCAAGGAGGCGGGTGAGATGGTAGGGGTGAAGGAGAGTGCAGCAAGGATAGAAACTGTTTCAGATTAAAAAAATATATTTTATAAAAACAAACAACAACAGTTAATGTAGATTGAGAATGCCACCAGAACAGGTCAACAGGTCTGGCAAGTGGGGGTAGGGGGGAGGGTGGGGGTTGAACTCGACGACACCACGTGGCGCCACGAGCACTGGTGGGGCTTACTTTGTCTGCAGCCTCGCTCTGAGTCTGAGTCTGAGTCGCGCCTTGAAAGCGAAGCATCTACAGTTGAAGGAAGGAAGGTGATTACCACACAAGTCATAACTCACGCCAAAAAGAAAAAAGAAAAGGTTACCTCGATCTGTAAGGTGTGTGTATTCGGCAGAGTTTGGTGAAAGAACAGCCTCATGCAGTACTCTGCACGCTCACTGACACACACACCCTCCCTACACTAGATACATGATTCAACCCGTACTACAGTAGCCTGAGTAGGGATGACGAACAAACCATTAGAAAAAGTAGCAAACGGCTGGGTAAATGAAATGAGCACATCAGTTATTAATTTAAGAAGCAAAATATATTCTTCACATATATCTTCATATTTACCCGATACCTTTTTAGTTGAAAAATGTAATAAAATATTTAGTTAAATAGATTTTAAAAGTGAAATCGACAACATTCTGTGATCGCCATCTTGCCTTTTTGCATTCTCTCCCATTTCACCAACTCTGTGCCGGTCTCCACTCCAGTACTGTCAATATACTTGGTATGTGACTCATCTGCATATGTCACTTAAAGCTGCATAGTCCGATAAAAACATCAAATTTTCAAAACCAAAATAATTATCTTAATTTGATTATACATATCTAACGTACACACTGGTGCACTTATTAAACATATGTTGCCACATAGAAGGGGATAATTAGGCAATCTAATAGAATCGGTAACTGTTGAAGCCTATGGTGTCAGTTTTGGCGTGCTTGCCTATATTCATTTTGGATGTTTGCACTTCAAATATCTCAAAGGCTATGGTATGCAGGTATTGCAGGTATAGCAATACCTCAGGAGCTTGACACCCCTGCCCTGCAGAGTTGTAAACCTTGACAGAACCGAAGGCTAAGGGAGCAAACCCTAAACAGAAAACCATGTCACTGTGGCAGCATTAAGGGCGGTTGATATATGAAACTCCCAACATCTCCCGACCAGCCACTGCAGGGACAAATAGTTTTTGCACCTGTCTTGACATGTTCTTGCCGGTGTGAAACCTCTATTTGCTCCCCGAGAGAGTGCTGCTGGTAACTTGCAAAAGCCAGCAGCACTTCAACACTTTTGCAGGCAGCTTTCATGAAATGTACAACCACACAAAGGAGAGCGGCAGTCAGGTAATGAAAGCAGTCTTTGTCGCATCGCGACCGACAGAATGATGATGATGATGATCTCAAAGGTTAGCCATTAAAAAGAAAAGTTACCTCAAATTAAAGTATGGTAGATTACAATGATCAACCTAACATATAAATCTCAGAAGATGTCAAACTCAAAAACCATCGTACTATGCAACTTTAATGCCAGGGGCCCAATGCATGATAGAGGACTATCTTAGGTCATAAGAAAGAGGTAACAGTCATCAACTTCTCAGTTCTTAAGTATCACCCACGCAAGTTGCCAAGGACATAGATGTGGCTTAAGTCGAGACCAAGAAGAAAAAGACAAGCTTGTTTTATTCAATGGCTCCTCTAGAGCACATTGATTTTTTTCATCAGCTATTGGACATCAAACATATGGTCATTTTGGCATATTTGTTTGGAGGAAACCCGCTGCCACCACATAGGCTACTATTTTCGATGAAACAGTTGTGGACCACTGGTTGGAATGGGAAATAGCCCAAACTGCAAATGCGTCCACTGAGCAGGATCGATGTGATGACCGAGACCTTCACAATGTTAGACTCTACCGCCTGAGGTACACCCCGCTCATGACAGCTAATTACAGTGCATACACATTCGGAATTACACATACATTTGTGAGAAATGCGACTATACTGAGCGATCTGCAAGAAATGCAATTACGCTGAGAGATCTGAGAAATTCAATAAAATAACTAGTATTTGCTGCAGAAGCTGTCTAGCTAGTCTACATTTGCATAAGGTATATAATACTTATTTTGTATGCAAAATATATAGGGTTTTTAGAATTTGATCTCAATTCTATATAAAAGATTAATATCTTAGTATTTTCATGGATTTTTCAGTCATTGGTAGGAGTGTTATAAGATTTATTTTTTTCACTGTAAAAATTGCAACTATATCCTTTACAATTTCTAATAATATGGTGTAAATGTTGACAGCTTTAGTCGCTAGCTTAGGTTGGAATTATATTTAGATAGGACCCTTACATTGGAACCTTCATGCCGTTGTCCCGAACTTTGGTGGTTTAAGTCTGAACTCCCCGAATAGTGTCATTTCATGCATTGGACTCCAGTACGTAACCTCCCATATCTTATGGTGCTGTCACATTACGACGCATCGCGCAAACGTATTTTGACGTTTGTGATTTTTGGCTGCTACGTCGGGATACGTCGTTATGCGTTAGGCATGCATTAGGCGCGCGTTGGTATACGTCAATGTACATCAACGTTCATCGAGATACGGCGTCGCATGTCAGGGGGTCGGCAAAGTTTTGTGCATGCACAAAATTTTCGACGTATGACAACGCTCGAGAAAGTGTGGATTTGACGTCCGCTGTATGTTATGTATGCGTTAGGCGTACGTCGATGTACTTTATATATACGTTAGTCAAACGTTGTTCACTACATTGACCTACTTTAAAGGCAGTGTGAACGTACAGGCCGCATACTAACAATGTATGGATAACGTACGCCTCACGTATGTTTAGCATTTCTCCAGCATGTATTGACGTATGTAACGTATGATGCCTAGTTCTGGCGATCGAATAATGTATATATTCACCGGCGTTCTGTGAAAGTACTGTGAGCATAATTTGAGCATTTTTCGCCGGGAGGTATGTTAGCCATACGTTGGTGATACATTGGCCATACACTATGTATACGGTATGCATACATCCATCTTTGCCCGCCACGCCGAAAGGTTGTACGCTTCTCGACGTAAAAAAGTGATTTTAAGTGTTGTGTGGCGCGCTGGCGAGATGCATCGTAATGTGACATGGCCAATAGATGAGAATCTTCCGGATTTCCAGATTTTGTATCTACCCGATTTTTCCCCAAATATGGTAAAGATTTGCGACCATTCCTGGTTTGGCACAACCCCCCCCCCCCCCCCCAACACACACCCCCAATCCCCCTGCCGGCCATCCCGTTGCGTGGCAGGCTTCTCCTGTCACATTAGATGTCCCAAAAATGCATTAAAAATTGTCCTGATGTTTTTTGTCAGGCCATTCTCATGTATGCATATTACACAAGGGCCCCCCTCCCCAAAACCGTAACACAAAGTATACATATTCTTAATGCAAACCATGGCTACATGTAAACCCATATGCATCAAATATGCAGAGCACCAGCTAGAACAAGCATAGATATACTTAATTATAACTGACTATATTTACGACAATAGCCAAGGTAACAACATTTACAGTAGCATACAGTAGGCCAACCACCCCCCCCCCCACACACACACACATACACACTAACCATTACGCCAATTCCCCACTACACCATCTTGTCAAATGCTAATCGCCCAGTTGTATTATTACTACTTAAAGCTGCATAGTCCGATCAAAGCATCACATTTTCAAAACAAAAACTATTATCTAGATTTGATTCTACATATCTAACTTAGATACTGGTGAAAGTATTTAGCATTTGTTGCCACACAGAAGGGAATGCTGAGTTAATTTAATAGAATCTGTTACTGCTGAAGCCTATGGTATCAGTTTTGACGTGCTTGCCAGAATTAACTTGACATCATTTCACTTCAAATATCTCTTAAGTTAGCCACCTAAAATTAAAAGTTGCTTCAAATTAAAGTACGGTAGATTATAACACTTCAACTTAATATATTTATCTAAGAAAATGATGAAAACTCAAACCCATCGGACTATGCAACTTTAATAACTAGAGTAGGCTAGGCCTATATCAAAGCCTGAAAGTCATTTTGATAACATTCTAAGTTGGGAATTATTTACCTAATATATGCAGATATTCCTATTGCGTACTGGTATTTGTGTTCAGTGAGAAAGTAGACATGTTGTCACATGACTGTAATGCTTCTCCTATTATCATGCTCAAATACATTTTACAGCATGGAAAATATGGTTCACAAGGACAATGAATTGAAACCAAGGAAATCTGGCTATACATCTAAGCTCCAGCCTCTATGGAAACACGGGCAAATTAACAAAATAAACCAACGGAAGGTGTGTCTGGGGCACTTGTGTACAAGGAGAATAAACGCACTGGCAGGTTACACGAAATGTAAACAGCTGTTGACATCTTAGCCCAATGACAAATGACTTGGCAGAATAAGTCACCAGTTAATACAAAGATTACCGGTCATTATATTCATCCCCGCTCTGGTAACCTATTAACTCTGAAATGAAGTCAGCTGAAAACGAGAAATGTGCGTTATAATGGGGACCTTTCAGTTTGCATGACTCTCTCGTCAGATGGCGCATCATGCCGGTCTCATGTAATGCTGCGGTTGGATAGAAGCAGGGTGTGGTAAGGTTTGTTGTTTGTTTGTTGTTGTTTTACATCCTAGCAGCATCTAAGGTCATATCAGGACGGGGAATTTGGTGTGTGTGGTCGGGGGTGTTGGGATTTAGGAGTATGTGGTGGGACTGTAGGGGGTGTGGTGAGTGGGTATGGTAGTGTGGGTGTGTATGGTGGGTGTGTGGTGGGGGAGTATGTTTGTGTGGTGGGTGTGTTGTGGAGGTGTAGGGGTGTGGTGAGGATTTTGGTGTGTGTGGTGGGGTTTATGGGGATTTAGGGGTGTATGGTGGGGGTGTAGGGGTGTGTGGTGAGATGGGGAGCAGCAGGTAGAGGATCCGGGGGGAGGAGGGATGGGGGAGGAGGGGAGGGGGGATGACGAGGGAGATGGGGGGGGGATGGAGGGGGAGGATTTATAATTGCTTCTCTGTACCTAAAACCGTGACCATTACATGAGTCAGGACATTTGTACAAAACAAGACTATTGTGAGCGGGTGGACAAAAACAACATCGCTCTAAGAGCAAATACAATAACGATGTGAGACAAAAACAACATAAGCAGCTGGTGGCTGCGTCTGGCGGATGCTGGTGTTAAGGTGTGGACCATTGCCACTCCATGTGTTTTACAACAGTGGTGGACACCGAACAGCATGCTGGGATGGGTGAGCGTCCATCACACCACTCAGTGGACTCTCTGCTGCTTAGATGTTCGCAGTTCACAAAAGCAAAGAGTCAACACCATCGTCAGGACCACATTTAGTAGCCTACAGTCGCTTGGGGAACATGCAATGCTGGCTCGAAGCTGTGTGTGGGGAGGGGGTGGGGGTGGTGGTGGCTCTGGATTCAGACTAAATAAAAGCTTCACCCCGTACTTGCAGTCGGGGTGAAAAACAATCCATTAGAATAAGTGGCGAAGTGCTGGGTAAATGAAACCAACTCTGTGCCAATATAAGTAGCCATTTTATACTGGAACCAGGAATTCTATTTCCTGTTCCATACTAAAGCAATCTTCGCCCGTATTTAAAACTACATTGTTATTCACCCCTACTACAAGTGCAGGGTGATGGGTGATTCTTTTATCTAGATTCAGACCATCTGGACTGCTGGAGATGATCCTACTTGAGACTGATCCTATTTGGGGCTCCACTAACCTGTATCTGATCTCTCCTGACATTGATCCCCATCTAGGTTCAGGGAGTGTGGGAGATTGGAGCATTAAGTGTGACTTCACATGGGGGGTGAATGGTCCTGGGCCGTGTTCAGGGTATTCCTCCGAGACAGCTTTTTGGCCTATTTGTGTTCAGGGTGCGCCTTCGAATCACCTCGGAGATGTCTCACTTTTTAGATAGGAGGAGTCAAAAAGCGCCTAAACAATGGCAGCCAGATTCAGTGGTTTCAGCCAATCAGAGCTGTTCTTTTCAATTGCAAATGGCCGCCATTTTCGAGGCACAATAGATCTCAAGTTGTTCAGACTAGTGCGACGTCTGGAATTTCTCCGAGGCGGACCTTGAACATGGCCCAGGATCAACACAAAGTACTGTAGAACATAGCTCATTAATCCAGCTGCACATGCGGCACCTATGGGACTGTTACGATATTAAAAGCACCAGGTATTAATTGACCAATTTCATATGACGTCAGCAGGTCTATTTAGGTCAGTGCGCGCGCAGATTGGCTGCAGAACAACATCCAGTCGCACTGCAAACTCAATGGCTATGAGCAATCTTCCTATAGAAAAGGTGAAATATATCTAAAACCACACCACCTAGACACAAACCGATTGGATTACATATAGAAAACACATTAAAAAAAGAGTTTATATTAAATTTATACGGTTAGGGTTCTGCATTTCTATTAATTTTGAATAAAATTGACGTGTTGCACTGCACGTATCGGCAAACTCAATGTATTGTCAATGGCCGTGAGCAATCTTCATACAGAAAAAGTGAAATATCTCTAAAACCACACCACCTAGAAACAATTTAAACCGATTAGAACACATATAGAAAATTGTCAAAGAAGAGATTATATTAAATTTATAAGGTTAGGCTTCTGCATTTCTATTAATTTTGAATAAAATCGACGTGTTGCACTGCGCGTATCGGCAAACTCAATGAGTCAATGCATTGTCAATGGTTGTGAGCAATCTTCATACAGAAAAAGTGAAATATGTCTAAAACCACCCCACCTAGACACAAACCGATTGGAACACATATAAAAAACATATTCAATGAACAGATTATATTAACTATATGAGGTTAGGATTCTGCATTTCTATTAATTTTGAATAAAATAAACGTGTTGTATTGCGCGTACCGGCAAACTCAGTGCATTGTCAATGGCCGTGAGCAATCTTCTTACAGAAAAAGTGAAATATCTCCAAAAAGACACCACCTAGAGACAAACCGCTTGGTACACATATAGAAAACATATTCAACGAATAGATTATATTAAATTTATAAGGTTAGGGTTCTGGATTTCTATTAATTTAGAATAAAATAAATGTTTTGTAATGCGCGTACCGGCAAACTCAGTGCATTGTCAATGGCGTGAGCAATCTTCTTACAGAAAAAGTGAAATATCTCTAAAACTACACGACCTAGAGACAAACCGCTTGGCACACATATAGAAAACATATTTAACGAATAGATTATATTAGATTTATATGGTTAGACTTCTGCATTTCTATTAATTTTGAATAAAATAAACGTTTTACACTGCGCATACAGGCAAACTCAGTGGCAGTGTGCATTCGTTCTGCAGCCAAGCTACGCGCGCATACCCGATGTTTACAAACATTGAAAGAGGTCTATAGAAACAGTTAATAATAATACCGGTGGCGCAATCTGGTAGAAACAAGAAAAAGCAAAAAAACACATTTTCATTACAACACTAGTATAATACTATAATATAAGAATTTGTTTGTTTGTTGTTTTACGTCCTAGCAACATCTAAGGTCATATCAGGACGGGTACCGACTTGTGACAGTGCGCACTCATGGCGACTTTATAGTGCTGCCTGACTGGAAGCCCAGGCCACCAGCACCATGACATGATATCCCACTCAGTCACATTATCCTGACACTGAGCCAACCAGTCCTTGCCATATCCTAATAATGCCGAACAACAGGCTAGGAAGCGACAAGTATCAATTTTTAAGTCATTAGTTTGACTCGACCAGGGTTCGAACCCACGACCTACCTATAATATAAGAGATCCTACACCACGTTAGATGTCGGAAGCAGTTTCTTCTAACACTATGTCGTAAAAGTAAATTAAATTAGTCACAATGTAATCGTTACCCTCTTTTTTTCCCCACGTGCATTAGGGAGAATGATCAGTTTTCATTAACCTCGTTTTCAAGTTAACAATTTACAAGAACTTAGCTTAGTAACCTCATTTTAAAGTGGCACAGCCCATCGTACGTTCAAGTACAGGGAGGTTGTAGGTTTTTTTCCTCATTTTTTGTATTTAAAGCTGCATAGTCCAATGAAAGGATACAATTTTCGCAAGCAAAAAACTTATCTAGATTTGATCCAAATAGATACTGGTGCATTTATTCCGCACTTGTTACTACATTGAAGGGAATGTTATGTCAATATAATAGAACCTGTTATTGTTGAAGCCTATGGGGTTAGAGTGTTGGCACCATGCCAACATTAATTTGCCAATTAGTTTACACTTCAAATATATCTGAAGGTAGTCATTTTAAATCAAAGCCACTTCAAAGCAAAGTAACGTGAAATCATAACGACCAACCTACTTTATTTATCTCAGAAAATTGCAGAAACTGCAAACCATTGAATATGCAGCTTGAAAGGACAGGTCGAGGTCGGGTGGAGGTGGGGGGTGGAGGTGGGAGCTGGAGGCGGGGGCTTTGCAGGACCAAACATTTGTTCAAGGTAAAACATTAATAATTAGACACAATTAATTCAATTAAAATCTCTGTAATGTACTTAGTAGTTCACGTTCTTATTGCTGGCGACCTGCCTATGCTTTACCGGAATGAGAATTTACGAGGATCGACCATGATTACTACACTGCATTCTATCAAAGACCCTATAATACTAAGACGGCTCACTCAGCCTGTACTGTGTCATCAAAATGATCAAATCCACCACTTGGTGCGCTGGCTGTTCTCTTGGTTAAACAGGTGCTATATTATATGTATAAATGTATATATGAATGTGAAAGATGTGTGATGATGGCGATGCTGATGATGATGCTGATGATGTGTATTTGTTCACAGCAATTTCATATTGATGTGTATTCATACTTACCTATCTCATGTATAATATAATTGTATGTGTTTACATGTGAAAGACCAACCAGCAGCTGGGCTGATCAAACCCACCACAAGGTGGCACTGCAAAATTTACATTACAGGCAGTGAACCATCTTAGTATTATAGGGTCTTTGGTTCTATCAGGTAGATGTTGGTTGTTGGAGTTTAAGTCCTGGCAACATCTAAGGTCATATCAGAACGTGTAGCGACTTGTGGCAGTGTGCACTCAAGGCGATTTTAGTGCTGCCCTACTGAGATATTACACTGCTGGCACCATGACCTGATATCGCACTGAGCTAACCAGTCCTTGCCTTATCCTATTAATGCCGAGCGCCAGGCTAGGAGGCGACAAGTATCAATTTGATAAGTCATTGGTTTGACTCGACCGGGACCCGAACCCCCGATTTCCCGCATGCGAGGCCTGCGCTCTACCGATTCGACCACTGCGTCCAGTCTCTAACAGGTAGAACATCTGCAGGTGTATTAATGCTCCATAAGGCAAACTGGCTAAGTACCAGTGTCGCAATTCACTTGATTCTGAGTCAAAGTTACTAAGATTAGAAACAAAGAAACAACCGTAAACTCGCCATTGGCCAAATGTGGTGGGGTTTGCCACTCTCACACTTAAGCAACATTTTTGTTTTTAAATTGGTGATCGTCCCCGCCCATGCCTGATAAACATCACCCGCCCCTGATTTTAAATTGTTTAATTAATTTTTTTTAACTTAAAAATTCTTTCGGCTAGCAGCAATTCAACTTTCGTAAGCACATAATCTGTGCAACATAGTTACATATTATGTCTACATCATACGCCAGATGTTATACATAACTATGTATGGACAGCGGTAAACACTGTAACACCATATACACGCATTGGAATTGATGTTTATGTAATTCCATTGAAATCATGTACAAAATACTGAAAATATAAAAAATAAAAACACTAGCCAAACCCTGATTTGTGTGATTTAAATGATGATCACCAACTTTAAACAAAAAAAGGCCTTATAAGAGGGCATCGTCACGCATCAGGTTCACTCGGGAAATACTGGTTTCATAGGCTGTTACGGTTAAAAACAAATAAGGAGAAATAAATGATTAGTTTGTAGCCATACAAATATTGTAAGAATATTGTAGTGGACCTTAATTCTATGCCCTTCTTCGTGTGTTTGTTTTTTGTTAAATAAAGTAATCAATTATAAAGGAAAAGCACGGAATAACACGGATTATCAGAGACAAAATGGAATACACAACAATATATACAATTTTGGAGCTAGTGTTACAGGCGTGAGGCAGAGCCAGGCGGCAGCGCCAGGCGGCAGCACCAGGCGAGGCAGAAGGCCTGACCAGTGACTTGAGTAGATAAATGTCATTAGTTGGTGTAGTGTCAGTTAGTTTTTTTTTTTTTTGGTAAAGTATTTATTCATCTGAATATGACATTTGTCAGCGCCGGAGCACTGGTCTTCCGGCCATCTTACTATCGGAATTGACATTTTAAATAATCTAAGTTTGATCAGCGCTGTATTAGTCACAGCACCGATCGTGTAGAATTAAGGGAGTGGCTCCTGCTGTATAATGTACAGCACCAGTCACTGCAGTTCATACAGAAATGGGGAGCAGCACCGAGTAGAAGGTGTATACTCGGGGCAACTCAAACAATCGTTGTGGGTTACATTTTTCTCTTATAAAACAAGCTAAGTTTATAGTTGTCAAAGCATTTTGTCTGTCTTATGTAATGTTCAATGTGCTTAAACAGATTGATAGTTGTGTAGGATGTTCGGTGTGTTGTTGGTTTGTTCATGATGGTTAAGGGTGGTGGCAGGGGAGGGGGGCCCATTGGGGTGGGTGGCAGGGGGGAAAAACCCACAGGAGAGCAAGCGGGGATGCAGGGGGCAGGAGCTCAGGGCTTTGCTACTAATTACTACAGTAGTCATTCAAGGGCCTGAATAACCAAGTGGGCTTTATATGCATTTTTGAAGGCTAGTATTGTTTCTGTTTCTCTAACTCTGATAGGGAGGTCATTCCACATGACACTACCTTTGTAAATTGGTGCTCCCTATATGTGAACTGATGACACAGTTCATGGGAAATCAGTTTCCGGATAATTCTACTCTTATAAGTGATTATACAGCGCATATACACACATATTTATCAAATGTTAGTGGCGAGTAGTGATGCATTTTAATCGATTAGTAACACCGTCGGCCACAGATGGCACCTGTAGTGGTGGTAGTAATACAGTCTGCTGGAGGGGAAAATAGATGAAAGTTGCTATTTATATTCACATAAAGAATGATACAGCACATATATATACAAACGCACACATATATATATATATCCTAGATACATATAATACAGACATAATACATGTATATACAGCAAATATGTTATACATATTATTATACTACAGAGATGCTACATATATATGGCTACAAATCACTGATTTTGACAGGGTCGGTCCCGTGAAGATATGGAATTGAAGGCTATTTCAAGGCTTTTCAAGGCTGTTTTTGATAGGAATTCAATACTATTTTAATTTGGATTTCAAGCAAAAAACAACAATTATGTATGGAGAGTTTAGACTAATTTAGATCAGTGGGGACAGTTTAATGGAATTTGAGGCTTTTCAAGACTAAAATGGGGCAAATGAAGTTCAAGACTTTCCAAGACTTGTCAGGCGCCGTACAGACCCTGTTGTTACATACTACACAATGCCAGCTAGGGCTATGACAAAGCACTATCCTAAATGTTCACACACACACTGACAGCAGGGTGCTAACTACCTTGTTTAGGAGCTGCACCCGGGTCTTGAGTTTGGTTCCACTGCTGAACGCTGCGGCACTGATGGCCTTGTAGAAGCCTTCAAAACTCTTCTCAGAATCACTCTTCACTTCCCAGGTCCTGCAGAGTTCCTGTGGAATTTGCAACACAAGGAAACAATGATCAGCTGTGTGCAGTCAGGCGAAACGATAGGTGACTCAAGGCTTTTTTTTAAGCTGCATATTTCGATGAGAGCGTAAATTTTTCAACAACAAAAACCCCAGTTCAATGACTTATAAAATTTATAAATGTCATTTCCCAGCCTGGCGCTCGGCATTAATAGGATAGGGCAAGGACTGGTTAGATCAGTGTCAGGATAACGTGACTGAGTGGGATATCGGGTCATGGTGTCGGCGGCCTGATTTCCCAGTGGGGCAGAACTATAAAGTCATCATGAGTGTGCGCTGTCACAAGTTGGCACCCATCCTGATAGTTGGTTGTTGGAGTTTTATGTCCTTGCAATATCTAAGGTCATATCAGGCGGGTACCGACTTGTGACAGTGCACTCATGGTGACTTTATAGTGCTGCCCCACTGGGAGACTGGGCACTGGCACCATAACCCGATATCCCACACAATCGCATTATCCTGGTACTGTGCAAACCAGTCCTTGTGACAGCGTGCACTCATGGTGTCTTTATGGTGCTGCCCCACTGGAAAATCAGGTTGCTAACACCATGACCCAATATCCTGACACTGAGCTAACCAGTCCTTGCCCTATCCTATTAATGTCGAGTGTCAGGCTAGGAAGTGACAAGTATCAATTTGATAACTTATTTGGTTTGGAGTCGACCGGAAACCAAACTCCTGATCTCCCGCATGCGAAGCCCGCGCTCTACGGATTCTGCCACCGCGGCCGGTCCCGTCCTGATATGATGTTACATATTGCCAGGACGTAAAACTCCAACAACCAACCAACCAACCAGATCTTCCACACGGGAAGCCTGTGCTCTACCGATTCGGCCGCCGCGTCCGGTAAATTGCAGTTAGGTGCTCATTTGCATAAACATTCACTATACTATTACAAACCATTGATATTCTAGAAATAACAATTGTACTTGGAAAGTCACGCTGTACGAATAATAACCATGGGATACTGGCTACTGGTCCTGACATAATTATCCTTAGTGGGTTGGGGCTTAAATGGCCCCCTCAATGAGGTCAGGCAATGAACGTGTAATATGTTGCAGCTCTGCCGTCGCCGTCAAAGCCCCAGCATACCACTTACTCTTTCCAGGTGCATTCTGACAACTGTCTGTCAGTTCGCACCTGATGCCCCTCTCCAACAAACTCATAAGAAAGAAAGGTAAGAAAGGTCACACAAGATTGAGAGTGAAGAAGTTGTGCTTTATTGGCATCAACTCCTGTTCACCTACTAGCGACCTATCACCCTCACTCCTTACCTACTGTCCACACAGATCCTCATTACTCTTGTTAGTTTATAGAAGAATCAGTGCCTACAGCCCATTGAACCGGAGTCCCATGGTTGTTGCACACAGCTCAGCGCCTTTTGAATAGCTGCTGCTAGTTTGTATATAGAAAGTGGAGCCTCAGACAGTGTCTGTGTCCCTGGACAAGAGTGTCTCCTGCTAGAGTGCCTATCAAGAAGTGAATGAAGAATCATATATATCAGAGTGAGGTCTGTGTGTCAGGTGGTGCAAGGGGTGCAGGTGACTGGGCCTCCCACAGCCAGCCATTCAGACACCCTCTACAGCCTCAGTCACTCAACCCCAGCTGCAGGTGGTGTCCATAATGTATGCAGTATGGCTGGGTGTGCTTGCCCATCGGCCCTGTGGTAACAGGTAGTTACAGACAGTTACAATAAACATGTATTAAAAATGTCCTGCTCCACTTGCACCCTTACTGGTGCATAGAGGGAACATTTTACCAAACATTAACTGTCTCTTTACATAGGAACATCTCGTCATAATCTCGGGCACCATGTGTTATCATATTTTCCACATAGTCTCATATGGCACACAGCTAGTGGGGCACCCATTGCTTCTCTGTTACATAACCTTGGTCCCCACTCCGTCGCCCGAGAATAGTAATGCTCTCTGCCAATATATAACCGAAAATCAGTATATTTTTTTACAAACGGATGAATGAAATTGCATAATGTAGGCCAAAAACTTAAAATTCAGAGTAAGCCCTGTGATACTTTCCTTGCAAACCGCTCATACAGTGAACTGCTTAATTACAACCCTTGTATGCCTGATATGGTTAATTTCTTACCTTGAAAAGCACTAAAAAGGGCTTAAATTTGGTTGCTGAATCGCTGTATGAACCCTGCACATGTTAAAGGGGCAGTGCCATGACCCAACTCAAAGGAGCTTACATGAGTAGATAGTGACACCAAGAGAATAATAACAAATCAGTAGAATTACATGCATGAATAATATTTGCCTAAGTACTCTAAAGCCGTGTTTACACGGGCAATTGTAAAGCGAATTAGACAAAGCGATTTATATGAAGCGAATTACTGGCGCATTTACACGGACCGAGTTTGAAAGTATGTCGCGTTTACACGGGCAGTACTTAAACCGATTTAAGGCGGAAGTGCATATCTGCGAATGACCGTTTATTGCAAACAACAATGGCGGACAACGTAGCCAGCGGAATGTTCATGATGTTCACTGCACAACAAGCGGCATCAACACGCAACATATTTCATCGTTCACGAGCCAACATGGGAAGGATTGTTAGGCGGTCGTCGCGGAGAGCCCAGCGATTATTTCAGTGGCAGGAAGATCAGCGGCGAGCATTTGTGATGCAACTGATAACGCTGTTGGGTCTGCAAGCTCGGTCGGAGAGGGTGCAGTGGACGCGGGAAAGGTAGGCAGTCGCCTTTACATGAATCGAACTAGTTTCCACTATCCAGTGTGTTGTCGTGCTAAAATGTACATTTAATTCTTATCACATAAGCCCACCTACATGTAAATAACAGATCCACCCCGTATTTACAGTACAGTAGGTATGTTGACATCGACGCGCTGCGCCGCCGCCGTGTTGTCACCGATCGGTGTGATCGGGAGTGCGCGAACGGTTGTCAACATCTCTACCCAAATCGCTTCGCAGTCTAACGGGTGGGGGGATCGGGGAATCACGATCACCACATATAAAGGAAAGCTTTGTGAATGTCCTAGTTTTAGAATTGTGGATTTCTGGTGATTGGTTCGTTTGTGACAAAATTGTAAACTTTTAAACAATTTTAAACATGTGCACTCATTTGTGGATGGTCAAATCCGTTAAAACTCACGTTGGCCATAAATACCAAATATATGGGCCAGATTATTAATGTCTTTTCTCACATTATACCAAATATTGTCAAGGTCGTATACTTCGAAAGGGTTGCGCAACTTTGGCACTATAGTGACACGCTGACCTCTGCCTTGCATTCATTTGCGGTTAAAAATCACTTTAAAAGCACTATGGGGATAAAGACAAAATATGTAGGCCAAATTATTAAGGTATCAACCAAACTATCTTCCACACTCCTGTGTGGCGCTTTGCTAAAATGTACATTGACTTCTTATAACACAGCCCCTCGGGTCACATTGAATTATTTGGGCGGTTTTATTGAACGATGCGGCGCAGCTTAGGCCGATTTATATAACCTGGGCCGCGTTCAAGGTCCGTCTCGGAGGCGCCTCGGAGGCGCCCGTGACGTCAGGCTAGTCTGAACAACAATAGCAGTTGGTCGCCTCGAAAATGGCCGCCCCCACAGGCGGCGGCCATTTGCAATGGACAAGCTGTGCTGTGATTGGCTGAAACAACTGGATACGGCGGCCATTTTCGAGACGCTTTTTGTCTCTACTATGAAAAGGGAGGCGTCGCCGAGACGTCGCCGAGACGGACCCTGAACGCAAATAGAGCAAAAAGCATCGCCGAGACGTCGCCGAGGCGCCTCCGAGACGGACCCTGAACGCGGCCCTGATGTACCTGAATCGAACTAGTTGCCACTCTCCAGTGTTGTGTCGTGGTGATATGTACAATAAATTGTTATCACCTACCCTTCTGGTCAAATTTTATTGTTAGGGCATTTGTATTGCAGAATGCGCCGAACTTTAGGCCGATTTATATAAGCCCAACTACATGAATCGAACTAGTTTCCACTCTGCAGTGTTGTGTCGTGGTGGAATGAACAGTACATTGTTATCACCTACCCTTCTGATCCAATTTGATTGTTGCGCCGTTCTTATTGAAGAATGCGCCAAACTTTAGGCCGATTTATATAAGCCAAACTACATGAATCGAACTAGTTTGCAGTCTCCAGTGTTGTGTGGTGGTGAAATGTACAATATATTCTTATCACCTACCCTTCTCGTCACATGTTACTCTTGCGGTGTTTTTATTCAACAATGCGGGGAACTTTAGGGCGATTTATATAACCCAAACTACATGAAGCGAACTAGTTGCCATTGTCCTCTTGTCTGTTTACCTACATGTTCTCCCCTATCACTACTCTTCCAGGTCTTGCCACTGGTGGAGGGACATTGTTCTGCTTAGTTTTGGTGATCACGAATGGCTGGCGAATTTCCGAATGCGGACACCAATATGCGGAGGTACGGTGCTACTGCTACGTTAGTTGTAAATACAATATTCACCCCGTACTGGTGAAGTAGGTGTCTAAACCAACCCTAAGTAAAACCTTTAGCAAAGAACGGGTCAATGATTAGATACCATAATTTCAGATTGTACGAAGGAAGATTGATTCTTTACATATGTCTTATTGATAGCCCGCTACCTTTGAGTTGAACAATATAATATGCTATCTACTTGAATGCAATTTAAAAGTAACATGGACGGCGTTATGTGGCCGGGATTTTGTATGTTTATTTTCTCTCCCATTTCACCAACTCTGTGCCTATATGGGTACCCATTTTATACTGGAGATAGATTTTCTAGGTTGAAAGCACAAGTAAGTTCACATCCTAAATAGTATGCTGTTGTAAATTACACCCTAACCCATTCTTACATGGTTTTGTTTTTTTCTTGACTAATTTTAGATGCATTCCGGTGTGGCGGTTTCAGCGCCCGGTCCAGTTTCAGCGGCCTGTCGTGGCTTCTGCGCATGCGCGGACTTTCGCACGTTGCGGCGAGCACTGCTATTTGTTTTGTTTACACTCGGCGATTCGACGCTGATCTAGCTGCTACGTTAATATCGCTTGGAATTTAAGGTTAATTTAATTAAATTTCATTAAATATGATCGCATTCAATAGATTTCGGCCTAATCGGTCCCTAACACTGCCGGGCACCAGCTGAGCTTGTAGCCGGCGAGGCCTCGGGTGTTTTGACCATGGCAG
Organism: Branchipolynoe longqiensis; assembly: GCA_030323885.1. Lineage (NCBI taxonomy): Eukaryota > Metazoa > Annelida > Polychaeta > Phyllodocida > Polynoidae > Branchipolynoe > Branchipolynoe longqiensis. Next base: position 12,214,860 of record CM059194.1, on the reverse strand, counting down.
GGCACTGAAACTGACCGGGCGCTGAAACCGCCACACCGGTCGAAGTGCGGGTGGCAGTGACCCTCTGGTTGCTGGCGACAGGAGCGGGTTATCGGGGCGTAGGGCATCTCTTTGGCATAGCCAAGTGTATGTGCTGCGTCATATTCCATGACACCTGCGCTGCGATTGTGCGCGTCCTCCCAGATAGCACACAGCCGTCGGCCCGACGGCCCGACGGCGGCCGCTCCGTCGGCCCGACGGCGGCCGCTGCGTCGGCCCGACGGTGGAAGCCGCCATCGGGCCGACGTTGTTTTGTCCAACCTCCCGCCGTCGCCCCGACGGCGGCTGCCGCCGTCGCCCCGACGGCGGAAACCGCCCACGAGCCGACGGCGAGAAACCAACGTCGCCCCGACGGCGGCTGCCGCCATCGCCCCGACGGCGGAAACAGCCCAAGAGCCGACAAGAACCCTAACCTTATAAATTTAATATAGTCTGTACGTATTGACACTATAGTGACAGTGTCTTCGAATCTCGGAAAAAAACCAAGATGGCGGTTCTTGGTCAACCTTCGGTACATGGTAATTCAAATCGTATTAACACGAATAATTCCATTAATACTTCGTAATAAATTACAAAACTTTTACAAAATAATCTAAACATATTAATAAACATACCTGTTAAATAATTCCTTAAAATTCCTGGTATTTCTGGAGTTACTGGTAGAAAAAGAACACTGATCAACAATCGCACGTGTTCCGCGGGCTACTCGAGCCAGAATCCAAATTTAAAGAACTGCGCATGCGCGGCCCACCACCGTCGGCTCGACGGTGGCTCGACGGTGGATCAGATGTGGAAAATGAATGCAAACCTGCGGCGGCCCACCACCGTCGGGCCGACGGAGGCCCGATGGTGAATCAAAAGTGGAACGGGATTGAACCCTAACGTCGGAACACCACCGTCGGGCCGACGGTGGCCCGACGGTGGCTCAAAAGTGGAAAAGGATTGAAACCTAACGTCGGGACACCACCGTCGGGCCGACGATGGCCCGACGGTGCTCAAAAGTGGAAAGGGATTGAAGCCTAACGTCGGAACACCACCGGCGGCCCGACGGTGGCTCGACCGTGGACCAAGTGTGGAAAATTAATGCAAACCTGCGGCGGCCCACCACCGTCGGGCCGACGGAGGCCCGACAGTGACTCAAAAGTGGAAAGGGATTGATTCCCAACGTCGGAACACCACCGTTGGCCCGACGGTGGCCCGACAGTGGAAAGTCGGTGCTGACGGACCAACCAATAGCCGACGTCGGGCCGACGGCTGTGTGCTATCTGGGCTGCTGCCGTAGTACATAAAGATGCCAAATGATGCTCGCTTGACAGAGATAATCGAGGGGTTCGAATCCCGCTCTGGCTTTCCCAACTGTGCAGGAGTGATAGATGGGACCCACATCCCCATCATGGCCCCCCCGGCAGCACCACACAGACTACCATAACCGCAAGGGCTATTACTCGATTGTGGCTCAAGTGATGTGCGACCATCAATATCAAGTGATGAACATTGCTGCCGGTTGGCCAGGTAGGGTGCACGAGGCATGCGTGTTGGCCAACTCGTCTATATTTGCGAAAGCTGAGGCGGGCGTGCTCTTCCCCTACTGGCCCCGACAGATTGGAAATACAACCGTCCCTCTGGTCATTCTCGGCGACCCGGCTTACCCTCTGCGTCCCTGGTTGATGAAAGCTTTTTCTAACACGGGCCGACTCACCAGGGACCAGAGTAACTTCAACTACAGACTGTCGCGCCCCCGTATGACAATTGAGAACACTTTCGGGTGATGCAAAGCACGGTGGATGATACTGCAGAGACGGACGGACATTCGCACTGAAGACGTAACCACAGTCATCCTTCTGTGCTTCACATTAAATAATATATGTGAACTACACAAGGAGGATTTCAACCTGGAGTGGGACGAGGGGCCCAACGACCAACCAGAGAACGTGGCACATGACGTGGAAGGTGATGGAAATGGGGAGGAAATACGCGACACGTTTATGTCGTATTTTCGTGGGTAATTCAATTTTCAGTGTCACATTCTTAAGCAAACCATTAGTTTAGCCGCATACAGTTTTGCGCAGCACACACTGCGAGTAACTAACACGGCCCAGTTAAGCCGCGACATATAAATCGACTCCTTTAGTTCGACTCAAATTGGTCGTGTACACACTCACGATTTCAGACTAATTTAGATCAGTGGGGGAAGATTAATGGAATTAAAGGCTTTTCTCTGTGGTGGAGTGGTTAGAGTGTCTGACTTTTTTCTAGGTCGGACTCCTAATCTGAAGGTCAGTGGTTCGATTCCCCATGCTCCCCACCTCTGCCAATTTGGATTTCCACCAATGTGTATACCTTACAGCATCATCAAAGGCCAGTTGATCTCATAACACGTCTATGTGGTGTGGGAGGATAACAATCTGTTGGGTCAGTAAAAGTGTAGGCTCGGGCTTTCTATCGACAAACTGTCTAATGGTGAAAAAAGTCTATTCAGACTTATCCATGATAGGCAGTATAAATCTTGAAGAAAAAGAAAATTAAAAAGAATTACCCAAAATAAGTTAAATTGAAGGCTTTTAAAGGCCTTGATGTGGGGCAAATAAAATTCGAGACTTTTCAGGTCCCATAAGGAGTCTGTAATTGTGAATAAGTAAAATTGTGTTGGTCATGTCACTGCCCCTTTAACATCTGCAGGGTTGATACAGCTATTCGGCAACCAAATTTAAAGCCTTTTTAGGGCCTTTACAGGTTAATAATTCTTTTTTTTTGTTAAGCCGAAACAATTACAATGATTATATATATGTAAACTCTTTATGGTCTTACTTCACCAGGTTTCTGAATGCTATTTTTATCAAGCAAAAGAAGCAACTATGGAATTAACATCTTTATTATATTTAACAATTGTCCTAGATTAGTTAATAAGCCACACACCTGGCCATTCAAAACACTATTGTCAATCAAATTTACCCTCTCTCCTCCCCCAAATAAAAAAATCCAAGGTTTTTTCCCTGACATTTTGCAATTTTCAAGGCCCTTTCAGGGTATTTTCAAATTTAACGCCTTTTCAAGAGATGCCTTCAAATTCAAGGCCTTTTCAAAATTGTGCGAACCCTGATGTAGCCATCGAGAGCTGCATCCTACCTGGATTCGGGCCTCCTTTGACACCAGCCGCTCATACTTCTTCGTCATAAGGACCAGGTCAGATTTGACATGCGCCATCGACTGGTCGGACTGCTCTGATCCAAACTTGGTCCCCTGGCGGTCGATTGCAGGCTTCTGCTGCTGGTCTATTTGTCTCAGCTCCTGCAGTGTACACAACAGGAAGCAGTGTCAGAGTTTAATCACATCCAATCAGCATAAAGCTTCAAGCAACCTCCTACAACTGTTACTACCACGCCATCAATGTCAAGGTCGTACGAAATGACAGACTAGATTACTTACTCGGTTGTTTGTGATCTAAACAAAGAAAGTGGCAATATATATATATTTTGTTTAAAGATTTAAAAAAAACTATTTTCAGGGTTCGTACACATGTGAAGATAATGAATTCAAGGCTATTTCAAGACTATTCAAGGGTGTTTTTGATAGGAATTCAAGGAATTTTCAATGGGATTTCAGTGGGGAAAAAACCAATGGTGAATGGCGATTTTGGGCTAATTTAGATCAGTGTAGACAGTTTAATGGCATTCAAGGCTTTTCAAGACTAATTACCCAAAATAGGTTTAAATTTAAGGCTTTTCAATGGCTTGAAATTGGGACAATGAAGTTCAAGACTTTTCAAGACTTTCCAGGCCCCATACGAACCCTGTTCTTTGTTGTTGTAAAACAAGGAATTTAAGACCAGCAATTTCTGCTATGGTGTCGCTGCTGCAATCTTATAGTTTCCAGCCATTATGTTCTAGTTTCATATGGATGTAATATTCTGGAATGAAAGTTACTGAATAGACGAGATTGTCATTCCGACTGCACATGCGCTGAAAAGGGCGTCGTGAACAAAACACAGGTGTACGGCCATTGAGTTTGCTGATACGTGTAGGGAAAAACTTCGATTATATTCAAAATTAATAGAAATACATAACAATGGCATAAAGATGGATGCACACAGGCAATATAATGATCTGATGAATATATCTAAGACAAAACTAGCCATAGTTAAGCATTTTGAGTTAAGAAACAATCAATTCCAAACAAAACAATCAGTCACCTTAAGGCTGATATCCACATCACCAGTATTAATTCTTGTTCTAAATATTAAAATGCCAAATGTGTCACCAGACACTTGTTTCAGACAAATATATAACCAATATCTGATTAACCCTACTCATTTTCTAGCTCTACATATGTCATTAAGCATAGGATATAAATAAAAACATGAATAAAATAAGTAAAACTGACTCTAGCTACGGCTCTAACACTAGTGACCAGATTTGTCTAGATCTAAATGCAGATGGCATAAGATGTGCAAATTAGATTTATATAACTGCAATGCTGGATAAAAGATTCACATCTTAATTTATTATATATATATATATTTTTAGTTAGCATTCTACACCTCAAACAGGAACTGAAATCAGGTGAAAGTAGCACATTTCATAGAAGCAGCGAGTGTCTTAGCATGCGCCATGTGCTTCTCATGGGTTTGTTTTTCTTCCACGCATCCCACAATGCACCGCATGGCTGGAATGACGAAATAGTCTATTGAATCCATGTGAAGTGGTCTCAGTTATAGCTATTATTTGATGTACAATGGGGGCGGGTTGCACTGAGTGTGGATCAAGTCCAAAGCATTTCATTTTGGAGTCAGTGCACACACATCATTTCTGTGACAACATAAGGGTGGAGTAGATATAAACTTTGGAATTGTTGGGGGGGGGGTGCTTTAAATAAACACAAATTTAAAAACCAACATTGTTAAACAAATTTTAAACCTTAAAAACCAGCATTAACATTAGACTTACTATCTATACAAAACTGCCAGTGTGTACACACACAGTCACACCCACACCCACACACACACCCGCAAAGAAAACTTGGAGCGCTTATTCATCCCAGTGGCCTTTTTCCCGCTAACTGGGTCACGTGGACGCGCATTGGTCATGTGTGTGGGGTTACTTACCTTGGTGGAAAGCTTGCGCAGCTTGGGGTCCATGACGTCTTCCTGCGTGCCGTAGACCTGGACGTTGATGTAGTCGTTCTCGAAGTACTCAAGCAGCTCGCGATCCACAGCCTTGAAGCTGAACACCTTGGAGGCGTTGAACTCAGGTGACAGCGTTCCTAATGGAGAAGCAGTATGCCATTATGTAACAGGTTTGCTTTTTGCTTGAAGATTTATACTGCCTATCATGGATAAATCTGAATAGTCTTGTTTTCACCATTAGACAGTTGGTTGATACAAAGCCCGAGACTACAACTTTTACCGACCCATGCGATTTTTAACCTCCCACACCAAATAGACATGGTATAAAAGCAACTGGCCTCTGATGACGCAGTAAGTTATACACAGCGGTGGAAATTCAAATTGGCAGAGGTGATGGCATGGGTAATCGAGCCACCAACCTTCAGATTAGGACACCGACCTAGAAAAAGGTCAGACACTCTGACCACGCCACCACAGAGGACACCACAACAAAATCATGATCAGCATGTTCCTATAATAGTAGGTGCATGGCATGACTGCAATGTTCACGGGCAAAATGCTGACTGATGATGTATATGATGATGTATATTTCCTTAAGACAGTACAAACAAGTAACTACATAAATAAACATATCGAAATTCATACGCTTAACTGCGTGATTAGACCTTAAGGCTTTACTCGCAGCTAATGTAATATACAAGTTACGATAGAAATGCATCCTAGCAACATCTAAGGTCATATCAGGATGGGTACCGACTTGTTATAGGGTGTACTCAAGGCAACTTCATAGTGCTGCCCCACTGGGAATTCAGGCCGCCAGCACTATGACCCAATATCCCACACAATCACATTATCCTGATATTGTGCTAACCAGTCCTTGTCCTATCCTATTAGTGCCGAGTGCCCGGCTAGGTAGCAACAAGTATTAATTCTTTTCTTGAAGATGTATACTGCCTATCGTGGATAGGTCTGAATAGTCTTGTTTTCACCATTAGATAGTTGGTCAATAGAAAGCCCGAGCCTACACTTTTACCGACCCAAGGGATTTTTAAAGTTGCATGGTCCGATGAAATATAATTTTGTCAAAATTAAAACAACTACTTACATTTGATCCTATATATCCAACTTAGATACTGGTGTATTAGCTAATGATTTGGGACAGCATATACAGAATAACCAGTGAGTTTATAACCTCACCCCTTTGAATACTCAGTTTGAAACACCCATTATGCAGGAAGGCCATTAACCAATTAGGCCAATCTCGTGACCTCATTAGCCACCCCCAACCAAGTAGGCCTACTGTACAGGTTCATAGAGGGGAAGGGGAAATGAGGGGGATGTTGCCCCTCCCCTCCATGTTGGATATTCAATGGGTAATTTAAATTTAGAAATTTATATATATATATATTACTATTGGCCGATCAGTATATATATATATTTTTTTTGGTCCATATGAAGTATATATATATATATATGGACCAAAAAGAACTATATATGTGACATATAAGCATTATGTGCATATACATTTGCGGTGCTGCCTATTATTATTTAATTATTATTTATTTATTCACTCCCTTGATATATGATTTGCTCCGGGGCAGCCATCATAGCGTTAAGCCCAGAACCCGGCTCATTTGCGATGGAGTTCAGGTCGACTGCCTGGATAATAATCAGCATTTTTGTGTTGGGGAATTTTTAGCATAACCGTCCATCTGCAATGGTTTATAGGGGGGCCTATTGGTGTAAACTATCAATAAATAACACTAACTGCACACACAACTTCATTGACATGTGTGTCCCCCCCATCCCCCTCCATTCGTTGATTAAAATTGCATAGTTTGATGTTTTGACATTTCTGCCATTGGGACGATGTCAATCATATACCGATATATATCTGATGTTGGATATTTGATGCTACTTGGTCAATTCGATAGATATAAATCAAATGAACCTTTCTACAAAATAATTTTCTTTTTTAAACCCTAGTGGCATGAGCCTATGGCACCAATGCATCCCTAGAATGCAAACAGAAATACCTACCTACAGCCCTGTCAGGTTCCAGGATTACTAGGTCATCTCACATCACGTGGTGGCCGCGAGATGACCATCTAGGTCATAGCCACAGGAGTTTTGACAAGCTTGTCGACATTATTTTGGGTTCTTTCAGCTCAAATTGCTTCAAAACTAGTCATTGTTCATCAAAATGACTCCAGACTAATGATTAGTAGCTCATAATGATCACTTTGATATATTTATCTAAAAAATAAGACAACAATTCAAACGCCATCGGACCATGCAACTTTAACCTCCCACACCACATAGACATGGTATGAGAGCAACTGGCCTTTGATGATGCTGTAATTTATACACAGCGTTGGAAATCCAAATTGGCAGAGGTGATGGCATCAATCTTTTAAGTCATTGGTTTGACTCGACCGGGAATCAAAGTCCTGACCTTCCGCACAGAAAGCCTGTGGTCTAGCGATTCGGCCACCGCGTACCTTTGATGACCGGAGTGAGGGTGGGCTGCTTGTCCTTGTACACCAGGTATTGACAGTGTAGGCCCTTGGAGAATCGCGCCTTGTTGATCTCGGCGTTGCAAATTGTCACCTGGCAAGAAGAGATTACTTGGTTGTTGGAGTTTTACATCTTGGCAACATCTAAGGTAATATCAGGATGGGTACCGACGTGTGACAGTGCGCACTAATGGCGACTTTATAGTGCTGCCCCACTTGGAGACCAGCTCACCAGCACCATGACCTCATATGCTACTCAATCATATTATCCTGATACTGAGCCAACCAGTCCTGGTCCTATCCTAATAATGCCGAGTACCAGGCTAGGAAGCGACAAGTGTCAATTTGATAAGTCAGTGATTTGACTCGATCGGGAAACAAACTCCCGATCTCCCACACGTGAGGCACGCGTTCTACCGATTCGGACACAGCGCCCGGTCGGCAAGAAAAGAACTAGGGTCATTCCCTGAAACTGCGCACTAAAGTGTGACATTGAAACCACAAGTGAACACGTACCAAATAAGAGCAGAAAACATCCAAATAATAGCCAGAATGCATGTTCATATGAAGGCTTACATTTTATGCATATGGTTTCTGTACGTTTTGTTTGGTTTTTATTCAACCACCCCTTTTACACAAAATGCAAAGATTGATAAGGGATTGATGATGATGCTGATGACGAGTGCAAATAGGTTGATATTGATCTATGAATTAATTGTTGTTGTGATAGGCCGCTTACGGCCAGTTACCCCTGGTGTGTCTTCTTGAACGCAGCGTGGAAAGGACAAGAAGAAACGTATGCTGCCACGTTTATTGTTCTATCTTCACCCACCACGGCATCACAGAGTCACGTGACCCACCCCCTGACCAGCCAGGTCGCAGGAATCCTCTCAAGGTGCTGGAGCTGCTAACCGGTGTGGCGGTTTTGGACCTCCGTCGGTTTAGGCTCTACGCTGTCGCTTCTGCGCATGCTCGGATGCGCTGCGCATGCGCCAAAATCGACCGGCGTTTTCAAACTGCAGAATGTTGCAGGTTTGGGTCTCCGTGGGTTTACATCCTACAGACATCCTACAGCCTCGGGTTAAATAAATGAATACGCTCGGGTTGGAAAAAATGGTGGCTTAATCAAACACATTTTCTTTTTCAATAACCGATATAAGTACAGCAAAATAGGATTTACAGTATTTTGTGATTGTAGAAGCTGACAATCTGGGTTATTAAAAAAAAAAGCATTAAAACAACATGTAGGACTTGTACTGGTAGCTGTTATCCTATGTGACATCATTGCTCCTAGCAAACCCCAGCCAAGAGGTGGGTTACTGGGGTTGGGTCGTTTTGCACACGGCACATGTATTTCTCGACTCCACTCGCGGTGTTAAAATTCTGATGCCTAGGGTCACCCGAGTCGTGTTAATCGATTACGGCCCTACGGTTTGAATCTGGCGGATATGTGCTTCGATTTTGACGCATGCACAAACTATGCCGTTCGATTTTGACACATGCGCAGAAGCGATGCGTAGAGCGTAAACCGACGGAGGACCAAACTCGCAACACCGGACGTAGTAGGGACAGTCCAATTGGCCGGTATAGTCTCTGCCGCCACCGTGTGGTGGTGAAGCTCATGTAGGGACTACAATATTGTGAGTTACCTTGAAGTGGAACGGCTTGCCGAGGAGATCGTTTGGGTCGTCCACAAAAGAGTCTTCTGACAGCGACTTTCCGTCAGCCATGCACGGTGTCACTGTCATGTATACGGTCCCTTCCTCCTGACCCTTGTAGTCTGTCACTGTCAGCCGGTCATCAAAGTCCAGCGAATAGGACAGCGACTGTCACAGGTCAAGAAGCAAATAAAACAAATGGCTTAGCAGGGTTCATACCCATTTTGACATATCAAATTCCAGAACTTTCCAAGACTTTCAAAGACCTATCCGTGCAAAATTCCAGGACATTTTAAGACATTTATTAAAGTTGCATAGTCCGATGGTTTTGCGTTTTGGTAATTTTTCTGAGATAAATATATTAAATTGATCGTTATAATCTACCATATTTCAGGTTAAAGTAACTTTGATTTTAAATGGATAAGTTTTGAGATATTTGAAATTCAAACATGTAAACTTAGTTTTGGCAAGCACGCCAAAACTTGACACCATAGGCTTCAACAGTAACAGGTTCTATCAAATTGTCTCAGTACTCCCTTCTATGTGGCAATAAATGCTTAATATGTGTGTCAATATCTAAGTTAGATATGTAGAGTCAAATCTATATAATTATTTTGGTTTTGAAAATTTGATGCTTCATCGGACTATGCAGCTTTAAGTCAAAGTATCCATGAAACACGACTATAGACAAACAAACCTGGAGGAAGACGCTGGCCGAACCAATCAGGACATCCTCTGTTGGCTCCCAGAAGGGGTCTTCTTCTTCCGTCATTGCTGCCACGTCTTCACCATCAAGGAAGCGTTGGTAGATATCCTGTAAGGGGAGGTGACGAGGGGGAGGGAGGGGGGAGGGAGGGTGAGGGAGAGAGGGTGCCGGGAAGACAAAGCAAATTTTAACATCAGGCCAGGTTTGTACAAACCCCACAAGCACTCTCCAGCAACCCTTCGCTTAATTGTCCTGCTTATACCCCTGTCACACTACGACGTAATGAGCCAAGGTCAGCCTGACGTGGTCACTTTTCGTCATTACGTTGACATACGTTGGGTTACGTTATGATGACGTTAGACTGACGTCGAGCTACGTCACGTTACGTCGGCGTGTGTCAAGGTTTTGAACCTGTTCAAAACTTTCGACATAACTCAAACGTAAGGGTTTACGTTCGCTGTATGTTCTGTACACGTTCAGCGAACGTCAATGACGTTAAACGGACGTTAGTCAAACGCTGCTCACTACGTTCCACTACGTTGACTGACATTAAAGCCGGTGGAAACGTCCACGCGGCATAATGGGAACATCAGGAGAATGTCAGGAGAATGTACGCCGAATGTATGTCCAATGTACGTTCAGCGTTTCACCAACGTTTAATGATGTAAGTAACATAAAGCAACGTAGTTATGGTGATGGAATAACGTTCATAATGTTCCGTGAGCGTCATTACGTTGTCCTCTCTCGTTAAATGACGCTATCACTACGCTTTATCGACATTACGCTCTCGTCAACTACGCTGCATCCACATTCAACTTGTGCCCAAATTTGCATACTACGCCGAGAAGTTCGAGGTTTTTCATGTTCTCCCTACGCTGACGTCGTTACGTCGTAGTGTGACAGGGCCTTTACATTTAAAAGCGCACAGCTTCACTCATGGGTACACCCTATACCAGCTTCACAAGAAATGTGATTTGACAAGCACAAGTTCACTCAGAAATTTGCAAATGTATATAAGGACCACATGTGTGAGAAGCAAGCGAAAGCAAATTTGGCAGTTAGAATGAAAACGAAGGTCTTGTAATAGGCAAAATAGATCGGAATGATGGGTCCATTTTGCTACAAGTCTTTTGCTCATAACAGTATCCTCTTTCCATATTTCACTTATAATGTCAGTTTTATAAACAGATAACATTATTTTGATTAATTTAACACATAAATACACTGTTTAGTCCATATCACAATCAATTTTGATTGAAAAAGCAAAATATGTGTGCTTTGTATGGGATTTTAGGAAACAGAATTTGTGGTGTTCTCTGTGGCAGAGTGGTTCTAGGTCGGACTCCTAATCTGAAGGTCGGTTGTTTAATTCCCCGTGCCCCACACCACCTCTGCCAATTTGGATTTCCACCGCTGTGTATAACTTACAGCGTCATCAAAGGCTGGTTGCTTTCATACCATATGTGTTGTGGGAGGTTAAAAATCCATTGGGTCTGTAAAAGTGTAGGCTCAGTCTTTCTATCGACAAACTATCTAATGGTGAAAACAAGTCTATTCAGACTGATCCATAATAGGCAGTGTAAATCTTCAAGAAAAAAAAGAAGAAAAAGAAGAGTTATGCGCATGAGCAAACCATTTTGCCCATTGAGAGTTAAATGGTTATTCAAAATCAATTAAAAAAAGTGTTTGCTCTATAAAGAGAATTTTCAGTTGAAAGAGATTAAATAATTTAATAATGAACACAACCAATGCAAAAGTAAACCTTGTTTTGTTTAACGAAACCTCTAGAGCACGTCGATGTTCGTTCACCGGCCATTGGATGTCAAACAACCAATGTAATTAGAATACAATTGTGACAATTTGGATTTTTGACCTGTATGTAACACTTTGTGTACACATGATTGAAGCCATACACATAACCAAACATGAGCCGGAGCAAGTTACATGCAAGCACAGAGGTCTGACAATGCAGTTTCTCTTGGTTGTTTGTTCTTGCTTTACATCCGAGCAACATATAAGGTCATATTAGGACGGGTACCGACTGGTGACAATGCGCCCTCATGGCGACTTTATAGTGCTGCCCCACTGGAAGACCAGATAATGGTTTTGATTTTCGAAAATTTGATACCTCTATTGGACTTTGCCGTTTACGTATTGTAATGAACTGAATGCACCCAGCACGGCATACAATATAATATAATGTTTTGAATAAGATTAAGACACAATGTCGCCAACACTTCATAGTTATAGGGTTCGAGGAGTTGTGACCAATGAGGGGACGCACCTGGATTAAGAAGCGCCGGTTCATGAACTTGCCACGTTCCCAGAGCCATGTGTTTCCATTCAGCAGGTTCTTCATCTTCACCATCACCCTGAGCACGGACAAACGGACACATAGACAATTAAACAGCTGGTTGTGAAAAGGAAACGAGTGGGGATGTCCCCCCCGCCCCCCACCAAGGTGGGCAGACCACTGCTTACTTCTCTAGGGGATTCCCCCCAACCCCCCAAGGTGGGCAGACCACTGCTTACTTCTCGAGGGGGATGCCGCCCTCCCCGCCAAGGTGGGCAGACCATTGCTTACATAACCAGGGGGGATGTCCCCCCCACCAAGGTGGGCAGACCATTGCTTACTTCTCTAGGGGGGGATGTCCCCCCCACCAAGGTGGGCAGACCATTGCTTACTTCTCTAGGGGATGTCCCCTCCCGCACCAAGGTGGGCAGACCATTGCTTACTTCTCTAGGGGGATGCCCCCCACACCAAGGTGGGCAGACCACTGCTTACTTCTCTAGGGGGATGCCGCCCTCCCCGCCAAGGTGGGCAGACCATTGCTTACTTCTCTAGGGGGATGCCCCCCACACCAAGGTGGGCAGACCACTGCTTACTTCTCTAATGGGATGCCCCCCCCCCAAGTTGGGCAGACCATTGCTTACTTCTTTAGGGGGATGACCCCCCCCCAACCCTCCAAGATGGGCAGACCATTGCTCACTTCTCTAGGGGGATGCCCCCCCCCCCCCAACCCTCCAAGATGGGCAGACCATTGCTTACTTCTCTAGGGGGATGTCCCCATCCCCACCAAGGTGGGCAGACCACTGCTTACTTCTCTATGAGGGTTGCCTCCCCCACCCCCACCCCCAAAGGTGGACATACTCTAGTTCTCTTGGGGGCCGCCAGGGGTCCACAGAGCGCTGTGCTTTCGTTGTACTAAATGAGTACTTACTTTACTCTTCATACTATACTAAATGAGGACTCACTTGGTACTCTTCTAACTTTACTAAATGAGGACCAACTTGGTAATCTTCTAAATGTACTAAATCAGGACCCACTTGATACTCTTCTCACTCTATTAAATGGGGACCCACTTCATGTTCTTGTATGTGTACTCGATTGGACTCTGCTACGTGTACTCAGTGAGGACCCACTTGGTACTCTTCTAACTGTACTAAATGAGGACTCACTTGGTACTCTTCTAACTGTACTAAATGAAGACTCACTTGGTACTCTTCTAATTGTACTAAATGAGGACTCACTTGGTACTCTTCTAACTGTACTAAATGAGGACTCATTTGGTACTCTTCTAACTGTACTAAATGAGGACTCACTTGGTACTCTTCTAACTGTACTAAATGAGGACTCACTTGGTACTCTTCTAACTGTACTAAATGAGGACTCACTAACTTGGTACTCTTCTCACTGTACTCAGTGAGGACTCACTTGGTGCTCTTCTATGTGAAATAAGTGAGGACCCACTTGGTACCCTGCTACGGGTACTAAGTAACGTTTAACGATCATGTTTTAAACACGGAATAACATCTGTCCTATTAAGTGAATATGCAGATACAGTCAACTGTAACAACAAACGGTGCCGCGATTGTTACCCTAGGCCATATAGACCCAATGAATAATGAAAAAACATTTACAATTTAAACCACATAATTTGTCTGTCAATGAACATATCCGTATTTCATCATATCTTTTTCTAACATGTGTTTGTTTCCTTAAACATAAATCTGTAGGTTACCCGTATATCAGCTTCAGGTCTCATGACGTTGCATTACATATTCAATTATAAGGGGCAGTCGGAAGACAACCATTAACGGTTACACTGTTCCTGCAATTTGCTATTGTGAACAGGTTAACTTATGTTTGTGTAGTATGTATGGAAATTGTAAATACAAATGTCTTAACGTCTTACTTGGTGCTCTTCTCGCGGTTCAAGTGTGGGTCCTGTGCGATGGATGACAGAAGGACCACTTCAAAGGTTCGATGCTTGTCGAGCTCCTCCGACACTGCGTTCACCTCCGACACCATGGGGAGCAGCTCCAGCACCTGCTCCTGGGCGATCTGCTGGTCTGCAGGTCAAACACGGGGTCAGCGTCCATTTTAACAGATTACCATTCACACCTTGTCTTTCTTAAAGTTGCATAGTCCGATGGTTTTGAGTTTCTGTCATTTTTCTGAGATAAATATATTGAATTGATTGTTATAATCTACCTTACTTTAGTTTGAAGATATTAAAACAATTTTTAAATGGCTAATTTTTTAGATATTTGAAGTGTAAACCTGTACAATTAGTTTTGGCAAGCACGCCAAAACTCTGACATCTAAGGGTTCTATAGTAACAGGTTCTGTTAAATTGATGCAGTATTCCCTTCTATGTGGCAACATATCCTTAATAGGTGCACCAGTATCTAAGTTAGATATGTAGAATCAAATCTAGATAATCGTTTTTGTTTTCAAAATTTGATTCATCGGACTATGCAGCTTTAAGGTACTGGATGGGGACTAGATGTGTATGTTCTGTTCTCCTGACAAATACTTTCACCAGATTAAGTTCTTTCATATTAAAATTATTTATTAAAAAAATTAAATTAAAATAGATAAAATAATGATCTATTTATGTAACAAGTCATGTGACGGAAAAATGATAGCAGCATAAAGATACCATCACGTAGTTACTGCTTGTTCTTTTTTTGCTGGTAAATATTTTTTATTCATCTGAGTAATCTTTTTTCAGCGCCAAGGCACTGGTATTCTGTCCTGGCGTGACTTTGGTCATTTACATTATTTAATTACAAGAACAATTTTAAGGTAATAAAATATTATTATTACATTCAGCTAATTAAGAGCTTGCGGTATCCCTAATCAGTGCATAAATTAAGTAAAGGCATTATTTAATGTCGGCCGTGTTTACGTTAGTTTTATAGGAAGGGTTATTATGTCTGGTTTTATGTATAATCCAAATTTAGCTAACTAAGTGGTTGCAATGTATCTAGTTTGTAGCACGCTTTCAGTGTGTGCATTGGTCGTAATGCTCGCATTGCGTTTGATGCGAGGGAAGGAAGAGACCCTCCCCCCACCTCTCTCCCGCCGCCGCCCGGCTTTCTCGCCTTCCCTGTCACCCCGCCCTCAGCTTTCTCCCGCATCGCCCTTTCTCCCTGCCCGCCGGCTTTCTCACCTCCCCCGCTTTCACGCCTCCCCGCTCCTTCCCTTATAAGGCCGCCCGCCGGCCTCCTTCAGCCATTTGCCTTCCCGCCGTCCTCCCTACACAAGCTCTCTTTTTTCTCCACCCACACACCCAACTCTCCCTACATGGAGGGCTCTTCGGCGCCCCTCACCCGAACATTTCAAGCTCCCCCGAGCTCATTTACTCTCAGATTACCTTGACATTTGACTTGTTGTATATAGCTGCTTATTTCCTTGTTGTATGAGGCGTTAAATAAAGCGCCTTTTTTCCCACCCCCGCCTTGCTTTCTTCCTTTTCGCGCATCAGTATAGGACAGTCTGGATTTTGGTAAAATGCTAAGTGATGTACGGGAGGATTTGGTTGGTTAAGGTGAGTAGGATGGATGTTTAGGGTTATTATTAGTACAGTGATGCTCATTGCCAGTGTCTGTGTGCAGTTGTTTCATGTGTAGGTTGGGTTGTGGGTTTGTAGTTGCCTCGAGCATCTTCTCTTAATTTGGATATTTTGAGTCCCGCTGGTTCTGCATTAAAGACTGAAGCTGCGACCCAACATGCCAGGTCGCAGCTTCAGCTTACAAGGCAGAAAGTCGTGGTGAATACCCAGTATTTTATTTCACGTAAAATATTTGCTCCGATAATTTCATTACAATGTACATTACAGGGATGAAAGTGGTCTGCGGGAAAAAAAGCAGAAATGCTCCCATAGGTTTAGCATTGTCAGAGAATCGCGGACAATTTCCGGAAGTCGGGTTTCATACATATTGCTATATGCTGATAGTGCTGCGTTGTTTGAAGCATGTATTAGTAGTATACGCTGATAGTGCTGTGCCATTTGGAGCATTTATTAGTAGTATACGCTGATAGTGCTGCAGCGTCTGCACCACATAGTACTATATGCTGATGGTGCTGCGGGATTGAAAAATCCCTGAAATCCGCGGAATTGCGGAGATCTTTCATCCCTGATATTAGAATCAAATACTTTACCCTATTGTCTTCAACATTAAGGGGCTTTAATCAACAATAACAGGCTTTATTAACTTGACTTCTATTTTAAAATTTTTATTTTATTGATGGGTTTATTTACCCTGTCCATAACGTATACGTTAATGATATAACTGGTCTTCAATGCTGAACAGTTTCGGTCATTAGCTTGTGGTTTATTGTCTTGTACGGTTTGTTAGTAATTTGCTTGTGTATTTATCTCAGAGATACCTGGGAGCTTCCTGGTCCACAATTACCATTCTTGATGGGTGACATGTTGACATACCAAAACCCTCCAATCGCTAAATTCTCCATTGCTTCCTTTGATAGGTCGTTTTGTTTTATGTATGTTATTTTTGTATGTTTCAATGGATTTTATGTTTTTGGTTGTGCTCGTTTGTTCATTCCAGGTGTGCTGCTATAGATATGATGCTTCTGTCATAGCTAGGTCATAGTAGGTCTGCTATGGGTTATTGTAGGCGTATGTACTATTAGTAATTTTATAGTAGCCTAGAGAAACATTGGACAGGTATCACATTGGCTACATGTTGTTAAAGGAGTAGGGCTGGCACAGACTTATCCAACATGACCTGTTATAATATATTAGATGACAGGAAATGCCATAATATATTACATGACATGAAATAACAAGGCGGTTTTTAGTGCAGTAGCTGCAACCTCATTGTGACTAAAATTGTTGTATGGAGGTTGGCAACAAGCAGTTGCGACAATTTTGCGATCACCCCTTTTTTATGGTCGCAAAATCGTTGCAAGCATGCAGTAGTGTGACTGGGGTATAAGCTGGGAGATGCGGGCTAAAGATGTCAGTATGAGCGTGAACCTTAGGAACTTTGAGCCTTTGTTACAGCCACTGTCGTCAAGTCTAAACGCGTGACTAGACTGTGTGGCTCCAATCATTTATTTGGTTGCATGTTGCAGTTTCACGTCCTGCCAACATCTAAGGTCATATCAGGACTGATACCGACTTGTGACAGTGCACACTCATGGTGACTTTATAGTGCTTCCCCCACAGGGAGAGCACCACCAGCACCATGACCTGATATCCCACTCAGTCACATTATCCTGACACTGAGCTAACCAGTCCTTGCGCTATCTTAATAATGCCGAGTGCCAGGCTAGGAAGCGACAAGTATCAATTTTGTAAGTCATTGGTTTGACTAGACCGGGAATCAAACTCCTGACCTTCCTCACGGAAGCCTGCGCTCTATATATTGGACCACCGCGTCCGGTGTGCCTCCGATGAAACACAAACCATGACAAATAATCAACGCAAGCTGGTAAATAACTGAAGTTAGTCATGTGACCGAAGAGATCAGGTCATGGTCTAGGAACAAATCATGGACTCTAGTCTAGGAACAAGGCATGGGATATTCTTATAATTATGTTACTACTATTTACTTCCAGGAACAAATCATGGACTTCTGTCTAGGAACAAATCATGGGATATTCAGACAATTATTTTACTACTATTTACTTCTAGGAACAAATCATAGAGTCTATAGTCAAGGAACAAATCACAGACTCGATAGTCTAAGAAAAAATCACGGACTCCATAGTCTAAGAACAAATCATGGACTCTAGTCTAGGAACGAATCATGGACTCTAGTCTAGGAACAAATCATGGAATCTATAGTAAAGGAACAAATCATGGACTCTAGTGTAGGAACAAATCACGGACTCTAGTCTAGGAACAAATCACGGAATCTATAGTCTAGGAGCAAATCACGGGCTCTATAGTCTAAGAACAAATCAATGACTCTATATTCAAAGAACAAATCATGGACTCTATAGTCTAAGAACAAATCATCTAAACATAAGAATAAATCACGGACTCTAGTATAAGAACAAATCATAGACTCTAGTCTAGGAACAAATCATGCTGTCCATGCTCTAAGAACAAATGGTGGTGTGTACATAGCCTATGAATAAATCATGGTGCATGTGATCTAATAACAAAGCATTTGCATCTATGCTCTAATAAAGCTTGGCATCCACGTTCCACGTGCGTATACCGAGTGGGACAACTAACCTTTCCGTAACTCTGTGGAAAGGATGTCGGGTTATCCGATTAAACACCAGACAGACTCTAATCACCGATAAGCATCACTTGTAATTTGTACATCGCAATTAGCTATCACCGATGGAAGCATAGTATTTGTTTCATTTCTATTCATTTATTGAACGTCTACGCGAAATCTCAATTTATAAATTTTTGTAATTGATTTTCCTCATTCTTCTGCTTTTACATCAGGAAATTGGTGGTTCATTTGCTCTCATCTCAAATGAGTGATATATATAGGTTAAACAGTGGTGTTCTCTGTGGTGGAGTGGTTAGAGTATCTGACTTTTTTCTAGGTCGGACTCGAATCTGAAGGTCGGTGGTTCGATTCCCCCTGCCCCCATCTCTGCCAATTTGGATTTCCACCACTGTGTATAACCTTCAGCATCATCAAAGGCCAGTTGCTCTCATACCATGTCTATGTGGTGTGGGAGGTTAAAAATCCCCTGGGTCGGTAAAAGTGTAGGCACGGGCTTTCTATCGACAAACTGTCTAATGGTGAAAACAAGCCTATTCAGGCTTATCCATGATAGGCAGTATAAATCTTCAAAAAAAACAAAAAAACAGTTGGTTGTTGGAGTTTTACATCCGGGCAACATTTACGGTCACATCAGGACGGGAACCGACTTGTGACAGTGCGCACTCATGCCGACTTTATGGTGCTGCCCTACTGGGAGACAAGGCCACCAGCATTATCCTGACACTGAGCAAAGCAGTCCTTGCCCTATCCTAATAATACAGAGCGCCTGGCTGGGAAGTGACAAGTATTGATTTTGAAAGTCATTGGTTTGACTCAACTGGGAATTGAACTCCCAACCTTCGGCACAGAAGGCCTGCACTCTACCGATTCGGCCACCGTGTCCGGTGCTTAAACAGTTCATACAATGATAGGTTATCTAGACTTCAAATAAATGACTATGTTTAAAAGGCTGCTTTAAGTTTAATGTGTTCCAAGAAAACTGAACATTGACTGCTTAGGCCCGACTCCGCACGGTCCAGGCTCGGCTTAGTTCTGACTTGTTACTGCTTAATGGCCCTGTCACACTACGACGTAACGACGTCAGCGTAGGGAGAATGTGAAAAACGTCGAACTTCTCAGCGTAGTATGCAAATTTGGGCACAAGTTGAACGTGGACGCAGCGTAGTTGACATGGGTGTGACATCACCGTGACGTCAGGCTAGCGTATTGTGTCAAGGTCAGAGTAGCGGCACTCCAGCGCGCTCAACACCGGGCTAGCGTGACTCCAACGGTGCTCTAACGTCGGCCTAGCGTGATCACGTTCGCTCGAACGTTGGGACGTCCGACTCGACCGTTATAGCCTAACGTCGCCCTGACGTCACGCCAAAGTCGTCAGAGTGATCACAGCGTGTGGCTGACGCGCTCGAAGTAACGGGAACGTGGGCCGACGTCAGTCAAAGCACCCGACCCACCCGCACCTTGTGTATGTACGTTCACACCACGTTCAGAACACGTTCCATTGACCTCATCGACGTTACGCACGCGCTAAAGGGTCGTCGACGACGTCAACGACGTCGGGACACGTTATCAAAGCGTTGGAGCGACATTCACCATGCGCCACAGACTCGTTCGCCTGACGTTAGAGCAACGTTGACTTAACACTGGCCACACGTTCCTCCCCAACTGTGCATCGCTCTGACGTAGCGGGACGTGGATCTAACGTCACCAACGCAGCTGTGACGGTCGCCTAATGTCGGGGTGACGTCAGCGTGACGTCATCCCAACGTAACAGCTTCACGTCAAGCTACATCGAAAGTTTTGAACATGCAACACCTTGACGCGCCCCGACGTAACACAACGTAACGTGACGTAGCTCAACGTCAGTCTAACGTCATTCTGACATCATCATAACGTAACCCAACGTACGTCAACGTAATGACGAAACGTGAGCACGTCAGGCTTACATTGGCTCATTACGTCGTAGTGTGACAGGGGTATAAGCTTGAGTGTGCTGCTGATGCTGGACTCTGCACTACTTAGGCCTGTATGTGTGCTGCAGTGTGCTGCATTGTGATTGCCTGTGGCGTCTGGTTGAAGTGGAATACATGCAGTGATATGTGACTTTTAAGTAGTGGTGTGGTTCGGGGTTAACTACCAGATCTAGCATACTCTATATGACTTCCACTCTTTGGACGGTAATTCCAAAGTCAAAATACGACAAGACGCGCCACTCCGTGCTTTCCCATGAAATACAGCAAACAAAGTAATTGGACAGGTTCCCCAGCCCAGCCTGACTGTTGTACCATTGAAACAAGGGGACATGTTCCCTCGCCCACCCTGACTGATGTACCATCAAAGGCAATGTTTTATTTCCTAATATTAATAATGAAAACAATATTATAGTATAGTAAAGGTCAAACATACTTTAAGCGCTTTAATCTGTGCTATACATAAATACAATTTGTGGTTATGTCTTAGTAAGAAAACTACTACTACACCTGAATAAAGATAATGCACCTTGTTTTCCGAGGGATGGCGCCACTGCATGATTATTTCAGAAATTCCTATATGAAAGCGCTGAGTGGCGCATCTTGGTGTACATTGTCTTTGGTAATAATGTGGCCTCCTGTTGCTCTATAGTCTGGTTGCTGGGAGTCAGTTCAGATATTACTGGGGTGCTAGCTGTATTATGCTATTGTAAAGAGTTTCACTGACTGGTGAAATGCCACATACACAGGTAAGTGAGGGTAGTTTGATTGCATCAGGCCGCCTAGATAGTTTAATGGTTTGGACGCTAACTCTGGAATAGCACAAGTGTGGGTTGGAATCCCATTCTATGCATAATGCTATATTTGTTTGATAAAAAAACACCCCACCCCACATGATATTGGTTCCATGACCAGGATACTGTATATTTCACGAACCTGCCCTATGTAGGTAATGGAGGCTGGTTGGTTGTTGGAGTTTTACGTCCTGGCAAAATCTAAGGTCATATCAGGACAGATATCGACTTGTGATAGTGAGCACTCATGGCAACTTTCTAGTGCTACCACTGTAGTACCAGGCCACCAGCACCATGAACTGATATCCCACTCACTCACATTATCCTGACACTGAGCCAACCAGTCCTTGCCCTATCTTAATAATGCTGATCGCCTGGCTAGGAAGCGACAAGTATAAATTTTTAAGTCAATAGTTGGACTCGACCCAGGTTCGACGATCGAGCAAAAAGGGAGATGGATGCGAAACTCATCCGGCCATCCCGTCTGGTCTGCTAATGGAGGTTGGATACAGAGTATTATCTATATAGCCCAGACTATGCGACTCGGGGCAAAAGATAATATATGCAAAACATAAATGGCACCTCAAACCCCAGTCCAACCCAAATAAATAAAGTCCTGAACAAATTCATGGTGTTCATTGTCAAACAAAGCAAAGTACAATGCATGCTGAGAGTATTGCTCGCAATGAGTTTGACCAATTACCTAATTGAGCTTAATCACCTAACCATGGATGAAAGTGGTCTCCAGCAAAAATCGCTGAAATCAACCTGAGATTATTACACCGACCGACAATTTCTGCGAAAACGCGGATATTCTCCCATAGGATTAGCACCGTCAGCGAATCGCAGAAAAATGCCAGGAGTCAGGTTTTGACTGTCCTTGTGGTGGTTATATTAGCATCCACACGTAACTATATCTTGTTTGGGTTTTATGTCCTAGCAAAACCAATTGTTGTCAGAAACATATTGATTCCATGGCATTTTGCTTAACGTTAATAGTTAATTAATTCTTTTTAATCAGGGAAATCTGCGAAACCGCGGAGCTCTTTCATCCGTGCCTAATTAAAAATGATTACCTTTAGAGAGACCTGATCCACTTCCGGTCGCGAAGCCCTTGGCCTGCGCGATCTCTTTCTGCGCAAAATCCCACGTCACTTCTGCCGGAAGTTCGGGCGGTGTCGGCTTCAGGGGGTTGATAAACAGGTACATGTGGTTGGACCCTGCAGTGTGAATTGAAAGCCATGTTAAAGCGGGATGTAACATTACAACATGTACAACGTCGCGTGACAAGGATGATCCCAGGATTGGGAGCAATGGCATATGAAGATCGCCTGAGGACACTTAAGCTACCAACATTGTCATATCATCGCTTCAGGGGAGATATGATAGAGACTTGACAGTGATATCACAACAGGTTTATTCAACCTAAGAATAAATAGTAACACCAGAGGCCAGTGCTATAGGATCTTCAAGGACAGGCTCAGACTTGAAGTCAGGAAACATTCACCTTTCTTTCGAGTGACAGATCCATGGAACAGTCTCCCAGATCAAGTGGTTGAAGCATTTGAGAGAAGGCTGGATAGACATCGGAGAGAACACCCACAATTATATGACTTCAGGGCTCAGTCGACCTCCATATGTGTGCACAAAAATAATTCTTTATAACCATAACGAGTTGGCATTAAAGGCCCAAGATCAGCCAGAAGAGGATCTGTAAGTTAATCTATATGTTAATTACTAAAACACCTTATTCACAATTACAGGGATGAAAGTGGTCTCTGGATAGGATAGTACCTACTAGTGACAGTGCACACTCATGGCAACTTTATAGTGCTGCCCCACTGGGGTGACCAGGGCAACAGCACCATGACACAATATCCCACACAGTCACGTTATCCTGACACGGTGCTACCCAGTCCTTGCGCTATCCTATTAATGCCAAGTGCCAGGCTAGGTAACGACAAGAATCAATTTTATAAGTTATTGATTTGACTTGGCTGGGATTCGAACTCCAGACTTTCCACACGGGAAGCCTGCGCTCTACCGATTTGGCCACCGCATCCGATGATGTGTTATGGCATATAGTAAAGTGGCATTATGTAGAGATACTACAGTAAGTGTGGGGGGATCCAACTGGTACCACTTAACAGGGGACCAGGGCTGATCAGTTAATGATTGGATTGTTTTGGAGGGGGGGGGGGGTGCAGGGTCCGTAGACATGTAAAAATATGGACTTCAAGGCTATTATAAGGCTTTTCAAGGCTCCTTTTGACAGGAATTCAAGACGATTTTCATTTGGGTTTGAGGAGAAAAAAGACGATAGCGAATGCCGATTTCAGACCAATTTAGATCAGTGGGGACAGTTTAACGGAATTCAAGGCTTTTCAAGACTAATTATCCAAAGGCCTTGAAATGGGCAAATGAAGTTCAAGACTTTTCAAGACTTTCCAGGCCCCATAAGGACTCTGGGGAGGCTGAGCTGTGGGTGCTGGCACACTTTCTTTCTTCTTTTTTTTTGTGATGGGTGTATTTATGCTGCCCATAACGGTTATGTCTAATGACTTATTTTCGCCGCTAGACAGTAATAGTCTTGTGACGCCCCTTGTTTTTATGACTTTCAGTTGTTGTGTAGCTATCTACTGCATGCATTCTTTCTCTGTTTGTAAGCATTCTCCCACATCCCCCAAACCTCTGTGAGTTTGTTCGTTCTACAATCAGATAGTTGTTTATTTGTGTTTTTGTTTGATTTTGTATTTGTGGGATGTAATTGGTAAGTTCTGCTTGTGCATTTTTATCATCGTATTATACACTGATTAGGTTCAACTATGCTAATAAGCAACACCGATGTAAAGATTAGATGAATCTGAACGATCTCTGCGCATTCTGACATCAATCAATCCACATAATAGTTAATACTGTATAGGTCCCAATAGAAGCATGCTACCCAATAGAAGCACCCCCCCCCCCCCCCCCCCCACCCACCCACCCCCATTTCAAGATTGACAGCACGCACACATCTATGATCATATTCAGACTCAATGCGCATAAAATAAGACAATGCCACTTTATTTCAAAGGAACGACAAAAGCAAACAAATTCGATCATTTCAGACGATGCACTAAATAAGACAATCCACTATTCAGGCATGCACATCAATTACGATCATATTCAGACTTAATGCACATAAAATAAGACAATCCCACTTTATTTCAGAGGCACAACAAAAACAAATCCATGAAATTCTTTAACATTGAATAGACACGCATCCATGTGTCTGCACTCGTGCAGTGCACGTCTATTGGGACATATATGGCAAGTACTAAACCCTAATTAGCAACCCTACACTGTAGCAAATCTGATTTTTAAACAAACTTACCAAACAAGATCCGGTCTTTGTTCTCTAGGGCATGTGACCCGGTGACTGGGTTTCCGTTCACCTTGATCTTGGCACCAGGAGACCCGGGTTTGATTTCAAACTGTCCTCCCGTATTCACAATCACCGCGTGGTTTTTAACGATGCTGCAAGGAACGTGCATGCGTAATGTCACAGGTTTGACGAGACACAGTAAGAATGGTTGGTTTGGTTGCCTGTTGGAGATTTACATCCTGGCAACATCTAAGGTAATATCAGGACGGATACCGACTTGTGACAGAAATCGCGGAAATCCTCTAAATCGCGGAAATCCGCTAAATCGCGGAAATCCGCTAAATCGCGGAAATCCGCTGAATCACGGAAATCCGGCAAATCGCAGAAATCTTTCATCCCTACCGATGGTTTAGAGGTTGTAAAAAATAGCATAAATATATCATGTTGATTGTTATAACCTATATTACTTCAGCTTGCAGTAACTTTGATTTAAGATGGCTAACTAAGTGAAGATATTTGAAGTGGAAAGTTGCTAAGTAATTGTGCTGAGGCAATTGAAATGCTTGTGGCCATAGGCTGGTATGACTTGCATCAGAGACAGGTTCTATTAAATTGACTTAATATTCCTTCTATGTACAGGGATGATTCTTGTTGTTTTACGTCCTAGCAACATCTAAGGTTATATCCGGACGGGTACGGACTTGTGACAGTGCGCACTCATGGGGACTTTATAGTGCTGCCCCACTGGGAGACCAGGCCGCCAGCACCATGACCCGACATCCCACTCAGTCAGATTATCCTGACACAGCCAACCAGTCCTTGCCCTATACTAATAATGCCGAGCGCCTGGCTAGGAAGCAACAAGTATCAATTTTTAAGTCATTGGTTTGACTCGACGAGGGTTCGTACCAACGATCCCATGGTCTACCAACACGGGAGACGGACGTTCTAACTCATTCGGCCATTTTGGCTGGTGTGTACACGGATAATAGTGGTGTGGGAGGAAAAGTGGAAACCAACGGTGAGGTGGACCATAATATTAATACAGACCCATTAATGACAGCAGAATGTTCTCCATGCAGACCTCATAACGATTGGTCATGTGCATTGTGCAAAACCTATGCTTGGAGAGTACTACATGAAACATAGCCCCATCGTTTTTATTTCTCTTCAAATTTATACCGATATAAGAAAAGGCTGCGACAAAATCCGCTTAAAAATGGAAAAATATCATCCCTGATGTAGCAATCAATGTTACATAAGTGTACACGTACCTAAGTTTGATTTAGGTTGGAAAATGCTATGGCTTCATCAGATTATGCAACTTTAAGAAATATAATAAGGAAAATAACATTAACTGATAAACAAGAACAGAGCTTGATTAAACCAACATGACCCGTCACCTCAGATGTTGTGTCTTGACCCGATGTCTCTGTTTCTTATCCCCCTTCTGCAATTCAAATACAAGTAATCTATCCAGCAATCAAACAAATGAAGTGAGTTTGACTTCAGCATCTGTTCCTTGAAGGAATATTCTATAGCTAAAGGAAATAATAAAATCCTGAAACTTGCAACTGCATTGATGAATGAGGAAGACTAAAGCTAGGATTCCTTCTACGCGGTATGCGGCATGCGAATGGGAGGATTCCTTCTACGCGGTATGCGGCATGTGGCACACGACTGGCTACATTTTAAAAATAAAAATAAACAAGTATACTCCATAATGCACTGTATATGACCTAATATGGTGTTTATATCTATGTACGTCTTGATACGTCACATGGGGATTCCTACCTTTATAATTACCAAATTATAGATAAGTATTCATATTTCTGTGGATATGGTATCATTTTTACCGACCCGTTACCGTCCGTCTTCCCACCACCACCACCACTCCGTACCCCTGTGTGTGACCGTTCCGTAATGATCAGTCGCCTCTCCTCGTCTAAAACTAATGGACACGTGCGACTGAGGTTTCTATTCGCATACCGCACCGATCGCTACAGGGACAGATCGAGTTGCCGCATTCGCATACCGCGTGTAAGGAATGTAGCCCATTGACTTCAAGGCATTTCGATTTGTTGCCACATTCGCATACCGCATGCCACGTGTAAGGAATCTTAGCTTAATTGTCCACGATTGAGATTGTCACTGTTTAATCAACGATTGTAAAGAAGTAAATTGAGCTTATAATAAATTATGAGTCAGAAAATATTGGATGAACTCATAACTGGTCAGGACGATTGACTGATTGCTCTTATCTAAGCAACATAGGAAGAAACCATTTCAAGGCGGATACTGACTTGTGACAGGATGCACGCATGACAGTTTTATAGTGCTGCCCCACTGTGATACTGTGCCACTAAAGCCTTAGTCACACTATGGCTTGCGACCACTTTGGAACAAAGAATCCACAGTCACTGGTGACCTCCTTGTGACCAAAGCAATGGTCGCCAACCTCCAGGCGACCATTTTGGTCGCAAGAAGATTTTTAGTGTAGTAGCTGTAACCTTCTTGCGACTAAAATTGTCACAAGGAGGTGGCGACCAGTGAGGACCATTTTGTGACCAACCCTTTTTTTGTGGTTGCAAAGGGATCGGAAGGGATCCCAAACAGTAGTGTGCCTGGGATATAACATCATGACCCAATATATCAAATTGAACCAACTGACACTTGCTCCCGGGATAGTTAGTAGTGCAAATAACAGGGTCCGTACACATGTGAAGATATGGAATTCAAGGCTATTTCAAGGTGGAAAAAAACAATGGTGAATGGCAATTTTGGACTAATTTAGATCAGTGAGAACAGTTTAATAGAATTCAAGGTGTTTCAAGACTAAATTACCCAAAATAGTTTAAATTCAAGATTTCAGTTTCAATTAGTTGACTTGGGTTTGGGCAAGTAGTTTTTCCACTCGGGCAAGTAGAAAATTCAGTTACTTGCCCGATTGGTGAAGTGGGAATACAAGTTACTGTCCTACCCTGAGGACACTGTCCTCAGGATAGCGTCGCTAAGAGTAACAGTTGTGGTGTCCTCTGTGGCAGAGTGGTTAGAGTGTTTGACTTTTTTCTAGTTTGGACTCCTAATATGAAGGTTGGTGGTTCGATTCCCCATGCCATCACCTCTGCCAATTTGGATTTTCACTGCTGTGTATAAGCAACATCATCAAAGGCCAGTTGCTCTCATACTGTCATGGTCATACAATGTCTATGCGGTGTGGGAGGTTAAAAATCCCTTGGGTTGGTAAAAGTGTAGGCTCAGGCTTCCTATCAACCGATTGTCTCATGGTGAAAACAAAGTGCATTCAGACTTATCCATGATAGGCAGTATAAATCTTCAAGAAAAAAACAAAAAGAACACCGTGGCCTAATCGATAGAGCGCGGGCTTCCCGTGCGGAAGGTAGGGAGTTCGGTTCCCGGTCAAGTCAAACTAATGACTTTAAAATTGATACTTGTCACTTCCTAGCCCGGCACTCGGCATTCATAGGATAGAGCAAGGATTGGTTGGCTCAGTGTCAGGATAATGTGACTGAGTGGGATATCGGGTCATGGTGCTGGCGGCCTGATTTCCCATGAGTGTGCACTGTCACAAGTCGGTACCCATCCTTATATGACCTTAGAGCAGGGATGAAAGTGGTCTCCGGCAAAAAATGCGGAAATGCGGATATTCTCCCATAGGCTTAGCACTGTCAGGGAATCGCAGAAAATTCCCGGAAGTCAGGTTTCATACATATCAGTATATGCTGATAGTGCTGCAGCATTTGAACCATGTATTAGTGCTGATAGTGCTGCAGTGTTTAAACCACATATTAGTAGTACACGCTGATAGTGCTGTGGCGTTTGCATCACGTATTTGTACACGCTGATACTGTGATAGTGGTGCAGAGTTTGAACAATGTATTAGTATATGCTAATCGTGCTGTGGGATGGCAGTACAGTAAAAATCACGGAAATTCGCGAAATCGCGGAGATCTTTCATCCCTGATCTAAGATGCCAGGACATACAACTCCTACAAACAAAACAAAGCTGCTGGTCTCACCTGAGCCCGCTGAGGGTCACGTGGGGTGCGGGGTCGGCCTCCTTCCGGCCCAATGTCGTCTCCTCGTTGCGCAACATGTGGAAGACGACACCTGACAACATGGGGTCCTCATTCAGGTTCTGTAGGTGAGCTGTCCGGGCACGCTCAGCCACATCCGGGTTCAGCGCGTCTCCCTCCCTTCGGGACTCCTTCAACTGTAGCGACAAGGAGGCGCTGTCATTGTGACAGCGGGCCACGAGAAAGACGCGACAGCAAAACATAATGTGTGTCTGTGCTCCGCTCTTGGGTGGTTCATAACTTTATGATGGTTACCAGCTGCAGAACTGCAGCATTTAGGGAATCGGCCCCGATAAATCGGTCCGTTCCTTGGTTGAAGAGTAAACTTCAGTGGGGGCGGTTGTAGAAGAGGGGATTTGTTTACAACAATTTAACGAAGAGTCGTTGGGGCGGACCTGGAGCACTCCGGCCTGGCGGTAGCAGTGCACTCGTATCCATCCAGCAGTTGGGGGTTCAGGAGGAAGGGACAGGAAAAGGTGGGTTCTGCAGCAAGAAGAAAGCAAAACAGTGAAAAAGGAAAGGGCCCCACCCAACCAAACAACTCCCTTGATCAGGGGGAGGCATAAGCCCAGGAGAAAAAAAAGAAAGACTAGAGAAATGAGGAGAGTTGAGAGGGCCGCGTCTCCTTGCTCTCTGGTGACTAGTCGGCGAGTCGGAGACACGGATGAAGTAAGAGGTAGAAAGTGAAATGCTGGCCGGCTCCCCATCCTGGAACTCTTTTCAGATATAATCAAGGAGTGAGACGCAGCAGAGAGGCGATAGAAGAGGTGTGGATGAAGTGCGGCCCGAATAGCAAGTCGTGTGTGTGTGATGGTGGGTCACGAGTAGGCTGTAACAGCTGAGGGAAGAGAGCAATAGGGTTTGACAACAGGCAGTGATGGAAGATATGACAGTTGTCAAGTGGAGAGGTGTGACAGCAAAACTGAATTTGTAATGTGTGACAGTGGGTAGGGAGTACGGTGTAACACTAACAGCGGAGGGAAGAGGGTTTGACAGCAGACAACGATGAAAGATATGACAGTGGGCCAGTGGGATTTGTTTGTTTGTTGTTGTTTTACGTCCTAGCAACATCCAAGGTCATATCAGGACGGGGGCCAATGGGAAGATGCGACAGCAAAACAGTGTGTGCGATGGTGGGTCGGGAGTAGGGTGTAACAGCAGAGGGAAGAGGGCAATAGGGTTTGACACCAGACAGCAATGTAAGATATGACAGCGGGCCTGTAGGAAGACGCTGAACTTAGAAGTAATCTGTGACGGTGGGTCAGAAGGGAGTAACAGCAGAGAGAAGAGAGCAATATGGCTTGACAGCAGACAGTGACGTAAGATATGACAGTGGGCCCATGGGAAGACGCAACAGCAATACTGCTATCGAAGGCTTTCATTGGCTTATGCAGCTTTAAAACATTCTCACAGGCTGTGCTTACCCGGTCGTCCCAGCTGCCCATGGCTTCCTGGTTTGCCATCAGTTGGGCCTTCACCTCCTCCTCCATCTCACGCCGCATCTTCTCCAGCTCTGTTTGGGGTAAAAAATGTTTATTAACCGGCTTACTCATACCCCCAGTCACACTACCGCTTACAACTACTTTGCGACCACAAAAAGGGGTGGCCACAATGAGGTCGCAAGTGATTGTCATGTGGTCATCAGTGGTCACCGAACTAGTCACAAGGAGGTTGCAGCTACTGCACTAAAAACCTCCTTGCGACCAAAATGATCACCCAGATGTAGGCAACCATTGCTTTGGTTGCAAGGGGGTTGCAACGAGGTGGCTTCTTTGGTCCAAAGAGGTCGCAAAGTAATTGCAAGCTGTGGTGTGACTGGGGCTTTAAC
The DNA here is from genome assembly GCA_030323885.1 of Branchipolynoe longqiensis. Classification (NCBI taxonomy): domain Eukaryota; kingdom Metazoa; phylum Annelida; class Polychaeta; order Phyllodocida; family Polynoidae; genus Branchipolynoe; species Branchipolynoe longqiensis. The sequence continues at coordinate 12,184,258 of CM059194.1, read as the reverse complement.
GATGTGGTCCACATGATTCCAATATGTATTCACTCTAACAATATTCCTCATCACATCTTACTAACATATTCAGATGCTAGTAAAGTCACCTTAGATTGAACACAGAAATGCTGAGAGTCCCCCATGGGATTTATTCTTCAAATGCTTCTGGAAAGATTGACCAAGTGATATTTCCTGTTCTTTGATGACAGACTGTGAAAGGTTAGGTGGAGTTGTATCATGTTAACGAGGTTTTACCTTCTTAACCCAACACAAACCAGTGTACCTTCTTAACCCAACACTAAGCAGTGTAGCATCTTAACCCATTAATAATCAGTGTATCTTCTTAACCCATTACTAATCAGTGTATCTTGTTCATCATGCTGTCGGTCGCAATGCGACAAAGACTGCTTTCATTACTTGACTGCCGCTCTCCATTTAGCTCTCTGCTGTGAGAGTGATGTTCATGAGTCCAGCGGTTGTACATTTCATGAAAGCTGCCTGCAAAAGTGTTGAAGTGCTTCTGGCTTTTGCAAGTTACCAGCAGCACTCTCTTGGGGAACAAATAGAGGTTTCACACCGGCAAGAACATGTCCAGACAGGCGCAAAACTATTTGTCCCTGCAGTGGCTTGTCTGAAGATGTTGGGAGTTCCATACATCAACCGCCCTTGATGCTGCCACAGTGAGATGGTTTTCTGTTCAGGGTTTGCTCCCTTAGCCTTCGGTTCTGTCAAGAACCTGTACAACAAGGCAGTGGTTTACAACTGTGCAGGGCAATACCTGCACATCTTGTTAACCCATTACTAATCAGTGTATCTTCTTAATCAATTACTAATTAGTGTACCTTCTTAACCCAGTACTAATCAGTGTACCTTCTTAAGCTAGCACTAATTAATGTACCGTAAGTATAGGAAGTAATGTTGCATATAGGAAACCACCGGCAATAAAGTTTAGTATTGAAGTTAATATTTTAGTATAATTGATATATATGCACGAATGTATCAGCAGCTGATTTATGGAAGACAAACAGTAAAGTTGTATAGTCCGATGGTTTTGAGTGTCTGTAATTCTTCTGAGATAAATACATTAAATTGATCGCTGTAATCCACCATACTTTAGTATGAAGTATCTTTTATTTTACATGCCTAACTTTTAAGATATTTGAAGCACAAACATGTCAAATTAATGTTGGCACCACAGGCTTCTGCAGTAACAGGTTCTATTAAATTGACTTAGAATTCCCTTCTATAGGTGGTGACAAAAGCTAGATAAGTGCATCGGTATCTAACTTACATATGTAGAATACATTCTAGATCATTGTTTTAGTTTTGGAAATTTGATACTTCATCCGACTATGCAGCTTTAAAATACTAATACAATTTGATGTGATTTTTATTTAAATTTCTGATTGCTATATCTATAATTGCATACATAGCATTGCATATCCCTAAACCCAGAACACAAGGATAAAACATTCAGGTTTTCCTTTTTGGTGTTATACAGAAATATATTTAATCTTAAAAGTAAATTAACTAGGCTATATCATTTCATTAAATAGTTATTTTTAGAATTATTATGGCGAAATGGTTCAAATATCAGCCAAATGATAGCTGCAACTGATTGCATAGTATAGATAGCACACCCAGAAAAGCAAAGCCAGAGTGGTGATTTAAATCAATGCTTCTCTATTCATCTCTAAATATCAATTTGCAATTATTTTTTAAAAGATGGTTGTTGGAATGACAGTGTGCACTCATAACACCTTTATAGTGCTGCCCCACTGGGAAATCAGGCCACCAGCACCATGACCCAATATCCCACTCAGTCACACTATCCTGACACTGAGCTAAGCGGTCCTTGTCCTAGGATATGTTGACGAGATCAACATGGGTAATTTGGCCACGAGGCAACGGAGACAGAGTTTTCCTCATTAGCATAAGCCCTCCCTCTGCTCATTCCGCACCTGCCCTCCAACCAAGCAACTTCGCTCTCCCACCCACCCTCCCTGGGGTTTGAGTGCTGTTTCTAGTTAGTTTAATTAAGAATAGTTTGATGTAGTATGATGCTTTAACTCGTTGTTAACATGTACCATTTTATCTTACCTATTCCTTGTCTCAGGCCAAAGATTTGGTCGACTGCGCACACTGATCGCCTCATCTGATTGTCGCGATGCCAACAACTATCCTGACTGTTATCCTGATCCTCGCACAAAAAATCCTTGATCTACCCGCTTTGTTACGGCACTGTAGCCACTAGTCTGATACGCTCCTTGAGTATTGATTAATGTTGTTATAATAAACTTTTGTTATATCCAACTCTGACTTTGACTTCTTTGCCTCGTGAGCCGAATTTCCTATTAATGCCGAATGCAAAGCTAGGAAGCAACAAGTAACAATTTTTTAAGTCATTAGTTTGACTCGCCCGGGAATCGAACTCCCGTTCTGTCGCACAGTTTAACAATAAGATAATTCTATATATACATAACTCTAAATTTAACATAAAAACCATTAAATGAATAGTAACGATAGATGTGGGAGTGCTGTTTGGATTGTTTGTTTGAGTTTTGTCTTGACACCATCTAAGATCATATCAGGAAGGGTGATGTTTGGATGGGGGAATGTCGCTTAGATGTAAATGTATCTTTGAATGTAGAAGTGTTGTTTGGACATGTGAGTTTAGCTTGGATGTAGGAGTGTTGTTTGAATGTAGGAATGTTGTTTGGATAGGGGAGTTTTGTTTGGATGTAAGAGTGACGTTTGGATATATGTGAGCTTTGTTTGGATGTCGGAACGTCGTTTGAATGTGTGAATCTTGTTTGGATGTAGGAGTGATGTTTGGACATGTAAGCTTTGTTTGGATGTTGTTTTGTTTGGGTATGGATTTTATTTGAATGTAGGAATGTTGTTTGGATGTGTGAGGTTTATTGGATGGAGGAGTGATGTTTGGATATGTGAGCTTTGTTTGGATGTCGGAATGTTGTTTGGATGTGTGAGTTTTATTTGGATGTAAGAGTGATGCTTGGATGTGTAACCTTTGTTTGGATATCGGAATGTTGTTTGGATGTGTGAGTTTTATTTGGATGTAGGAGTGATGTTTGGATGTGTGACCTTTGTTTGGATGTCGGGATGTTGTTTAGATGCACAAGTTTTATTTGGATGTAGGAGTGATGTTTGGATATGTGAGCTTTGTTTGGATGTAGGAATGTTGTTTGGATGTACTAGTGATGCTTAAACAGGAGTGTTATTTTTAGGTGAGTGGTTTTTAGGTGAGTGTTGCTTTTAGGTGAGTGTTGCATTTAGGTGAGTGTTGTTTTTAGGTGAGTGTTGTTTTTAGGTGAGTGTTGTTTTTAGGTGAGTGGTGCTTGAACAGAATGTCGGCATGTTAGGGGACTACTTTTGAATGCAAGACTATTATTTCAATTTGATTTTGTTTTCAATGTAAGAGTCTTACTTCAAGGTTACTTGTCATAGTATTATTTGAATGTCAGTTTAGCTTCAACGTAAGAGACTTGTTTCATGGTGAACTGTCAGGGGTATCTTGCGTATGTGAGTTTGGCTTCAATGTAAGACCATTGTTTCCAGGAGGCCTAAGTTTAGGCAGCGTCTAGGCTGACCTAAGAATAAAGCATGAACCACGGACTAGTTCTCCGAGCTATAGTTACCTTTTGGAGACACTGCAAAGCAGAGGATAACAAAGCGAGACATGAAGTACAGAACAGAGAGCACATCAGCAGGGTCCGTAAACACGCAAAGATATGGAATTCAAGACTATTTCAAGGCTGGTTTTGATAGGAATTCAAGACTATTTTCATTTGGATTTAGTCCGAAATTGCCATTCCGAATAGTGATTTCGGACTAATTTAAATCAGTAGGGACTCTTAGTGGAATTTCAAGGATTTTCAAGGCCTTGAAATGGGGAAACTGAAGTTCAAGACCTTTCAAGACTGTCCAGGCCCTGTACAGACCCTGCCTCAGACATAGCCCGGCCGGCTCAGTGTACAACAATTAGCACACCATGAGTTTAGCAAGTATCGAATGAGGGAATCCGTGAAGACTCATTCTCCAGGTGACAGCACCTTCAACTAGGTCCAAATGTTTCCCAAGCAAGATATTTATTTGTTTGGGTTGATGCCCTAGGAACATTTACTGTCATATCAGGACGGGTACCGACTTGTGACAGTACGCATTCATGGTGACTTTACAGTGCTGCCCCACTGGGAGACCAGGCCGCTGGCACCATGACTCGATATCCCACACTCTCACGTTATCATGACACTGTGCTAACCAGTCCTTGTCCTATCCTATTAATGACGAGCGCCAGGCTAGGTAGCGACAAGTATCAACTTTATAAAACATTGAATTGTCTCAGTTGAGATTCGAACTCCCAAACTTCTGCATGGGAAGTCTACGCATTACTGATTCGAACACGGCGTCCGGTTGGTTGATTGTTTGTTGGAGCTTTACGTTCTGGCAACATTTAAGGTCATACCCAGATAGCACACAGCCGTCGGGCCGACGTCGGCTATTGGTCGCACCGTCGCGATCGACTTTCCACCGTCGGGCCGCCGTCGGGCCACCGGTGGATTTCCGACGTTGGGAATCAATCCCTTTCTACTTTTGAGCCACCATGGGGCCACCGTCGGGCCGCCGGTGGTGTTCCGACGTTAGGGTTCAATCCAAATTTCCACTTTTGAGCCGTCGGGCCTCCAGCGGCCCGACGGTGGTGGGCCGCCGCAGGTTTGCATTCATTTTTCCACGTCTGGTACACCGTCGGGCCACCGTCGCCCCAACGGTGGTGTCCCGACCTTAGGTTTCAATCCTTTTCCACTTTTGAGCCACCGTCGGGCCACCGTCGGGCCGCCGGTGGTGTTCCGACGTTAGGGTTCAATCCCTTTCCACTTTTGATTCACCGTCGGGCCATCGTCGACTCGATGGTGGTGGGCCGCCGCAGGTGTGCATTCATTTTCCACGTCTGGTCCACCGTCGAGCCACCGTCGAGCCGACGGTGGTGCGCCGCGCATGCGCAGTTCTTTAAATTTGCATTCCGGCTCGAGTCGCCCGCGGACCACGTGCGATTGTTGATCAGTGTTCTTTTTCTACCAGTAACTCCAGAAATACCAGGAATTTTAAGGAATCATTTACCAGTTTGTTTATTAATATGCTTAGATTATTTTGTAAAAGTTTTGTAATTTATTACGAAGTATTAATGGAATTATTCGTGTTAATACGATTTGAATTATCCGATACGGTTTGTTTACTTCGAATCGCGACCGGAACACGTGCGATCGTTGATCAGTGTTCTTTTTCTACCAATAACTCCAGAAATCCCAGGAATTTTAAGGAATCATTTACCAGGTTTGTTTATTAATATGTTTAGATTATTTTGTAAAAGTTTTGTAATTTATTACGAAGTATTAATGGAATTATTCGTGTTAATGCGATTTGAATTACCATGTACGGAAGGTTGACCAAGAACCGTCATCTTGTTTTTTCCCGAGAAGACACTGTCACTGTCACTATAGTGTCAATACGTACAGACTATATTAAATTTATAAGGTATGGGTTCTCGATTTCTATTAATTTTGAATAAAACTAATATTTTTGCACCTGTAGGCTGTACGTACTGACACTACAGTGACAGTGTCTTCTCGGGTCGACGGCGGCAGCCGCCGTCGAGTCGACGGTGGATGGTTGGACAAAACAACGTCGGCCCGACAGCGTTTGTCGCCGTCGGGCCGCCGGCGGCAGCCGCCGTCGAGTCGACGGTGGATGGTTGGACAAAACAACGTCGGCCCGACGGCGTTTGTCGCCATCGCCCCGACGGCGGCAGCCGCCGTCGCCCCGACGGCGGCAGCCGCCGTCACCCCGACGGCGGGAGGTTGGACAAAACAATGTCGGCCCGACGGCGTTTTCCACCGTCGGGCTGCCGGAGCGGCCGCCGTCGGGCCGACGAATGTGTGCTATCTGGGTATCAGGAAGGGCTAGATTATATCCCACTGAGGGTTCGTATCAAATAGAAGGTTAGTATTAGTAATGACATTGTATAAAGTGCCAGACAAACCGGGAATTCAGAAAAAACATCCCGTAGGTGGACACTAAATACGGTCCATGAACTAGAAAATGCCCAGAGGTGTCCGGCACTACGTCACTCACCGTCAGGGCTCAGACCGGCGCCACCGGGCATCAGTCCTCCCTCCATCGCCTTCTTTAGTTTCTCATTCTCTGCCTGAAGAAAAAACCCAACAAAACTGGTTCTCAAGATATAGCTTAAAACTACAGGTTGGTTTGGTTGGTTGGTTATTGGAGTCTTACGTCCTGGCAACATCAAAGGTCATATCAGTACGGGTACCGACTTGTGTGACAGTGCACATAAATGGAGACTTTATAGTGCTCCCCCACTGGGAGACCAGACCACAAGCACCATGGCCTGAGTCACATTATCCTGACACTGAGTCAACCAGTCCCTGCCCTATTCTAATAACGCCGAGCACCTGGCTAGGAAGTGACAAGTATCAGTTTTTAAATAATTTTTTTGACTCGACCAGGGTTCAAGTCCCATGATCTATCAAAAGGGAGATGGACGCTCAACTCATTCGGCCATCCCTTCTAGAACTACAAGAGGCTGTCTGATTGTCCTTATGAACTATTACAAAAAATATTTTTTTAAAAAGGTTTCTCCTTTACATTGGTTCCAAGGCCAGCATTGGACAGGACCTCAGGGTATTGGCGGTTTTGGTCCTGGCAACATCTAAGGTCATACCTGGTCCTCAGGGTGTACTGAGCATAGGTGCAGATGGGTTAAGTCATACTATGAATCTACCGTTATAAGGCGATCATTGCGGTCCATGAAATGTTGTCACGAAAACAGCGGGGTCGTACTAAATCAGGGTTTAGTTCATCGAATTACCTTTGATTTAAGGAATTCTGGGTCCAATATATTATCGTATTATTATATCAGAATTCACTTTAAATCGGGGCGGGGCACATTATAAGGTTTTTTTTCGGAGGGGGGGGGGGTTCACTATATAATGATCAGTAAATCAATGACATTGACTAGAGGTAAATGGCTATTCTCCAGTCTACATCTACAAAATAAGATTCCCATTATAGTTGTAATGCCTGATTTCAAACTGTTATTGTCTACATTTTTCATCATCTCATCCATAAATAGTTCATATGCACCATAATTGATAAGGCCGGAAGACCTAGGTGCTGAAAAAAGATATTATTCAACTGGAATACAAAAAATTGAAAAAGAAGAAAAAAAAGAAAAAGAAAGAAAAGGGTTTTACATGAGAAAATCCACATACCCGAAGTTCGCGAATGAGTTTCTCGACAGGACTCTCATTGACGACAGCATTGTTCTTGATTTTCTTCGCCCGGTCAGCATAGCGCAGTGTGCCCAGTGTCTCATCGTAGTTGATGTCTGCCGGAGACAGCGCTGCAATCATGATGGTCTTACTGCAAAGACACAAAGAGTAAAGCGTGTTTTATTTAGTGACGCCTCTAGAGCACATTGATTTTCGTGTCATCGGCTATTGGATGCCAAACATATCGGTCATTCGGACATATTTCTTTGGAGGAAACCCGCTGTCGCCACATAAGCTATTCTTTCCGATAAGCAGCAAGGAATCTTTTATATGCACATTCCCACAGCAGGAGAGCACATACCACAGCCTTTGATGAACCAGTTGTGGACGGATTGCACTGCAAGACACAAGGCACTGAGTTCGCTTCCTGCAGCCCACCTGTAGTGAATGGGTCTGATAAAGTGATATGGAGTTTGTTTGTTTGCTGTTGTTTTACGTCCTGACAACATCTAAGGTCATATCACGGGTTCGGACCCTGGTCGAGTCAAACCAGTGACTTACAAAATTGATACTTGTCGCTTCCTAGCCAGGCGCTCGGCATTATTAGGATAGGCCAACGACTGGGTGGCTCAGTGTCAGGATAATATGACTGAGTGGGATATCAGGTCATAGTGCTAGCAGGATGGTCTCTCAGTAGAGCAGCACTATAAAGTCACCATGAGTGAGCACTGCTACAAGTCGGTACCTGTCTTGATATGACCTTAGATATTGCCAGGACGTAAAACTCCAACAAGCAACCATCTAAGGTCACATCAGGATGGGTACCGACTTGGGACAGTGCGCACTCATGGCAACGTTATAGTGCTGCCCAACTGGGAGACCAAGCCACCAACACCATGACCTCTCCACACCATGACCACTCAGTCCCATTATCCTGACACTGTGCCAACCAGTCCTAATAATCCCCAGTGCCTGGCTCGGAAGCAACAAGCATACATTTTTAAGTCATTGGTTTGACTCGACCAGCGTTCGAACTCGTGGGTTCGAATCCAGCTGGTCAGTCTTGCGCGGCGTTCCGCTGGTTTCCAGGAGGTCCTTACCTGTTACCACCAAGCGCGTTCTGGAGAAGCTTGGTGAGCACAGAGTCTCGGTAAGGAACCATGATCTTCTTCTTTCCCATCGAGAGATCAGCCAAGGCCTGCAAGCAACACATAACACAGTAAGATAGTAAGTAACACCATAACAGAGTAAGCCAGATTAGGAAAAAGCCTATTTTTTAAAAACTAGCAAGCTGGCTAACCTACTGAATCAGTGAATCTCAGCTAAGCGTGTGTTTTGTCACTGGGTGTGTCTGTTCAAAGCATTCAACATTGTGAATAAACAAATAAAGTCAGTGGCGGTTACAGTGTGCAGGGGTGGTGGCGCCACCATCAGAGCTGGGGTTGGGGAGGTTGGAGCAGTAGATGACTAGGACAGACCCCATCAGTCCATGAAACTGAGTAGGTGATGGGGGGAAAGGAGGGATATTCCGGGTTATTATACTCGTATAATTCTTATACAGCATATTATAATAAATAAAAAGATAGGCCTAAATAAGAAAAAAAAGCACACAAAATCCTACCCCCTAACCCAGCTACTACCTGATATTCCACTCAATCAGATCGTTCTGATACTGAGCCAACCAGTCCTTGCCCTATCCTATTAATGCCGAGTGCCAGGCTAGGAAGCGACAAGTATAATTTTTATAAGTCATTGGTTTAAGTCGATCGGGAACCAAACTCCCGATCTCCTGCATGAGAGGCCCGCGCTTTACCGATTTGTCCACTCACGCCCGGTGAGTCGCCATGTAGTGAAAGCTGCACACTTACCGAGATGACATTTCCTAGGGCTGACAGCGACTTGTTTATGTTGGCGCCTTCCTTCAGACGGTCTCCCGTAGCCCCGGTGCTGTCAGCCCGCTCAGAACCTGAGCGACAATTTATTGATCAATTGATTGGTGTTTGTCTCTTATACCATGTCAGTAGCAAAGGCCATATTCAGGGCGAGAAGTGTTCAACTTGTATTCTGTCCATTTTCCTCTAACCATCGCTTTTACACAGAGTGTAAAATTATACAATCAAATGTGTCAAAAGACACTTATGACGTTAAAAAATGCTCACAATTATAATAATTGTGGCCAAGGAAAATAAAAATCTAGATATTTAAGTCAGTAAATTGGAAAACAAAATTAATAAACTATATGAGGTCATAGTCCTGCTGCCCTCAAGCAGGCTAAGATTGTGTCTTGCTTTACATTAATAAAAAGATCATGGATACTGCTTGCCTTGTACAATTATTTACCTCAGTTTAATAATGTGGTTGAGTGTCAGTGAGGACAGACATCTAGTACAGCAACAGACCAACACTGACATCTCAGCAAATACACTTCAACAAATGTTCAAATAATGGTTATCACATTCTCCATTGAGATATCCACTGCGGTACCATCAGATAGGATTGTATTCAATTAATGCTATGTGACCTATATAATTTGCAGTGTGAGCTATATATGACCCATATATATGTATTGCAGTGTGAGCTATGTGACTCCTTCTGTTGCAGTGTGAGCTGTGACCCATTTATATTGCAGTGCAGGCTATGTGACCCGTTTATATTGCAGTGTGAGCTATGTCACAGTATGTGACCCATATATGTACTGCAGTGTAAGCTATGTGACCCATTCATATTGCAGTGTGAGCTATGTGATTTCTTGTGTTGCAATATGAGCTATGTGACTCCCCGTGTTGCAGTGTGAGCTATGTGACCCATTTATATTGCAGTGTGAGCTATGTGATGCTTATATATTGCAGTGTGAGCTATGTGACCCATATATATTGCAGTGTGAGCTACGTGACTCCTTGTGTTGCAGTGTGAGTTGTGACCCATTTATATTGCAGTGTGAGCTATGTCACAGTATGTGACCCATATATATATTGCAGGGTGAGCATGGTGACCTATTTATATTGCAGTGTGAGCTAATTCACAGTATGTGACCCATATATATATTGCAGCGCGAGCCATGTGACTCCTTGTGTTGCAGTGTGAGCCATGTGTTGGTGACATGGTTGTGAACTTGATCATGTGATCTTCTCACCTGCCAGGTCCACAAGGTTGATGACTGAGCTCTTCTTGGTCTCATTGCCATCTTGTTTGATGATCTGGTCGAATGTAATTGTGACGACTGTATGGGCGCGGCTACTTGTCGCGTTCATGTTCGTTGAAGCGACTGTTCTGTTAGCGGTGCCTAAAACACAGCAATGACAGTTTATTGTAACTGTTATGTTAGCTGTGCCTAAAACACAGCAATGGCAGTTCATTGAAACTGTTCTGTTGGCGATGCCTAAAATACAACAATGGCAGTTCATTGTAACTTTTCTGTTAGCAATGCCTAAAATACAACAATGGCAGTTCATTGAAACTGTTCTGTTGGCGATGCCTAAAATACAACAATGGCAGTTCATTGTAACTGTTCTGTTAGCAATGCCTAAAATACAACAATGGCAGTTCATTGTAACTGTTCTGTTAGCAATGCCTAATATACAACAATGGCAGTTCATTGAAACTGTTCTGTTAGCAATGCCTAAAATACAACAATGGCAGTTCATTGTAACTGTTCTGTTAGCAATGCCTAAAATACAACAATGGCAGTTCATTGAAACTCTTCTGTTAGCAATGCCTAAAATATAACAATGGCAGTTCATTGTAACTGTTCTGTTGGCGATGCATAAAACACAACAGTAACAATTTATTGTAACTGTCTGTTAGCCGGTTCCATGGCTATTTTGATATTCTGTGATTTATATGCAACAAAATAGATACCTGGGCTACTAGTAAAATAATAGCTGGTGGCAGCCATGTTGTGAAATGGCTGCCATTATGGTCATAGTGTGATATTTCTGGATGCCCGGCCACGTTTTGGACACCAGATGATACCAACAGACTCTTCCCCCTTCATATCACCTGTGATGCTTTTATTCAAACCCAGATTACTAACACATTAACCATTCTAAAGAAGAAAGGAAGACAAGGACAAAGATAGACAGTGAGGATGTTGTGCTTTATTGGCAACAACTCCTGCTCACCTATCAGTGACCTATCACCCTCACCCCTCCTGTTCTGTCCACACAGCAACTCATTGGTCTCTATAGTTAGTCTCAAAATCAGTGCCTACAGCCCATGGAACCAGAGCCCCAGGGTTGTTGCACACACTCAATTGGAATAGGTGAATTTTGCTAGCATCAGACAGAGTGTCTGGGGTCCTGCTCAAGAATAGGTCTGTCTCATTCAAGAGGCAGGAGAAGAGTGCCGATGTCCAGTGTGACGGGAGCATCGGTCTGTTTTTCATTAATAATTAATCCTATGCTGCTCGTGTGGTCAGGGGCTCGGGGGGAGAGAGCGACTGGCCATTCCACAACCCCCCAATCAAAACACCCCCCCCCCCACAGCCGGGGAGGCGGCACCACCCCATTTGAGTAATGGTGACTCATCCCCAGCTGCAGGCGGCGCCTCAGTGTATATGTTGATTAGGCTGGTGTGCTAGGCCATTCGGCACCCTGGTGACAGACAGTTGCAAACAGTTACAAATATATATATATACTAAAATGTCCTTTTTCTCCAATTGCATTCTTTATGAATACATAGAGGAACATTTCTTCAACCTTAAACTACTTTTGATATACCACATCTCTTCATTAATCTCTAGGCACCATGCATGCACATATATTTCACATAGTCTATTACATGTCATAATGTGAGTCGGCCTCATTGCTCATTAGATTACATAACCCCTTACTTATTCTGTCACCCAAGAATAATCATGCTCTTTACCAATATATAAATCTAAACCGAAAATCCGTATATTTTTACAATAGGACAGATCTGCGATAGTCCTATAGCTAAAAAGAAAAATGTAATCTTTCTTTAGGCATGTTCTAACAGTGTGCTCAAACTCATGCTTGTATCGTCAAAGGCACAATTCGTTAAAATATTAGACACACATATATATATATGTGTGTGTGTGTGTAGATATGTGTAGATATGTGTGTGTACCTGGCTACTAGTTGGTTAGCTGTTGGAGTTTTACATCCTGACAACTCCTAAGGTCATATCAGGACGGTGTGGACCACTAAGAGTGGTGGTGGCTGTGCCTCAATTCCCTCAAATATTGTGTATATCTACCGGGCTACTATTTGGATGGTTGTTGGCGTTTTACGTCCTGGCAACACCTAAGGTCATATCAGGACAGTGGCTGTGCTGTTCACCTTGTTGCGTGCGCTTGTCAATCTCCTTGTAGCTGCCAACAGGTACCAGCTTCAGGCCCTGCACGTAGAACAGACCCAGCTTGGGGTTCTGCCGCACAGCAAGGCCTCCCTTCGGGGGGTCCTTGGACAGCAGGTCTCGGACCTGCTCGTTGTAGATCTCCATCATGGAGAACGTCACCTGGTACCGCTGTCAAAGTGCAAAGAACGAGGTGCAATTAGCGTGTATTGCAGGGTCTGTACACATGTGAAGATATGGATATTTTGGATTTTTTCATTTTGTTGTTTTATCTTGAAGATTTATACTGCCTATCAAGTATTATGGATAAGTTTGAATAGTCTTGTTTTCACCATTAGACAGTTTTCTATAGAAAGCCGGAGCCTACACTTTTATCAACCCAAGGGATTTTTAACCTCCCACAACACAGAAGACATGGGATGAGAGCAACTGGCCTTTGATGACACTGTAAGTTATACAACTCAAGGCTATTTCAAGGCTTTTCAAGGCTTTTAAAGGCTGTTTTTGATAGGAATTCAATACTATTTTTATCTGGATTTCAGGGGGGGGAAAACAGCAATGACGAATGGCGATTTCTGACTAATTTAGTTCAGTGTTTCCCTACTTTAGGCATGACCCTTCATTAGCCATGACCCTACTTTAGCCATGACCCTACTTTAGATGTGGACCTACAATATATGTGACCCCACTTTAGCTATGGCCTGACACAGTTGTGGCACTACATTAACTGTGGCCCTAGTTGATTTTTGCATTAATTGATTAAAGAGGAATATTTTAACAGTGGATATTTCTCTCTAACATTCCACTGCTCCTTGTTGAATGCCTGGCGAATAGTATAAATTATGCAAGTATTTGGTTTGACACAACGAGGGATTGATCCCATGCTCTCCTGCACTGGAAGTGAGCTCCTAACTCATTTGGTCATCCGGTCTGGTTGCTGCGACCTTGACAGTGTCTAGGTGTGACATATGTAGTACCAAATGCAATCACTTCTGTCAATAGACTAGTTCGTCATTCCAGCGGTGTGGTGCATTGTGGGATGCGTCAAAGCAAAAAAAATGTGCGAAGCACATGGCACATGCTAATACACTGGGTGCTGCTAGTTTCAGCTCATCTCAGCTCTTGTTTGAAACATAGAACACCAACTAAAAATATATATATAATAAATTAAGATGTTAATCTTTTATCCAGCATTGCATTTACATCAATCTAATCTGCACATCTAGACAAATCTGGTCACTCAGACTAGTGTTAGAGCCATAGCCAGAGTCAGTTTTACTTATTTTATTCATGTTTTTATTTATATCCTATGGTTAATGAGATATGTAGAGCTAGGGTTAATCAGACATTGGTTATATATTTCTCTGAAACAAGTGTATGTTGACACATTTGGCATTTTAATATTTAAGACAAGAATTAATAATGCTGATGTGGATATCAGCCTTAAAGTGACTGATTGTTTTGTGTGGAATTGTATGTTTCTTAGCTCAAAATGCTTAGCTATGACTAGTTTTGTCTTAAATATATTCATTATATCTTTATATTTCATGTGTGCATCCATATTTATGCCAAATTGTTATGTATTTCTATTAATTTTGAATAAAATCAAAGTTTTGCCCTATGTGTATCGACAAATTCAATAGCCAGACGCCTATGTTTTGCTCTCGACGCCGTTTTCAGTGCATGCGCAGTCAGAATGACGATCTCCTCTATCACTTCTGATGGTAGTGTCAAAAGCATAGATCGAGAATGGCCTGACAAAAAAAAATCAGGAAAATATGTTATGGATTTCTGGGACTTCTAAAGTGATGGGAGAAGCCGGAATGGTCGCAAATTTGGTCATATCTGGACAAAATCGGGCAGATAAAAAGAAAAGGTGGAATTCCGGATAAATCTGGAAAATTCTCAACTATGATTTGTTGGTTGTTGGAGTTTTACGTCCTAGCAACATCTAAGGTCATATCAAGACGGGCACCGACTTGTGACAGTGCGCACTGATGGTTACTTTATAGTGCTGCCCCACCGTGAGACTAGGCTATCAGCACCATGACCTGATATCCCAGTCCCTACCCTATCCTAATAATACCGAGCACCCGGCTAGGAAGCAAAAAGTATACATGTTTAAGTCATTGGTTTGACTCGACCAGGGTTCGAATCCCACGATCTACCAAAATGGGAGACGGACGCTCAACTTATTTGGCCAACCCGTCTGGTCTCATCTATTAAAAAAAGAGGTGGTGAAAGTATGTGTGTAGGTAAGTAGGTAAGTATGGATGTGTGTAAGTTATGCTGTCCTTACCTTGTTAGGATCCTCGTTCTTCACCATCGTTTTAAATAGTTCATCGCACGTAATCGGCACAATTCCCCTCAAAATTGGAATAGAAAAAAACAATTATAATTTGTGTTACATGGGAATCTAACCAGGTACTGCTACAGGTAAAAGATCCACCCCGTACTACAGTAGCCCGAGTAGCGGTGAAGAACAACTCATTAGAAAAAGTTGTAAAATTGTGGGTAATTGAAATCAGCACATCAATTTTTAATCTAAGAAGCAAAATATTTTTCAAATTATTTTATTATTATTATCCTCTTCTTTGATGCAGGCTTGTGGTAGCCTATACAAAGCTTGTAGCTCTCAGCTCTAATGGTATGCAGCCTCAAAAT
Organism: Branchipolynoe longqiensis; assembly: GCA_030323885.1. NCBI lineage: Eukaryota > Metazoa > Annelida > Polychaeta > Phyllodocida > Polynoidae > Branchipolynoe > Branchipolynoe longqiensis. The sequence goes on along the minus strand of CM059194.1, from coordinate 12,168,989 downwards.
CGTACAGGAATGTTTCTCTGGCCCAGGCCCTGTCCAGCGCATTCTTGAATTGATTCATGGTAGCTGCTTCCACCGCTTCTTCCGCTAGCTCATTCCACATGTTTATCACTCGCTGTGAAAAGAAGGCCCCTCTGAGTGAGCTGTTGTACCTTGGCTTGAAAAGCTTCTTGAAGTGACCTCTGGTATTGCTTCCCTGTATGCATCTGAATAGCAAGGCCTCATCCACATTATACTCAGCATTCAGGAACTTCCATGTGTTGATCATGTCCCCACGAAATGTTCTGTATGTGAGGCTTGGTAACTTGAGTCTCCTGAGTCTGTCTGGATAACTAAGGTCCTTCAGATGTGGCACTAGCTTAGTTAACCTTCTCTGAACAGCTTCAATGCCTTGTTATATTTTGAACAAATTGTTGGGAATGAGCAAGTGCTCATTCGGGGTCATTGCACGGCGTGCAGGGCCGCGAGGTTCTCCCCCCCCCCAACGGCCGCGGGTAGGGGGGGGGGGGGGGGGGCGGCTCACATACAACCTGCCACTCACTGCAGCGGGCCTCTCACTCACTGCCCCCTCCCCTCCCTATCACTCAGGGCTCACCAGCCAATCACAGCCCCTCACAGCTCACAAGCACCAACTGCTACACCACTCTGGTCACTCCGCATCACACATCCGGACTGACCACTCCTCACTTTTACCCACCCACCCTCACCACGAGAAAAATGGCTTAAAAACATATAACTTGCTATCAATCATTTTTAAAATTATCATTACCTAATTAGACATTGATTAACGACAAACAATGTCATTACCATAATTAACCATTAATTAATTAATTCACGATATTTGATGATATTATAACATGTTACAATTATCAACTACTGCTACCCGCTAGTTGACATGCTATCACCTCGCTGCGCCTTCCTCATATGCCGCACCTCACTCATCCCATTCCCATCTCCCCACTATGATCACCACATGACACTCTTCCTTGCAGCACTCGGAGTACAGGCTGACCATAAAACCACTCATGTAAGGCCACCGGGGGCTGCCCGGAATAAATACCATGTTACCCCACTCATGCCTCCTCGTCCTGTGTGCCATAGCTGCAATGAGTATATTAAATCGCGTAGACAGGTAGATAAATTAACTTTAAAGTTTGAATTCACAGAACCCACATATCCACATGGTGGCCATTGGTAGGAAGTTGGAAGGTTCCTGGGTAATAATCCATCCTCGGTCAGGAAGCAGTCATTTTCATTGGCTGAGGTAGTCAAGTGGCGAACCAGTTCATTCAAACGTAGCAGATTAACTTCACAAATTCTATCATTCAATTCAAACTGATTTTGTGTCATTATGCCTTGATATTATGTGATTTGAACACTCTGGAGAGTATATGTGGATGGAAACTATACAATCAGATTGTAGCTATTGGATTTTAATCAACATAAGGGCCCATATGTATGTGTCACTTTTTAACCGCACCGGGGTTAAAGGAGGGTGCTGGGTTATCTAACCCCGGGGTTCCAAATGTGTCACGGGGGACAAAGCGCGCGGGTTAGCTAACGTTTCAGTTATTTATAGATTTGGGAAATCCCTCTGTGCCTGTTTACATTCGTCGACTGAACAATATGAATAACGCCGCCGACATAGCTGCTACGTTAATATTGCTTCAAATTTAGGGTTAATTTAATGAAATTTCACGATTTGAGTATGTCATTCTGTTAAATATGATCGCATTGAATAGATTTGGGCCTAATATATTCCCGCCGATTCGGCGGCGATGGCCATTTTTATTTGACGTTCGACAGTATGGATATCGACGTCGCTGCGGAGGCGGCGATTTGTTTACTTTACATTCGTCGATTCGACAATATGAATAACGCCGCCAATGCAGCGGCAGCGATAATAACGGTTTGATTTATGGTTAATTTGAATAAATATCACTTATTGCGTATCTAATTCTGTTAAATATGGTCGCATTGAATAGATTGGGCTGAGTCGGTGCCTAACCCGACCTTTAACCCTCCTTTCGCTTGGAGTTAGTGGAGGCGACTTTACGCTCGCTGAGTTAGTTTAACCCCGACACATACATACGCAGTTTTCGCAGCTAACCCGGTAAACCCGCCGAAAACAAGCTTCGCACCGCTAACCCGGACACATACATATAGGCCCAGGTAGGAATGCCAAACTAAGACCATCAACAGTGAGACACATTTCTCCCAACTGTTACATAGGGTTGTTATTCACTTCTGAACAGAGGCAAAGATGAATCTTTTATCTAATATTGTAGTTGAGTTGGTATGATGTGGTGTAGTAAATACGAGCACAGAGAATGTGCTGTCAGTACCATATACAGACTGGGTCAACGTACTTATTAGAGCCATATCCCACTATGCAGTAGGACAAACAGAATGCGTTATTAGTACCAGAGACTTAGTACACTTACTTGTTAGGGCCACATCCCACCATCGAGTAGGACAAACATAATGTGTTATTAGTACTAGAGACTTTGTAAACTTACTTGTTAGGGCCACATCCCACCATGCAGTAGGACAAACATAATTTGTTATTAGTACTAGAGACTTAGTACACTTACTTGTTAGGGCCATATCCCACCATGGAGTAGGACAAACAGAATGTGTTATTAGTACTAGAGACTTAGTACACTTACTTGTTAGGGCCACATCCCACCATGTAGTAGGGCAAACAGAATGTGTTATTAGTACTAGAGACTTAGTAAACTTACTTGTTAGGGCCACATCCCACCATGTAGTAGGACAAACAGAATGTGTTATTAGTACTAGAGACTTAGTAAACTTACTTGTTAGGGCCACATCCCACCATGGAGTAGGACAAACATAATGTGTTATTAGTACTAGAGACTTAGTACACTTACTTGTTAGGGCCATATCCCACCATGTAGTAGGACAAACAGAATGTGTTATTAGTACTAGAGACTTAGTACACTTACTTGTTAGGGCCACATCCCACCATGTAGTAGGACAAACAGAATGTGTTATTAGTACTAGAGACTTAGTAAACTTACTTGTTAGGGCCACATCCCACCATGTAGTAGGACAAACAGAATGTGTTATTAGTACTAGAGACTTAGTAAACTTACTTGTTAGGGCCACATCCCACCATGGAGTAGGACAAACATAATGTGTTATTAGTACTAGAGACTTAGTAAACTTACTTGTTAGGGCCACATCCCACTATGGAGTAGGACAAACAGAATGTGTTATTAGTACCAGAGACTTAGATAACTTACTTGTTAGGGCCATATCCCACCATAGAGTAGGACAAACAGAATGTGTTATTAGTACTAGAGACTTAGTAAACTTACTTGTTAGGGCCATATCCCACCATGGAGTAGGACAAACAGAATGTGTTATTAGTACTAGAGACTTAGTACACTTACTTGTTAGGGCCACATCCCACCATCGAGTAGGACAAACATAATGTGTTATTAGTACCAGAGACTTAGATAGCTTACTTGTTAGGGCCATATCCCACCATGCAGTAGGACAAACAGAATGTGTTATTAGTACCAGTGACTTAAATAACTTACTTGTTAGGGCCATATCCCACCATGGAGTAGGACTTTCCAGAACCAGTCTGTCCATAGGCAAACAGGGAGCAGTTGTAGCCTGTAAAGATGAAGAAATTGTTAAATTTTCAACCACTATCAATTCAAATGTGCAACACATGTGCGAAACCAAATAATAATAATAATACACAGCAAAATAAATAACTATGTTTTCATGGCTCTTCACAAGCAGAAGACATGGTTTTACGAAGAAGCAGACACACGGAACTATCTGATTGAGTAGGTGGAGTGGCTTCAAAACTGCAGATTAGAACACTTTAAAAGTTGATCCATTCACTCACTTACAACTTGTATTTCATGTATGAAAAATAGATCATGTCCCCCCTTCGCATAGACTGAGCTAGAACTTAGAAAACTATTTCATTCGACACTAGTGCCATTCGCCCATGCAGACAACTCCCCGATATCAATTCTTTGCTAGTTGATCCTAATAACATCTAAGATCAGATCATGGAAGGACCCACAATATCAAAGTGGTGCACGCGCAGTAAAGCGACAGCGATGAACGTTGGTGCCAATGAAAAAATGTTTAAAGAAATTCCAGAACCATGCAATACCATATCCCTATTCACCGAATACATTATGCTTCTATTGAACTGGAATTGTACACAGTTACTACTACAGCTGATATTTTATTTATATTATGTATATCACTTTTAGTATCAAACAGGATTTGCATGCAGTTACTATTGTTGTTGTTGTTTTACGACCTAGCCACATCTAAGGTCATATCAGGACGGGTCCCGACTTGTGACACTGCGCACTCATGGCGACTTCATAGTGCTGCCCCTCTGGGACACCAGGCCACCAGCACCATGACCTTATATCCCACTCAGTCACATTATCCTGACACTGAGCCAACCAGTCCTTGCCCTATCCTAATAATGCTGAGCGCCAGGCTAGGAAGCAACAAGTATCAATTTTTAAGTCATTGGTTTGACTCGACCAGGATTCGAACCCACAAACTCATGTGCAGTTACTATTACAATGGCTAGTTTCATCTATGTAGCAATGAATAGTACTATACGACCGGAAGACCAGTGTTCTGGCGCTGACAAGAGATATTATTTAATGAATAAAATACATTTTAGTAATTAAAGAAAATAACATTCACAACAAGCCACAGAGACCGTGAATATATGAGATGGTAAAACATTAAGCCCTACATCAAACTCAACTGCAAACAATTTATAATACAGACCACTTTTTTTTGTGAATGTAAATTAAAGTTGTGGAACGGAAAATAACCCAAACTGCAATTGGGTCCACTGAGAAGGATCGATAGGATGATTGACACCATCACAAGGTGGACACTCTACCGCCTGAGCTATGTCCCGCTCTGCGCGGCATCCATACATTGACTGCGGCTGGGATGACTCACCCAGGAAGGCGTTGTCGAGCACGCCCTGCCCGAGGTCGTCGAACACCGTCCGCTGTCCTGCGTACGTGCTGCCCGGGGTCGCCACACTGATGCCGTCAGCGTCCACCTCGAACCCGTCATGGGACCTGTCGGACAAGGCGCACTCTAGTGACTGTCGGCTATGACTCTATGAGGAGACTCTAGTGCCGTATACAGTGCTGCCACTATGGGTTTTACAAACAAAAGTATAACATTTCTTTCTTTTTTTTTAAGTATCAAAATTGTCTAAAGAAAATTATTTAAAAGGTATAAAAAAGGGTAAACTTACCCTGCTTTTTGACCATTTGTTACCTTGTTAAGCTAGCATGTGCTGCTTGTGAACACGCTTCAGGAATGATTGTTTGTTTGTTGTTTTTACATCCTAGCAATATCTGAGGTCATGTTAAGACAGCCAGGATTGATGAATGCAGTGTTGTGAGGAGTTGTGGCTGTTGAGCCGTCAGTTTTGCATAGTTCAGTGCACTGTCACTTGGGTCACTGACAGCAGAGAGCTTAGCAAAAGCCCTATTGAACAGAACGCACACCACTCCTGCAAAGAGACTAGCAAAGTACATCGCTCAATCTCATCAATTTCGTAATTCTAAGTCTGAAGAGTTTTCAATGACCAGATTGGCAATTTTTGGCAGAAAAAAAGTATTTACATCTGAAAAAAAGTATAAAAAGTGTGTTTTCCTTTCAAAAAGTATAATCCTTTCAAAAAAGTATAATGTGGCAGCACTGCGTACACAGGTTGCATGGTGTACACAGGGCAGGGTCCATACACATGTGAAGATATGGTTCGTTGGTTGTTGGAGTTTTACGTCCTGGAAACATTGAAGGTCATATCAGGACGTGTACCGAGTTGTGACAGTGTGCACTCATGGTGACTTTATAGTGCTGCCCCACTAAGGCTGCCAAAACCATGACCTGATATCCCACTCAGTCATGTTATCCTGACACTGAGCCAACCAGTCCTTGCCCTATCCTAATAATGCCGAGCCCCTGGCTAGGAAGCGACAAGTATCAATTCTTAAGTTATCGGTTTGACTCGGCCAGGGTTCGAATCCCACGGTCTACCAAAACGGGAGACGGGCGCTCAACACATTCGGCCATCCCGCTTGGTCCGGTGCTTATAAGTTTATTCGTTGATTTACGTCCTAGCAACATCTAAGGTCATATCAGGACGGGTACCGACTTGTGACAGTGCGCACTCATGGAGACTTTATAGTGCTGTCCCACTAGGACACCAGGCTGCCGGCACCATGACCCGATATCCCCCTCAGTCACATTATCCTGACACTGAGCACACCAGTCCTTGCCCTGTCCTAATAATGCCGAGCGCCTGCCTAGGAAGCGACAAGTATCAATTTTAAAGTCATTGGTTTGACTTGACCAGGGTTCGAAACCACGACCCCACGATCTACCAGCACGGGAGACGGACGCTCAAACTCATTTGGCCATCCCGTCTGGCCGGTGTTTAACAAGTAAGTCACTTCAAAGTAAAGTGAGGTACATTATACAGATTAACTTAATATAATTATCTCTCAAGTGCTTGGCAGAAAACCCAAACTGTCAGATTATGTACCTCGTAAGATGTTGGGGGAGTTTGTTGATAATGATATGTAATTGGACACTGAGCGGCCTGTGAGATATTCGTCTATTTAAACATAATTAAAAGGAAATATTACAAGCGGCCATAAACAAACAAACAAAATAAAAATGTTAAAAGGAAGAAAAAAAAAGTGAAGATATTCAAGAAAGTATACACCTGGCTACCTCGTGTAAAAAGGTTAAGGCTCGAATCTGTAGCTTTATAGGCAGGCTATAGTGAAATCAATACAGGCAAAGAGAAAGGAAGAGCATAAAGTGTAAAGAAGAAGAGAGAGTCAAGCACTCTGGTTTATTATGTATATGGTTACATGGGTTCATTGTAGAGTATCACCCCACCCCTTTCCCCCAATGGAAAACAAGCATTCTTAGCCCTACCAATAGGGATCCAGGATTCCTGTTCCCCATTGCTACCAGTGGTCTGGTCACCACCACCAACCTGTATGGCCCTATGGCCACCACCAACCTTGACCTTTGAGTGTGGTGATCCCTATCCCAGCAGAGGGGGTAGGCCCTGAGTGTACTCACACCCAGACCTGCCAGCACCACTATGTCTATTTACATCCCACTCAGGCACCACCAGCCCATACATATATATATATATATATACAGACATGCGCCTGGTCACGTACACCGATCAGTAATAGAACATTTGCATTCCTCCCTATGCCCTATATCGGAATATACTACACTAGGCTATATCCAAACACCTTTCAAGCTACTGAATTATTAGCAGCTGGGTGGAGTGCAGTATTGTCAATTATTTACAGCTGACCACCTTAACTTAGCTCTGCGTGGTCCAGCAGTGAGAATGTCGCATTTCTCTCTCATGTCAACACTGTGTTACCTGTACCGCTTTGCTTAATTGTGCTTAGGTGGATAAACATTAACATTTGGAATAAACTGCCAACTGCAACAGGAAATGCAGAAAACATATCAGTTTTTAAGAAACTACTAAAAAATAATGTAACCTAGAAATACAGATGATGTTTAAATGGATTAATACAAAGTATAGTGAAAGCTGGATAGTTGACTGTTCGCAATCTACAAACAGTTACAAGCCATAAACAATAAGCAAGAAAACCTAAATGTTTACCAAAACAAAATTCTAAAGATTTGAATCAAATTGGACTCGTGCTGCCAAGCGTTGAAAACTAGTGTTAACACACTTATCCATTATGAGCAGGCTAAATAAGTTCATCACAAAAAACCAAAGAACACCTGGCCCCTCCACACCTATTCAACGGTCTTATCACTATCCATATATAATAAGAAAAAAAGAAAGTTTGTTTTATTTAACGACACCTGTAGAGCAAATTGATTTTTATCGTCGGCTATTGGACATCTAACATATGGTCATTCTGACATATTTCTTTGGAGGAAACCCGCTACTGCCACATAAGCTACTCTTTCCGATAAGCAGCAAGCAGTCTTTTATATGCACTGTACCACAGACAGGACAGCACATACCACAGCCTTTGATGAACCAGTTGTGGACCACTCGTTGGAACAGAAATGAGCCCAAACTGCAAATGGGTCCACTGAGCAGGATCGATAGGATGATCCACACCTTCACAGCGTGAAACTCTACTGCCTGAGCTACGTCCTGCGCCACTAGCCATATATATATATAGATCTACATATAACGCATAAAACATTATGCATATATAAATCGGCGGAAGGAAATTGTAGAAATTATTAAAACAAATATTACAAAATATATTTGTATATTATTATGCTTCAACCGCTGCCCTGCATCTACTTTAGTCCATATCGGTCGCGATCGGGGCGCCACCAGCGGCCATTTGCGGTGGGACGCGGGACAACAGGCATTCATTTCTTAGTCGAATTTCAAATATATACTCGCGTATATCCCTGATATGCCGGTGTAGGTGAAGCGCAGTGCCTCCCCCTGGTGTTCTCAATAGGTACCTGAGTTATTGGCTCCCCCGTTGGGTTCGAATCCACCAGGTGGCGCCCCCGACCCCTCCCTCCTGATCCCAGACCTGGGTTGGATCCCACTTCGGCCTCGGACGTCGCCCGGACCACCTCCCCCCCCCAACCCCCCAACCCCTGCTCCTGCCTGTGTGTTTTTTTCCCTTTGTCATTTTGGTTGCTGCATTTCACTGCACACACACACTGCTCAAGGGAAAAACTGTTTGTTTGTTGCTGTTTTATATCCAAGCTACATCTAAGGTCATATGGCCCTGCGCCAACAATTTTATACTGCAAACAGCATGCATGACCTTTTTACTAGAGTAAAACAAGAAACCATTTTAGCCCTTTTGAGGGCAGCTTGCTTGTACCATCTCATATAGGTTTTTAAACAAATTTCATCGGTGAATAGTACTATCATTTGGAATTGTATTTACCTTGACCAGAAACTATATGATTGTGAGTTTACAAAATTCATGAGTGTTCATTGACACAAAATTGATTGTATGCTTTTACATGTAAAAGCAATGGTTTGAACAAAAACAAACATTCCTCGCCGTGAATATGGCCTATGCTGCCGACACGGCGTAAAGCAACCACCAATCAATCAATCAATCTAAGGTTATATGAGGGTGGGTACCGACTTGTGACAGTACGCACTCATTGTGACTTATAGTGCTTCCCCACTGCAAAATCAGGCTGCTGACAGCATGACCCAATATCCCACTCAGTCACATTATCCCAACACTGAGCTAACCAGTCCTTGCTCTATCCTGTTAATGCAAAGCGCCAGGCTAGGAAGTGACAAGTATCAATTTTTAAGTCATTGGTTTGACTCAACCAAGAACCAAACTCCCGACATTCCACACGCGAGGCCCGCGCTCTGTCGATTATGCCACCACGCCCACTAATCCTCACCGAGTAATCCACTAAATCACTCAGACACAAACAGCCACCCATTAATGACCGTCTTAAGTAGGACCACTTGGAACTCAACAAGCTGCTGGCATTTCACTACCGAATCACAAAGCTCAAAAGACCCCCTGATCCACCTGCAATACTCAAAGCCTCTGCACATACAACTCACTAGTAGTTAGGGCTAAACAAAAAAAGAGTTGTGTTTCCTGTTGCAGGCAAGCTGAAATGTATGGTAAGGTAGGTAGGGATTAAAAAAAATATATCTGTTATTGTATTTCATTTTTTGTTTAAACCATGAATCCCTTGGTTCTGATATAATTTGACGTAAACTGGGCTTCAAATTCACTATTACTAGCAATAGTGATTGTGAAGCCCCCCTACTATTAGGCCAAATAAATTTGAAAAAAGTTGGTGATCGTCCTTTTGATCACACAATCAGGTTTGGGTGGGCGGTTTCTATTTCATTTGAATTTTTTTTCAGTTACGTATAATGTTTACCATGACGTAGACATTATACATAAATATATTGCACAGATTGTGTGCTTATGAAAGTTGAATTACTGCTAGCACAGGCACATTTTTAACTTTCTTAAAAAGTCAACTTTTTTGTAAAATCAGTGGAGGGGACGATCACCAATTCTTTTCTAAATATTTGGCCTTAGTCATGGTAGGCTTTGTGATAGGCCTACCTTCCTTTGCCGAAACAGCGTTAAGCAATCACCACTAACTAACTGACTCCTTAGGTCGACTCTATTGCAATGAAGTGCTTCTTTATTATGTAACTACCATAATCCTGAGTCTGAAATAAAGAATTGAATTCATAAGCTTCTTCTATAATTAGTGATTCATGGGACTAAGCAGGTGTCCGTTCTACTTACATAGAGAAAGCCCATACAACTAGCTAAGCATTCCTGGCCTACAATCACAGCTGAGAAGGGGCATTCAAGCTGACTGACCCTAGTAATAGTCACAGCTTGACCACAGAGAGGTTGGTTAGTTGTTGGGAGTCTTACGTCCTGGCAACATCTAAGGTCATATCAGGATGTAATATATTCCGATATTCGGCATAGGGAGGAATGCAAATGTTCTATTATTGATCAGTGTACATGACCAGGCGCATGTATGTATATATATGTATGTATGGGCTGGTGGTGCCTGAGTGGGATGTAAATAGACATAGTGGTGCTGGCAGGTCTGGGTGTGAGTGCACTCAGGGCCTACCCCCTCTGCTGGGATAGGGATCACCACACTCAAAGGTTAAGGTTGGTGGTGGCCATGGGGCCATACAGCTTGGTGGTGGTGGGCAGACCACTGGTAGCCATGGGCACCAGGAATGCTGGGTCCCTATTGGTAGGGCCAAGAATGGTTGTTTTCCATTGGGGGAAAGGGGTCGGGTGATACTCTACAATGAACCCATGTAACCATATAAATAATAAACCTGAGGGCTGGACTCTCTCTTCTTCTTTACACTTTATACTCTTCATTTCTCTTTGTATTGATTTCACCATAGCCTGCCTACACAGCCACATATTCGAGCCTTAGGTTTTACAAGGATGCACGTGTAGTAGTCTGCACTGGCCTCTCGGCCAAGGAGTCACATATATGTTTGTTGTTGTTTTACGTCCTAGCAACATCGAAGGTCATATCAGGACGGCTACCGACTTGTGACAGTGCACACTCATGGTGACTTTACAGTGCTGCCCCACTGGGAAATCAGGCCATCACCACCATGATCCGATAGCCCACTCAGTCACATTATTCGGACACTGAGCTAACCAGTCCTTGCCCTATCATATTAGTACCGAGCGCCAGGCTAGGAAGCGACCAGTATCAAATTTGTAAGTCATTGCTTTGACGCAACGGCCGAGAACCAAACTCCCGGTCTCCCGTACGTGAGGCCCGGGCTCTATCGATTCGGCCAGTGCGCCTGGTGAGCACCACAGAGACCTTCAGTCTTTATTAGGCCCTAAATAACTCCAAGACAATGGGATCTTTCTATATATGTGTTGTGGGGGTGATGAAAATGGGAAATATTGTGCCTAGAGCAGGAATCGAACCCACATCTCTTGCAATTCGGGCAAGTGTGCTAACCATTATACCACCTAGGCTCCCTGATGTCATCGCCCTACCTATACCTACCTGTCTATGCGGCTTCTTGCCTGAGAGGCCAGCACAGACCACTACACTCATCCCCCCTGGAATTGAACATCTTTTAAATGGTCATTTAATGCTTACAATTACACACATACAGGCAATGCACTTACAGTAGTTACACATACTTACACAGGGGGGGTTCAACAACCATACAGTCATAGCTTGTACAGGATCCTGGTCACAGCAACCAGTGTTGTGGGGGTGATGAAAATGGGAAATATTGTTCCTAAAGTGGGAATCGAACCTACATCGCTTGCAATTCGGGAAAGTGTGCTAACCATTATACCGCCTAGGGACCCTGATGTCACCACAACTACGCGCTCTGTGGTTGTTGCACCTACCCTGTGAATGTATATAAGTGCACTGTGTGCATGTATATAATTGTAAAGATTAAATAACTATTTACGACGGTCCGACAGTGCTAGCTGCCCGAAGTTGGCTCTCCCGGGGAGCTGTGTTGTGATTGGAGGATCGCTGCGGCGCTGGTAGCGGCAGCCGGGAGAGTACATGCAGCACAGTGCCCACCCGCCAGACGGTGGTTGGTTAGCATACACGAAGGCCCTACAGCCTAAATAATATTGGCATAACATGTTATACAATACAAAAGACATACAATTCGAGGAGGACTAGTGTAGTAGTATTCACTGACCTCTCGTGTAAGGAGACACATAGACAGGTAAGCGTGGGTAGGGTGGCGACATCATGGAGCCTTAGTGGTCTTATGCCCGGTACACACCTCCCGTATAAAACCTAAAACTGCCCGTTTTGTGACTAAGTTTGAGTTTTAGTCGGTTTCAGTCTTTAGGTGTGTGACCCCCTAACACACCTGAGGCTTCTGATTCACGTATAAAACTCAGTTTTAGGTTTTATACGGGAGGTATGTATGGGGCTTTATAAGATTCGAAAAATTAATCGGGCAGTAAGTTGCCAATCGCAAGGCTCTGGTGTGTTAGGGGGTCACACACCTAAAGACTGAAACCGACTAAAACTCAGTCGGGAAACTGGATGGGTTGGGTTGTGACGGGTCCCGTCGGGCAGTCAGTTTTAGCGCGTGAATCATATATGGGAGGTGTGTACCAGGCTTAAGTGGTGTAATGGTTAGCAAACTGGACCGGAATGCAACTAGATGTGGGTTCGATTCCCACTCTATGCACAATATTTCCCATTTTCATCACCGCCCCCCCCCCCTCATGACAACATCAACATGTGTGGACATGAAAAAGCGACAAGTGGTGGACTTACTGGTAGGAGTAGTCGAAGGCAAACTGCACCCATCGACATGAAAGAGAAGACACAATTACCACAAATAACCAACTCCTCTTTCCTCACATTCAAGACATCGCAAATCTACCATAGGGCATACAAATAAAATTATATTTGGCTAGTTAAAATTATATCACACAGGTTATGGCTTCTATATGGTGCTTAAAACGATTACAGTAAATACTGTATATGTCCCAATAGACAAGCACTGCGCGAGTGCAGACTCGTGGATGTGCATTAAGTTAAAGAATTTCATGGATTTGTTTTTGTCGTGCCTCTGAAATAAAGTGGGATTGTCTTATCTGATGTGCATTAAGTCTGAATATGATCGTAAATTTGTATTTGTTTTTGTCGTGCCTCTGAAATAAAGTGGGATTGTCTTATTTTATGTGCATTCAGTCTGAATATGATCGTAAATTTGTGCGCGCTTTCAATCTTAAAATGGGGGGTGTGCTTCTATTGGGTAGAGTGCGTCTATTTGGACATATACGGTATATCGTTTATCCAGTAAATCAGCATTGATTTGGTAGTATTCAGACGGTGCAACAATTTTAGCTTTGTAGTGGTTTTTTTCTTTACCTAATTCCCATCTCGACAAGTAATAAAAATGGACCAAGTAAGGTCTAATAATTACAATAATGATATTCTGTCATATAAGTTATACAATTTTAGAAGACATACAATCTTTACAAACGTGCTAAATGGGCACGAAACACATCGTATGTGCAGAATGTCTGTTTTGTTTGTTTATTGTTATTTTATGTCCTAGCAACATCTAAGGTCATATCAGGACGGGTACCGACTTGTGACAGTGTGCAGTCATGACGACTTGATAGTGTTGCCCCACTGGAAGACCAGGCCATTGGCACCATGACATAACATCTAATCACCTAATCACATTATCCTGACTAATCACATTATCCTGACACTAAGCTAACCAGTCTTTGCCCTATCCTAGAAATAACAAGCGCCACGCTAGGTCGCGACAAATATCAATTTTGGGAGTCATTGCCTTGACTGGCTGGGATTCAAACTCCCGACCTTCCGCACGGGAAGCCTGCGCTCTAGCGAGATGGCCACCGCATCTGGTTTCCTGATATGAGCTAACCAGTTCTTGCTTGATCACGGAAATGTCAAACGCCAGGCTAGGTAGCTGACAAGAGATTGATCTGGTTGGGAATCGAACCTCGGATCTCTTTCACAGCAAGCATACATTCTACCACCTAGTCCAGAGTGAGAGTTCTCACAGACATACAGTGTTGGTCTTCTCTCAGACTTAGAATGTTGGTGTTTCTGCAGACTCTCATTATTGGTGTTTTACAGTGTTGGTGTTTTTACAGAATTACAGCGTCTGGGTTTTCACAGACTTACAGCGTTGGTGCAACTACAGCCATACATTATTGGTGTTCTTTTTTTTGGTAGATTAGTTGTTTAAGTAGGGGAAATTTCAATCGCGGACGATTGGTCTTCCTCATTCCACTGCTCCTTGCCCTATCCTAATAATGCTGAGTGCCTGGCTAGGAAGCGGCAATTATCAATTTTTAAGTCATTGGTTTGACTCGACCAGGGTTCGAACCACACGATCTACCAACATGGGAGACGGACGCTCTAACTCATTCGGCCATCCCGTCTGGCCATTACATACTTACAATGTCGGTGTTCTCACAGACGTGTTGATTCTTACCCGTTTTGGTTCATCCCCTGAAAAAGACAAGAAAATTAACCCTTAGATGTTGGGTAGTTGTTGGAGGTTTATGTCCTGGCAACATGAAAGGCCGTAGAAGTAAGTCTGGTAAGAGGTAACATTCTAACAGCTAGCACTGCAGCAGGCTAGCTACCCCTCCCCCCCCAGGGGGGATCCAAAACCGGGCGTTAAGAACAAGTTATTGGGGAAAAACACTAAGTGTACAGGGAATGCATGACAAAGTAAACCTAGATTACCTAATGGTTAGAAGAGATTCACATCTCCTATCACTTATGCCAGAGAGACCCAATATATAGACAACACAAAAAGGAATACCAGATGGGATGATTCCACTCTACTCAAAGTCCCCAAGCCTTCCATAAACAAACTATTGAAAAACACCAATTTACAAAGGCAGCATGATGTGGAACAACCTACCAGCCGGAACCAGGGCAACGTCCTCTTACCTAGAATGTAAAAACTCACTAAGAGTACATTGGATTGGGCATGCCCTTATGCAGTTACAGTAAAGTATATTCCATGACGTCACCATACCGTAAGTGGCAGACCACCGAACCTTCCCCCCTTTTTTATCTGTTGCTGTTCCTCTGTTATTTCCAGTGAATCATATACAATGACAGAGACAGTCCAAATAAAGATGTAAAATTTAAGACCTAAATGCGCTGGGATTGGTCCCACTGCTTCACTGCTCACAGCTGGTCCAGTGTATTATTAACAACACCACCCCAACAACATAATTCATAAATAAAACTCACATAACTAACTACACTAGAGTTACACTAGAATATTTCTAACAAACTGACATTCATATACCACTTGCCTAACAACAACTGAACATTAAAACTTACTAGAACTTTACCAACTGAATACAGAAGATAACTTCTGCTTACATTCTAAATACTTTGTAAATACTCACATTGATCTGACTAATATTGATCTACTTATATGACACTACTGTTACCATATTGCTATGAAACTTTTGGGTTACAGAATTTCATTGTGTTACATGCTGCAAATTGTGTATTCAACAATTATTGTATACCTTATCCTATATACCTTCTGTGTAAATAACCCTGAATTGAAAAATGGCTGGAAGACCAGTGCTTTGGCACTGACAAAAGACTTATTCAGCAGAATAAACATATTTACCAAAAACAAAAAAATGTTTGGAGACTTTCCCATGCACCAACGTTTATTTTTCAAATATTTTGGGGTTAGGTGGTATATTGACCCGACTATTATTATCCTTATCCTGGCACTGAGCTAACGAGTCCTTGCCCTATCCAAGGACTACTGATCACCAGGCTGGGTAACAACAACTAACAATTTGTTTA
Source organism: Branchipolynoe longqiensis (assembly GCA_030323885.1). NCBI lineage: Eukaryota > Metazoa > Annelida > Polychaeta > Phyllodocida > Polynoidae > Branchipolynoe > Branchipolynoe longqiensis. Next base: position 12,153,068 of record CM059194.1, on the reverse strand, counting down.
ATCATTGGTTTGACTCGGCTGGGATTCGAACTCCCGACCTTCCGTACGGGAAGCATTAGCCCCAGTCACACATAGCCGGACGAGCCCCGGATTTTGAGCCGGACCACCCATGGACCAACGGCCCGGACTGTCCCGGACCGCCACGGATAAAATCACTGTTTTCGTCGATTTTTGCCTCACAGTCACACCTTCCCGGATGAGCCCCGGACCAAAGGCCGGACCGCCCCGGACCACCCCCGGAACGGCCCTGGACTGGGCCGGACCGGCCCCTGACTAACCCGGACGAGGCCGGACCACCCCCCGGATTGCCCCAGACCACCCCCGGACTATCCCGGATCACCCCCGGACAGTCCGGGAGTGGTCCGTGGCTAGGCCAGGGGTAGTCCTGGATAGTCCGGGGATGGTCCGGGTCAAACCATGGCTCAAAATGACCCCGGACCACCCCGGTCCACCCCTGAATTACCCGGACCCCCTCCCCCCCCGGATCATGCCGGATTGAGCCGGATCGCAAAATCCCCCGGACCGCCCCGGATGTTTTAAACATTTTAAAACATCCGGGGCTGAGCCCGGACAGCGCCGGATGAGCCACGGATCAGGCCGGATCAGGGGGGGTCGCCACAGACGACACACGGACGAGCCACGGACCGCCCTGGACCACCCCGGATGGCGGTCCGGGGCTCGTCCGGCCCTTGATCCGGGTGTGTGTGACTGGGGCTTCTTACCGATTCGGCCACCGCGTTCTGCGTATTCGATGTGCGCACATGTATACAAAACTACAATTCCAAGTAGTGTTGATTGCTGTCAAACATAGACATTCGTGATGGGATAAGTGGATGTGGGATTGGAGAACAACAAAGATATAAGCAATATAAATTTAATACCGCGCTTTAGATTTCATTCCTGTTAATAAATATTTGGCACAACTGAACAAAGCATTCAGATTAAAGAAATCTCAAGTGCATTCGATGGGAGGAGCCTGTTTGTAGCTCAGACGACACACCGATCTATCTATTTCAAGTGTGGCGTGGTGTCGGCGATTTACTGTTGAGTCAGCGATGTGTGGAATTGATTGGCTCACCTGTCTATAGGTGAAAATTGAGTTTGTTTGTTATCGTTTTATGTCCTAGCAACGTCTAAGATCATATCAGGAGAGGTACCGACTAGTGACAGTGCACACTCATGGTGACTTTATAGTGCTGCACCACTTGGAGACCAGGCCGCCAGCACTATGAGTATGACCCGATATTCCACACAGTCACATTATCCTGATACTGTGCTAACCGGTCCTTGTCCTATCCTAGTAATGCCGAATGCCAGGCTAGGTAGCGACAAGTATCAATTTGATAAATCATTGGTTTAACTCGGCCGGGATTCAAACTCCCAACATTCCGCACGATGTGTTGGATGTGCACACATACAAAACTACAATTCCAAATAGTGTTCTTTGCTGACCTATACACATTCATTATGGGATAACTAGACGCGGGATTGGAGAGCAACAAAGAAGAAATATAAATTTAATAACGCGTTTTAGCTTTCATTCCTGTCAATAAATACTCGGTACAACTGAACAAAGCATTCAGATTACAGAAATCTCAAGTAACCAGGCGTAATGGTCGATGAGTTGAGCGTCCGCCTAACATTCCGTTTGAGTAGGGCATGGGATTCAAACCCTCAGGTTCGAACCCTGGCCCTGTTTAAACCAATGACTTAAAAATGTATACGGGTCACTACCTAGCCTGGCGCTTGGCATTACTAGGATAGGGCAAGGAGCAGTGGAATGAGGAAGACCACGATTGAAAATTCCCCTGCTTAAACCTGCATAATCCGATGAAAACATCAAATTTGTCAAACCCAAAACAATTATCTAAATTTGATTATAATGCAGATATTGATGCACTTATTAAACATTTGTTGCCACACAGAAGAGAACAGTGAGGGAATTGAATAGAACTAGTTACTGCAGAAGGCAATGGTATCAAAGTTTTGGACAGATTGCCAAAATTAATTTTGCATGGTTGCACTTCAAATATCTCAAAGGTTAGCCACTTAAAATAAGTTACTTTAAGCTAAAATAAGGGTAATTGATAACGATTAATCTAATGTATTTATCTCAGAAAATATCAGAAACTCAAGACCAACAGACTATAGCCCTGTTTACATGGGCGATTTAAAACGCCTCATATAAAACGACTTGCCTAGATCGATTCACATTTGTCGTGTAAACGCAATGCTGAGGCGTTTTAGGGCTGAATCGATTCATATAAATCGGTAGATGTAAACCACCTTGCGAGGTAGTATAGATGAAGCGATTCAGCCCGTTCCCGGGCAGCAATAGTGTAAAATAGCGGTGCTCGCCGGCTACACGCTCAGCTGTAACTATCGCTGGTGCCCAGCAGTGTTAAGGACCGATTAGGCCGAAATCTATTGAATGCGATCATATTTAACAGAATTACATACTCAAATAATGAAATTTAATTAAATTAACCCTAAATTCGAAGCGATATTAACGTAGCAGCTATTTTATTGTCGAATCGACGAGTGTAAACTAAACAAATAGCAGTGCTCGCCGGCTACAGACTCCCCACTAAGGCTGCTGGTTCCCGGCGCCGACACACTTTCAAACTTGGTCCGTGTAAACGCGCCGCTACATCGCTTCATATAAATCGGTTTGTCTACATCGTTTTACAATTCCCCGTGTAAACACGGCTTATGTAACTTTAATCAACAAATGTACCAACAAAGAGAATGGGGGAGAAAAAAAGTGACAAAAAGTGCATTCAATGGGAGGAGGTTGTTTGTAGCTCACAGACAACATACCGGTCTATCTATTTCAAGTGTGGCGCGGTGTCGGCGATGCATGCAATTGATTGGCTCACCTGTCTACAGGTGACAATTGATTCAGATGACTGCCAGGCGGAAGTAGGCTCCAAACAATGCGTCAGCAAATATTATCGAATCACGCACAGAATGCACTCAGTCTGCAGAGGATACCCCGCACACACACCCATCCCTATCACCAAAATCTAACGCCCCAGTCACATACACGTTAGTGAACGTAGTTGAATGTAGGTGAACATAGTGGATGCTAATGTGGGTCAAACGTGGTGTAAGTTTGTTGAACTACGTTGAAATACGTTAAAGTACGGCAGGTTTTGGAACAGATAAATATGTTATAGTATGGACATATATGTTATGGTACAGATAAATGCGTTACGGTATGGATGCCAGTACGTTAAACTACGTTAGCCTCCACTATGTTCACCTACGTCCACTAATTGCTATGTGACCAGGGCTTCGTCCAAGTATGCTAGAGTACGCTAGAGCACATTCGAGCACGCTAGAGTATGTCAGCATCATGGATCAATAGACTGTCACAAACTGTGAATGATGTACTGCTGTCTGGAGACCGTCAAATAGAAGCCGTCGTGCCTGTGTGTGACCTTTCCGACCCGGTGAATTATGGATGAGAGTTTTGCAATGCAAGTCAATGGTTTGACTTGACCGGGAACCGAACCTCAGATCTCCTGCACGGGAGGCCTTCGTTCTATGGATTCGGCCACCGCGTCTGCCTGCATGACCTGTACCGATCATGTGGACCAGGCGCGGTGGCCCTATTCAGCCCCTAACGTGGCGCTCTTTTGAACATGTCCAAAGATTAAATCGGAACTCACGGCCCACCCACTTTAGTATCAAGTTAGCATGACGGACAAGTACGGATGCCGGTACGTTGAACTATGTTGACCGATGTAAAGGCCCTGTCACACGACGACGTTTCTCACCGGCGTGCCGGCAACGTGCAAAATATTTGCAACCCGTCGACACACGTCCAACTCTTCGGCGATTTGGGAGAAAGTTTGATGGGGCGCAGCGTGCTAGTGGCGTGTTGGTGGCGCGTTATTGGCGTGCTAGTAATGTGTCATTGGCCCGTCGGTAGCATGCCGGTGGCGTGTTGGTGGCGTGTTAGTGGCGCGCCGCTGGCGTGTAGGCAGCGCGTTGGTATTGTGTTAATACCGTGTCAACGCATACACACCCGCCAGCAACACGTCAAGACGTGCCGAGAACACGTCCAAACCCGCCACTAGCAATCCCAGACGCGCCGGCAACACGTCCAATGCGTCGAAAAACATTGGAGCAACGCCAATATCGTGCCCACTACCCGTCGATTGGACATTACGGACGCGCCAACGGAATGGTCGCATTTTGGGGGGAAAAAAGCCAACGTTAACTGACGTTGATTAATGTCCTGCCAGCGTTCCGCTGGCGCGCCGCCAATGGGTGCCGACGTGTTGCTAACACGTCCGTAACGCCCCCGCCAACACGCTGACGTGCGTTGCGGCCTGCCGAAAGTTTTGTGCAAGCACAAAACGATCGGCGCGAGCCAGCGGGCGCCGACGGGAGCCAACGTGTTGGATCACACGTTGCTATCAGTCTACGTGTACCGACGCGCCGGTAACGACGTTTCGACCAAAAAGGCAACACGTCGACGCGCGTTGGTGGGAAACATTGTAGTGTGACAGGGCCTTTAAGATTTCAAATTCCTCCCTGATTGAAGTTCACTCCTGGGAACTTGAAAATGTTTTAAATTCATCCCAGGGAATTTGAAAACGTTTTCAAGTTCCCTCCCTCGTTTTAACTTTCCCTCCCTCCATTTTTGGGGAATTTTCTTTATTTTTGTTATTTTTTGTTATTTTTCATGACAAATATAATAATACACAGAGAATAGCATAATGACAATTATTACTAATAATATTACTAGTACAACAAAACATATGTCATCCCAAATGACACAAAAAGTCTCCAAGATGGCTAAGAACAAAATATTATAGGTCTGAATTTTAAAACGTTTTTTAAAGTATTTTAAAGTTTGTTAAACAATTTTAAATTCCCGGAGGGGGGAATTTGAAAATAGGGAAAGGAATCTTAAAACGTTTTTAATTTCCCCCCAGGGAAGTTAAAAATGTTTTCAGATTCCCCGGGGGAACTTGAAAACGGGGGAAATTGAAATCGTTACACCAGGCCTTTACTCCCCACTACCAGACGGGATGGCCGAATGAGTTGAGTGTCCGTCTCCCATTTTGGTAGATCATTGGATTCGGTCATATCAGGGCGAGACCGACTTGTGACAGCGCACACTCATGACAAATTAGAGTGTTGCCCCACTGGGAGATCAGGCCACAGGCACCCTAACCTGATATCCCACCAAGTCACATTATTCTGACACTGAGCTAACCAGTCCTTGCCCTATCCTCTTAATGCTGAGCGCCAAGCTAGGAAGCGACAAGTATTTAAATTTACCGAGTCACTGGTTTGACTCGACCGGGAACCGAACCTCCGATCTCCCGCACGGGAGGCTTACGTTCTACCGATTCGGCCAGCGCGTCCGCCCTCCATGATCTGTACCGATCATGTGGACCGGGCGCAGTGGCCTAATCGCTAGTGCGGGCCTCGCGTGCGGAAGGTCGGGAGTTTGGTTCCCAGTCGAGTCAAACCGAAGACTTTAAAATTGATACTTGTCACTACATAGCCTCGTGCTTGGCATTAATAGGATAGGGCAAGTACTGGTTAGCTCAGTGTCAGGATAATATGACTGAGTGGGATATCGGGTCATGGTGCCGGTGACCTGATTTCCCAGTGAGGCAGCACTATAAAGTCACCATGAGTGTGCACTGTCATAATTCGATACCCATCCTGATATGACCTTAGATGTTGCCAGAACGGAAAACAACAACAAGCAAACCCATTATGTGCCTCACCTGACCCTGTGTAAACCCAGCCTATATAAGTGTGGACTATGGACTATGCCTGTTATGTGTGGGCCTGGTGTCGCGGTTTGAGATTGTACCCGGTTTAAATGCGAATACGTCAAAGTCAAACAGCATTTTCAAACTGCAGTTGCTGTGGTTTGAGAATGTTCCCGGTTTGAGAATGTCCCCTATACAGCATGTGGCTCATGCCAGCTTTACGTTCGGACCCAATCAAATATACTCTTTCAAAATTGGCCAATCAGAGCTGTTCTTTTTAATCATTGCTTCAATTGCAAATGGCTGCTTGAACATAATATCAGCCAAAATTGATACTGTGAAATTGTGAGTGATGAAGTTAAAAAATGTCAAGCAATCGCGGAAAAATGCCGGAAGTCAGGTTTCAACTATCCTTGCTACACCTTATATGTCCCCCCCCCCCCCCCCCCCCTAGGATTAGCCCTGTCAAGGAATCGCGGGAAAATGCCGGAAGTCAGGTTTCAACTATCTTTGCTACACCTTATATGTCCCCCCCCCCCCCCCCCATAGGATTAGCCCTGTCAAGGAATCGCGGGAAAATGCCAGAAGTCAGGTTTCAACTATCTTTGCTACACCTTATATGTCCCCCCCCCCCCCATAGGATTAGCCCTGTCAAGGAATCGCGGGAAAATGCCAGAAGTCAGGTTTCAACTATCTTTGCTACACCTTATATGTCCCCCCCCCCCCATAGGATTAGCCTGTCAAGGAATCGCGGAAAATGCCAGAAGTCAGGTTTCAACTATCTTTGCTACACCTTATAAGTCCCCCCCCCCCCATAGGATTAGCCCTGTCAAGGAATCGCGGGAAAATGACAGAAGTCAGGTTTCAACTATCTTTGCTACACCTTATATGTCCCCCCCCCCCCCCCCCCCATAGGATTAGCACCTGTCAAGGAATCGCGGGAAAATGCCAGAAGTCAGGTTTCAACTATCTTTGCTACACCTTATATGTCCCCCCCCCCCCACCCCCATAGGATTAGTTCTGCCAAGGAATCGTGGGAAAATTCTGGAAGTCAGGTTTCAACTATCTTTGCTACACCTTATATGTCCCTCCCCCCCCCCCCCCCATAGGATTAGCCCTGTCAAGGAATCGCGGGAAAATGACGGAAGTCAGGTTTCAACTATCTTTGCTACACCTTATAAGTCCCCCCCCCCCCCATAGGATTAGCCCTGTCAAGGAATCGCGGGGAAATGCCAGAAGTCAGGTTTCAACTATCCTTGCTACACCTTATATGTCCCCCCCCCCCCCCCCATAGGATTAGCCCTGTCAAGGAATCGCGGGAAAATGACAGAAGTCAGGTTTCAACTATCTTTGCTACACCTTATAGTCCCCCCCCCCCCCATAGGATTAGCCCTGTCAAGGAATCGCGGGAAAATGACGGAAGTCAGGTTTCAACTATCTTTGCTACACCTTATATGTCCCCCCCCCCCCCCCCCCCATAGGATTAGCCCTGTCAAGGAATCGCGGGAAAATGACGGAAGTCAGGTTTCAACTATCTTTGCTACACCTTATAAGTCCCCCCCCCCCCCCCCCCCCCATAGGATTAGCCCTGTCAAGGAATCGCGGGAAAATGACGGAAGTCAGGTTTCAACTATCCTTGCTACACCTTATACGTACCCCCCCCCCCCCCCCACCATAGGATTAGCCCTGTCAAGGAATCGCGGGAAAATGACGGAAGTCAGGTTTCAACTATCCTTGCTACACCTTATACGCCCCTCCCCATAGGATTAGCACTGTCAAGGAATCGCAGGAAAATGCCAGAAGTCAGGTTTCAACTATGTGGTGTAGCAATAAAGCTCAACCTTATCACTGTCAATCTTGCGTGACTTGTCTTCCCTTTCTTGCTTATGAGCTGTTTTGGTATTTAGTGGGTGGAGACTGGCAGGCAGTTGCCAGGATCCGCCTGATAGTAGTGAGTATGAAGATGAGTAACTGGGCGGCCAAACCAGTTATTCTTCCCCGGGGTGCCAACCCTAACAGTTTTACCGTAAGGTATACAATATTTTATGTCCGCCATCATCACCATCCGGTTTTTTATTACGGATTATTGTGTGCAAAATGCACCACAGAGCATCTCAGAAAGATTAAACAATTTTTCTGGGGGACTAGCCTACTCCTAGACTCCCCAAAATAGCATTCCTTAAGATCTTCAAGTTGTTAATGTTCCAACGTTGGCAACCCTGCTGTAGCACTACGTTAACAGTCACTGTGCAAACACTCCCTTCATAAAAGGTATGGTACAAATAGTGGCTTTACAGTAATCGGGAAAACAGTCATGTCATAGTCATTTCATAAACAGTATGTGCACAAACAGTATGTGCATAAACAGTCACTTTGCTAACAGTTTCATCAATAACAGATATCACACAAACAGATATGTTAAGGCACTGCACATACAATCTACAAATAGATACTGCACAAACAGGGAGACCAGGAACTCACGTGGTGTTTTCGCGAGTTCCCGACCCTGGCAACACACCAACCCTATTGTCAGTTCTACAAAGCTCCCTGCCTGTCCATTGAACCCGGCACATCTAACTATTATTGACCTCACCATGGCAACCCGGTACAAAGTTCACTGTGATCCCAAGCCACTTCCGGGTTGAACAGCACGCACGGTGTAGCCCAGCAAAACCGGCCATCCCGACAGAACGGTCAACTCAATATCGCAGACAGTTTTTAGTTATTTATTTATTTTGTAATGATGGTTTTATTTACCCTGTTCATAACATTTAAGTTCATGATAGAACTTGTTTTCGATGCTGAACAGCTTTAGGTTTGTTAGTAATTTGCAAGTGCATTTATCTCAGCGCTACCAATGAGCTTCCTGCTCCACAATTACCATTATTGATGGGTAATATATCAACACACAGCAACCCTCTAATGGCTGTGTTCTCCATTAGTTCCTGCGGTAGGTCATTTTATGTATATGTTTTGTGTACGCTTCAATGGATTTGATGTTTCTGGTTGTGCTCGGTTGTTTATTTCTTCTTTTCGCATACATGCCATCCACACAACCAAAGACCCTATAATACTAAGATGGCTCACTCCCTATGTCTCCCATGGTAATGTAAATTTTGCAGTGCCACCTTATGGTGGCTTTGATCAGCCCAGTTGCTGGTTGGTGTTTCACATGTAAACACATACAATTATATTATACATGAGATAGGTAAGTATGAATACATATCAATATGAAATTGCTATGAACAAATACACATCATCAGCAGCAGCAGCATCATCATCACCATCATCACACATCTTTCACATTCATATATACATTTATACATATAATATAGCAACTGTTTAACCAAGAGGACAGCCAGCGCACCAAGTGGTGGGTTTGATCATTTTGATTACACAGTACAGGCTGAGTGAGCTGTCTTAGTATTATAGGGTCTTTGACACAACCTGGCCACTAATTACTAAATGATTAAGACCAGTTATCCGCAGTTGAATTATCCACCGCTTAATCAATAACTATAATAAACATATTGTTAATTGCTTAGGCCCACAGCTGGCTGGATTGGTTGGTTGTTGGAGTTTTATGTCCTGACAACCGCTACGGTCATATCAGGACGGGTACCGATTTTTAACAGTGCGCACTCATGGCGACTTTACAATTACAGCGCTCCCTCACTGGGAGACCAGGCCACCAGCACCATGACCTGATATCCCACTCAGTCACATCTTCACACTGACCCAACAAGTCCTTGCCCTATTCTAATATTGGCGAGCGCCTCGCTAGGAAGTGACAAGTATAAATTTTTAAGGCATTGGTTTGACTCGACCAGGGTTCGAACCCCCACGATCTACCAAAACGGGAGACGAACACTCCACTCATTAGGCCATCCCGTCTGAGTCAGGGCTGACTGGATAAACTGTCTGTCATTGTATGTGATATATAGTCAGTCGTAGATAAAATAAACTAGAAGAGACATTAAAAATAGAGAAGACATAGTTACCTCATTACCCCAAGAAGTACCACTGAATATAAACGTTTAACCTTTCGAGGGAATGTAGTTGAGCAAATAATCACAAATAGACCAAGAATATCTACCGAAGAGGCAAAGTTTATAAAAAGGAAGTTAGATCTAATTAGAATGCATCTACCACAATTACTAAATTACTCAATTGCAAATAACTGTGAACTTAAAGCTGCGTAGTCCGATGAAAATATCAAATTTTCAAAACCAAAACAACTATCTAAATGTGATTCTACATATCTAACTTAGATACTGGTGCACTTATTAAACATTGTCACCACAGATAAGGGAATACTGAGGCAATTGAATATAACTGGTTACTGCAGAAGCCTATGGGGTCAGAGCTTTGGCGTGCTTGCCAAAATTAATTTTGCATGGTTCCACTTCAAATATCTCAAAAGTTAGCCACTTAAAATAAAAGTTACTTTAAGCTAAAGTAAGGTACATAATAACAATCAACCTAATGTATTTATCTCAGAAAATTTCAGAAACTCAAAACCATCGGAATATGCAACTTTAACTTAACAAAGAAAGCATACTTAAAAACATACTTTAAAAATATTTAAAAACAGAAAATCCCTTCACGTCGTTTCCCTCTCTAAAGGTATGGTTAACTTGTACCTCACTAGAAGTAGGATGAATTACCAACATAGGATGAATTACCAACATACTACTACAGTATCGTAGAACCTTTGGAACTATGACAGGATACCATAGTTCTGGAATTAGATGAACCTGCGCAACTAACAATCCAAAGGAAATGGGTGAACACTCAAAACTCATAATTTAGACAGGTTGGTTGGCTGTTGGCATTGACCATTGTACGTCCTGGCAACATCTCAGGTCATATCAGAACGGGTACCAACTTGTGACAGTGCACACTCATGGTGACTTAATAGTGTTGCCCCATTCGGAAATCAGGCCGCTGGCACCATGACCCGATATCCCACTCAGATTAATCTGACACTGAGCCAACCAGTCCTTGCCCTATCCTTTTTAATGCAAAGCGCCAGGCTAGGAAGCGACAATATAATTTTGTACGTCATTGGTTTGACTCGACCGGGAAACCAAATCCCGACCTGCCGCACAGAAAGCCTGCGTTCAACTGTGTTCTGCCACATCGTCCAGTAAATAATTTAGACAGGTGGCACAATTGTATTAGATAATAAATTAAAGCTCCTAGATCCAGATGTTATTACTGTCCCGGCAACAAAACTACTTAATTAACCTTAAATACATCCAAAGCGCAAACCGACCACGGTGGCCTAATCGGTAGAGCGCAGGCCCCGCGTGCAGAAGGTCGGGAGTTCGGTTCCTGGTCGAGTCAAACCAATGACTTACAAAATTGATACTTCCGCTTCCTAGTCTGGCTCTTGGCGTTAATACTATAATAGGATAGGGCAAGGAGTGGTTAGCTCAGTGTCAGGATAATGTAACTAAATGGATATCGGGTCATGGTGCTGGTGGCCTGATTTCCCAGTGGGGCAGCACTATAAAGTCACCATGAATGTGCACTGTCACAAATCGGTATCTGTCCTGATATGACCTCAGATGTCTCTAGGACGATACACTCCAACAACCTATACCAAACTCAGACAAATCACCCGGCGTCCACCTCTCAACGAGCTTGTGGCAGTGACCTTGACACCTTGGACTCATTAGCTGACATCAATGGCCGACACCAATGGCACTCCTTAGTCTTATCTCACATTGACAATTCACTAGTGATGCTTGTACAAATAAAGCACTGATTGTGTTATCTGATATTGTTTTAGACACTGGGTGCGGTGGCCTAATCGATACAGCGCGGGCCTCGCGTTGCAGAAGGTTGGGAGTTTGGTTCCCGGTCGAGTCAAACCAATGACTTATCAAATTTATACTTGTAGCTTCCTAGCTTGGTGTTCGGCATTAATAGGATAGGGCAAGGACTAGTTAGTTCAGTGTCAGGATAACGTGGCTGAGTATGATATCGGGTCATGGTGTGGACGGCCAGATTTCCCAGTGGGGCAGCACTGTAAAGTTGCCATGAGTGCACGATGTCACAAATCAGTACTTGTCCTGATTTGACCTTAAATGTTGCCAGGATGTAAAACTCCAACCAACCAACCGTTGTTTACAAAGCTGTTCACAGTTTAAAGCTGCATAGTCCGATTAAAGTATCACATTTTCAAAACCCTCTCCTAGGTAGCTCTGAGATAAACACACTCATCATCATCATCATCATCATGCTGTCGGTCGCGATGCGACAAAGACTGCTTTCATTACTTGACTGCCGCTCTCCATTTAGCTCTCTGCTGTGAGAGTGATGTACATTTCATGAAAGCTGCCTGCAAAAGTGTTGAAGTGCTGCTGGCTTTTGCAAGTTACCAGCGGCACTCTCTCGGGGAGCAAATAGAGGTTTCACACCGGCAAGAACATGTCCAGACAGGCGCAAAACTATTTGTCCCTGCAGTAGCTGGTCGGGAGATGATGGGAGTTCCATACATCAACCGCCCTTAATGCTGCCACAGTGACATGGTTTTCTGTTCAGGGTTTGCTCCCGTAGCCCTTGTTTCTGTCAAGAACCTGTACCACAAGGCAGGGGTTTACAACTCTGCAGGGCAGGGGCGTCAAACTCCTGAGGTATTGCAATACCTGAATACCAACACACTAATAAATTACTAACAAGCCGGACAAGACAATAAACCACAAACTAATGACTAAAGGCGAAAAGCTGTTCAGCATTGAAAACAATTGTTATGATGACTACATGTGTCATGGACAGGGTAAATATAGCATAAATGAATAAATATGAAAAATTAAATCCTTATCTACCTACCCACCATACCTTATTTGTTGTTGCTTGCCTATAACAGGAAACTCTTTTTTTTTGCTAAGGCCTACAAAAAAAAGAAGAAGTTTCCGGTTGCCGACCGACCCTGTTGGAAGCCCCGGATTCGATCCCCCCCCCCCCAGCCCCCGCTTTGAGAACCTCCCCCCCCCCGCCCCCACTAAAAAACACAATCCTACCTACCGACCAGAACAATATTCCTCAGCCCCCTCCACAACCGGAAACATGATATTTTTCTTGTTGGCCTTATTAACCACGCAGGCATGGTACAGAGGGTGATCAAGATCCAAAGGCACATTAAGACATGATATTGGTTTAAAGCAAAAAGAGAAGAAAAAATCACATGCACCAGCATGTCTCGTAATGAATGGCTTATACCCCTGTCACACTACGACGTAACGAGCAAACGTAAGCCTGACGTGATCACATTTCGTCATTACGTTGACGTACGTTGGGTTACGTTATGCTGATGTCAGAATGACGTTAGACTGACATCAAGCTACGTCACGTTACGTCGTGTTACATCGGCACGCGTCAAAGTTTTGAACCTGCTCAAAACTTTCAACGTAACGAGAACGTAAGGGTTTACGTTCGCCGTACGTTCTGTACACGTTCGGCGAACGTCAATGACGTTAAACAGACGTTAGTCAAATGCTGGTCACTATGTTGCACTACGTTGCATTATGTTGACCCACATTAAAGGAGGTGGGAACGTGCAGTCCGCGTAGTGAAAACGTCAGGATAATGGACGCCTAACGGATGTCCAACGTACGTTTACCGTTTTGCCACCGTTTCATGACGTAAGTAACGTCACGTAACGTTCTTCTGGCGATGGAATAACATTCATAACGTTCTGTGAGCATATTGATGTTGTCCTCTCTCGTTGAATGACGGTATCACTACGCTTTACCGACGTTACGCTCTCGTCCACTACGCTGCATCCACGTTCAACTCGTGCCCAAATGTGCATACTACGCCGAGAAGTTCAACGTTTTTCACGTTCTCCCTACACTGAGGTCGTCACATCATAGTGTGACAGGGCCATTACATACTACTCATCTAGACAGAGTTTGTTAAGTACTATATTAGGTGACCCCAGTGTAAGTTTCAGTTTGACAAACAATTTAACCAATTTGAAACAAAAGAATGTAAACCTTACCTACCGACCCAAAACAATTTCCCCCTGCAACCTGAAACATAAATATTGTTCTTTTTGGCCTAACTGAGCGTGCTTATACTTACTGGGGTTATCCGGGTTGGTGATGTAGGTCTGGGCGCCCACCATCTTGATGATCAATTTCGCACCCCTGTCCTGCTCCCTGAAGTAGGTCAACAAGAGGAACGCTTAAGTTAGACTCCACATTGAAATCACTTTAAACAAATATTGTTAATACATTATTTTAAAAGTTGATTTGATTTATTTGGTAATACATTTGGACGATTACACTAGTTTACGAAGGAAATAATGGAATATTGGTGAGGAAGTTGTCGTTATGTTGGTTGGTTGTTGGGAGTTTTATGTCCTGGCAACATCTAAGGTCATATAAGGATTGGTAGTGACTTGTGACAGTGTGCACTCATGGCGACTTTATAGTGCTGTCCCACTGGGAGCCCAGGCCATCGGCACAATTACCCGATTTCCGGTATGGGTAAACCAAATTGTGGTGTATAGGTAACCAGCGAGAGGGGTCACGTGACAAGGTCATCTGAGACATCACCAACTTTTTTATATGATAAATGGTAGTATTTTGCTGGGCCGCCGAAAAAACGTTTGGATTAGCCGATCGCTTGGTTTAACCGAGCTTTGTTTAATGGGGTTATACTGTATATACATAAAAAAACAATGATCAAAATGTCCACATACATTGTATATTATTACATGTGTGATACACGCTTACTCAAAGTCAAAGCTTGGTTAAACCAATGATTGGTTAATCCAAACAAATGTCTAAGGTCCCTTCAAGTTTGGTTTAACGGGGTTATACTGAGTGTGCTTGTGGGATGGTTGGGGGTTGGGGGGAGGGGGGGGGGAGGCGACCAAAGTCACAAATCAATACTCGCGTCCAGGTAAGCAGGCGGGGAAAGGTGCTGCTTAAACAGGAAGTAGAATTCTGTACAAGATTACCGCCAACTCGACTCCATAACGACTATGCAACAGTAACAAAATAAACTTGGTCACGCTTTGTTTAGCCATTAATGAATCACATGTTCACAAGGATAAATATATCAATCACATGTTCACAAAGGATAAATATATTTATATATATATTTATATATATAAATAAATACATATCCTTTGTGAACAGTTTTTTTTGTTTTGTTGTTTTACGTCCTAGCAACATCTAAGGTCATATCAGGGCAGGTACCGACTTGTGACGGTGCGCACTCATGGCGACTTTATAGTGCTACCTCACTGGGAGACCAGGCTGCCAGCATCATGACCTGATATCCAACTCAGTCACATTATCCTGACACTGAGCCAACCAGTCCTTGCCGTGTCCTAATAATGCTGAGTGCCTGGCTAGGAAGCGACAAGTATCAATTTTTAAGTCATTGGTTTGACTTGACCAGGGTTCGAACCGACGATCCCATGGTCTACCAACACGGGAGACGGACGCTCTAACTCATTCGGCCATCCCATCTGGTCCCTTTGTGAACATGTGATGAGATTAAAGTTGCATAGTGCGATGGTTTTGAATTTCTGTATTTTTTCTGAGATAAATATATTAGATCAATCACTAGTATCCACTTTACATTAGTTCAAAGTTACTTATATTTTAAATGGTAAACTTTTGAGATACTTTGAGTGCAAACATGAAAAATTAGTTTTGGCAAGCTTGCCAAAACTCTGACACCATAGACTTCTGCATTAACAGGTTCTGTTAAATTGACTCAATATTGCCTTCTACGCAGAAACAAGTGCATCAGTATCTTAGTTAGATATGTAAAATCAAATCTAGATAATTGGTTTTGTTTTTAAAATTTGATATTCCATCGGACTATGCAGGTTTAATGGCTAGACAAAGTGCAACCAAGTATATTTTGTTACTGTTGCATAGTCGTTATGGAGTCGAGTTGGCGCTAATCTTGTATGGAATTCTACTTCTTGTTTAAGCAACACCTAGTGATATGAAGGAAATAACAGAATATTGGGACCAGACGGGATGGCCGAATGAGTTAGAGCGTCCGTGTCCCCATGTTGGTAGATCGTGGGGGCGTGGGTTTGAACCCTGGTCGAGTCATCAAACCAATGACTTCCGCCTAGGAATCTAATAATATTTTTGGTAATTGGTGTTAGACAGGAATTGTCAGGTAGCACGTGTTTAGCAGTGGCGTGTTGGTGTTGTGGTGTGTTGGTGGTGGTGTGTTGGTGGTGTTGTGGTGTTGTGGTGGTGTTGTGGTGGTGTGGTGTGGTGGTGATGTGGTGTGTTGGTGGTGTGGTGTGTTGGTGATGCGGTATGTTGGTATTGTGGTGTGTTGATGGTGTGGTGTGTTGGTGCTGTGGTATGGTGGTGTTGTGGTATGTTGGTGCTGCAGTCCGTTGGTATTGCGGTGTGTTGGTGATGTAGTGGTGTGTTGGTGGTGTGGTGTGTTGGTGTTGTGGTGTGTTGGGTGGTGTGGTGTGTTGGTGGTGCAGTGTGTTGGTGGTGTGGTGTGTTGGTGGTGTGGTGTGGTGGTGTGTTGGTGGTGCAGTGTGTTGGTGGTGCAGTGTGTTGGTGATGTGGTGTGTTGGTGATGTGGTGTGTTGGTGGTGCGGTGTGTTGGTGGTGCAGTGGGTTGGTCATGCAGTGTGTTGGTGGTGTGGTGTGGTGGTGTGTTGGTGGTGCAGTGTGTTGGTGGTGCGGTGTGTTGGTGATGTGGTGTGTTGGTGGTGCGGTGTGTTGGTGGTGCAGTGGGTTGGTCATGCAGTGTGTTGGTGGTGCAGTGTGTTGGTGGTGCAGTGTATTGGTGGTGCGGTGTGTTGGTGGTGTGGTGTGGTGGTGGTGTGGTGTGTTGGTGATGTGGTGTGTTGGTGGTGCAGTGGGTTGGTGGTGCAGTGTGTTGGTGGTGCGGTGTGTTGGTGGTGTGGTGTGGTGTGGTGGTGGTGCAGTGCATTGGTGGTGTGGGGTGTTGGTGATGTGGTGTGTTGGTAGTGTGGTGGTGCGGTGTGTTGGTGGTGCAGTGTGTTGGTGGTGTGGTGTGTTGGTGTTGGTATATAGATCAAAGGCCACATACTCTTGGTTCTGCTGGTCTGCTATTTGGCACAAGGCAAAGGGAAGACAATGACTTAATGAGAGAAACACTATTTTGGTATATCGCGAGGTTCGAACCCTATGAACCCTGGTCGAGTCAAACCAATCACTTAACAATTTATACTTGCCACTTCCTAGCCAGGCGCTCTGCATTATAAGGATAGGACAAGGAATGGTTGGGTCAGTGTCAGGATAACATGACTGAGTGGGATATCAGGTCATCGGACTGGCAGCATGGTCTCCCTGTGGGGCAGCACTATAAGTAACGAGACAATGAGTGTGCATTGTTACAAGTTGGTACCCGTCCTGGTATGACCTTAGATTTGCCAGGACTTAAAACCCCAACAACCAACCTATGACAGTCAACACTCAAGATCGACTTTACAGTGGCACCCCCCCCCCCACCATAACATCCACACCAACATATGATATGACATTCCCACGCACTCACAGTATCTCTCTGCCAGTGGAGCTTGCAGAGGCAGCACTATAAAGTCAACATGAGTGCACACTGCCAGAAGTCAGTATGATCGTTTCTGCAGCATGTCAGCTACCCATTTTGACCTATAAATTCCCAGGACATTCCATGCAAAATCCCAAGACATTTTTAAGGCGCTTATTAAATTAAACTACAGTGCACCACGAAACATGGCTATATTCATATAGTCGATTCATTGTGTAAGATATGAAGTGTAAATAAACATGAAAAAGAACAACGAACGAATGCATAGTATTGAATAAAAATCAAGAGGCAGGATAATAAACCCACAAAGATCACTTTAAGTACAAAACATCAGCTATTTATGATTAAAAAATAATTAAAAATATAGTCATGATGTTCCATTTTCAAGGATTTTCAAGGATCGTTCGATGAATTCTAGGACTTTCCAGGCCTGGGATACTGAATTATCAAATTCCATAACTTTCCAGCTATTGAAGGCCCCGTACGAACCCTGTCCTTGTACTTCCTTTGACCGGGCGTTGTGAACTAATCGGTAGAGCGCGGGACTCGCATGCGGAAGGTTGGGAGTTCGGTTCCTGGTCAAGTCAAACCAATGACTTTATGTTTGTTTGTTTGTTTGTTGTTGTTTTACGTCCTAGCAACATCTAAGGTCATATCAGGACGGGCCAATGACTTTAAAATTGATACTTGTCGCTTCCTAGCCTGCCGCTCGGCATTAATAGGATGGGGCAAGGACTGGTTAGCTCAGTGTCAGGATAATGTGATTGAGTGGGATATCGGGTCATGGTGCTGATTTCCCAGTGGGGCAGCACTATGAAGTTGCCTTGAGTGCACACTGTCACAAGTCGGTACGCGTCCTGATATGACCTTAGAAAAACAATGAACAAATTAACGAACTGCACTGCATTTGAACAGATAGAGTGCCCAAGGCAGAAGCTTCCCGTAAAGAAACAGAACCTTCCCGCACTGGAGGCTGGCGCCCTATCCACTCGACCAACCCATCCACTATTATACACCGGTTAGAGCCGTTCCGCTTGGTTGACTTCCCCACAAAAGGCCGGCCCGTTTTGAGCACATAGCACGTCATGCTCTCGTTCCGGTAGGTGTTATGTGGGTGAAAAGGTGGGTGTGCGTGAAAGAGAGGGCTCCCTCGTCTCCGATTCAAGGATACCATCAAGAGAAACCTGAAGCTGAGAGACATAAAGACCGACTCATGGACGCAACTCTCACAGCAGAGAGCTAAATGGAGAGCGGCAGTCAAGTAATGAAAGCAGTCTTTGTCGCATCGCGACCGACAGCATGATGATGATGATGGGTGTGCGTGTGGGGAGGGGGAGTTGTTTCTGATGCTAACATTCGCCAACTATCGACAGTGTTCCAATAGAATTGTTTAACTACAGGCCATGAATGATCACTCCACAACGGCAATACAAATTGAATACATTCATGTTCCTTAAAGTTGGTTGGCTGTTGGAGTTTTTATTTCCTGGCAACATCTAAGGTCATATCAGGACCCATACCGACTTGTGACAGTGCACACTCATGGTGACTTTTCAGGGATGAAAGTGGTCTCCGGGGGGGGGGGGAGGGAAGCGGAAATGCTGATATTGTCCCATAGGATTAGCATTGTCAGGGATTCTCGGAACATTTCTGGAAGTCGGGTTTCATATATATATATTGGTACACGCTGATAGCGAATGGTAGACAGGAAGTGTGAACACTTATTTGTCTGATAGTGCTGCGCCGTTTGAAGCATGTATTTATTAGCCCGTCCTGATATGACCTTAGATGTTGCTAGGACGTAAAATAACAACAAATAATAAATGTATGTATTAGTAGTATTCGCTAGACGAGGCGGTGTAATGGTTAGCACATTGGCCTGGTTAGCAAAGAGATGTGGGTTCGAGTCCCGCTCTAGGCGCAATATTTCCCATTTTCATCACCCCCCACGACAGCATCATAACTACTGGACTGCCTACGATCCCCGACCAATGAACCTACCCCCACCCGTCTATGTGGATCGAGGCTTGCCGAGGTGAGTGAAGCCTGTCAAGTGTGTACATATTTATGTGAGTAAAGCAGAGATAGCATTAATAAATACAGAGACCTGCAGCAGTGGCCGAATCGGTAGAGCGCGGGCCTCGCCTGCTGGAGGTCGGCAGTTCGGTTCCCGGTCGAGTCAAACCAATGACTTAAAAATTGATACTTGTCGCTTCCTAGCCTGGCGCTCGGCAATAATAGCACAGGGTAAGGACTTGTTATCTCAGTGTCTGGATAATGTGTGGGATATCGGATCATGATGTCAGCAGCCTGATCTCCCAGTGGGGCAGCACTATAAAGTCACCATGACTGTGCATTGTTACAATCGGTACCCGTCCTGATATGACCTTAGATGTTGCCAGGATGTAAAATTCCAATAACCAACCATGAATACAGACTTTCCAAACGTCAACTGACAATGAAGCACCACACACACACATATATGGCAGCATAACAAAAAGATCTTCCGACTACACATGTCTGGGCCTGCAGGAGGGAGACCAGACTTCGCATTAAATTTGTATCAGACCATGCGTGGTTGGTTGTTGGAGTTTTACGTCATGGCAACATCTAAGGTCATATCCGGATGGGTACCGAATTGTGACAGTGTGCACTGATGGCGACTTATTATATAGTGCTGCCACACTGGGAGACCAGGCTGCCAGCACCATGACCTGATACTGATATCCCACTCGGTCACATTATCCTGACACCAAAGCAACCAGTCCTTGCCCTATCCTAATAATGCTGAGCACCTGGCTAGGAAGCGTCAAGTATTAATTTTTAAGTCATTGGTTTGACTCGACCAGGGTTCGAACCCGTGTGTTTGAATCCCATGATCTACCAAAACGGACGCTCCACTCATTCTGCCATCCCGTCTGGTCGCACAACTGACCGTTGGTTGGATGTTGGAGTTTTACATACTGGCAACATCTAAGGTCATACCAGGACGGGTACCGACTTGTCTCTGGTTCAAGGATACTATCAAGAGAAACCTGAAGCTGAGAGACATTAGGACCGACTCATGGACATCACTCTCGGAGCAGATAGCTAAATAGGGAGCGGCGGTTAAGAAATGAAAGCAGTCTTTGTCGCATTGCGACTGACAGCATGATGATGATGATGACCGACTTGTGACAGTGTGCACTCATATCGACGTTATAGTGCTGCCCCACTGCACAATTGACAGCATTTATACACGCATATCCAGACATACACGAATCGCACCAATTAACAAAAAATCTTCCGACTACACATGTGTGGGACTACTGGAATGAGTCTAAACGTGGCATTACATTTGCATCAGACCATGTCACTTGGTTAGTTTGCATTAAAGTTGCATACTTCACTGGGTTATTTTTCTTGGCGTCATCCCCCCCACCCCACCCCCCGATCATTACAACATTCTTTCCTTTAGTGAAAAACAAATTTGATGATGAGTGGATAATTTACAGATATTTCTGCCATGTCAAGTTAGCTCGGCTCTGAGTCAGTTATCGAGATTGAAATTGCATAATTCGATGGTTTTGGATTCATAGAACTTTTTAGAAGGGAATAATGGGGCAATTTAATAGAACCTGTTAGTGCTACCATTGAATCCTATGTCGTCTTGAGTTTGTACATACTTGCCAAAATTAATTTTGCATGGCTGCACTTTGCAAATATCTCAAAAGTTAGCAATTTAAGATAAATGTTACTTCAAACAAAAGTAAGGGAGATCATAAAGATCAACCTAATATATTTATCTCAGAAAATTACAGAAACTCAAAACCATCGGACTGCAAATTTTAGCTGACCAGCATAATGTACTTTACATAAGATTAGAGTAAAACAATTGTTTTATTTAACAACGCCTCTATAGCACATTGATTTTCATACAATCTGCTATTGGACGTCACACATATGGTCATTCTGACATATTTCTTTGGACGAAACCCGCTGGTGCAACATAGGCTACTCTTTCTGATAAGCAGCAAGGCACTTTCCTACAAACAGCCAGTACATACCATAGCCTTTGACGAACCAGTTGTGGAACCACTGGTTGGAACAGAAAATAGCCCAAACTGCAAATGGGTCCAGTGAGCAGGATCGATAGGATGACTGACACCTTCACAGGTGGACACTCTACCGCCTGAGCTACGACCCGCTCCCCTAGATTGGAGTAAAGCTTGCAGCATTGGCAGGTTCTATTAGACTGACCTGCTATTCCTTCTATACAACAATACATGTTTAATACATGCATCACTAGTATCTAATGCCATGTACACACATAGCGTATAGGATTCGCGCATAGGACTCCCGATCAGCTTAAAACTGCAGTCGGGCCGATTCATTTTTCGAATCGGGAATCGCAATCGTAGTGCTAGCGCACACCTACCGTTTTAGCCCTAAAAATTAGTTTTAGTCGTGAATCGCAATCGGTAGGTGTGCTAGGGGAGTGCACACATCACGATTTTTGGGTAGTTTTAGGTCGTATACGCTAGGTGGGTGCGGGGAAAACGATCGTATACGCTAGGTGTGTACCGGGCATAAGTTAGATACGCAGTCTTAGGATCACATGTAGGACCGGACGGGGTGGACGATTCGGTAGAGCGCAGACTTCCCGTGCGGAAAGTCAGGACTTTTAATCCCAGTCGAGGCAAACCAATGGTCATATCAGGTACCGACTTGCGACAGCGCACACCCATAGCGACTTTATAGTGCTTCCCCACTGGGAAACCAGGCTGCTGGCACCATAACACGATATCCCACCCAGTCACATTATCCTGACACTGAAATAACCAGTCCTTACCCTATCCTATTAATCCCGAGTGACAGGCTAGGAAGCGACAAATTTCAATTATATAAGCCATTGGGTTGACTCGACCGGGAACCAAACTCCCAATCTCCCACACGCGAGGCCCACGGTCTACTGATTCGGCCACCACGCCCGGTATATGACCTTAGATTTTGCCAGGATGTAAAACTCCAACAACCATCTAGTAGTACCATGGCATGGCATCCCTGTCTCAAGGGAAGCTGCACGGAGAAATACAATCAAGGGAGGTTCTACCTGGTGGTCACTTCCCAGGATGCACACTGCTCAGAGACTCGGGGTGGAGAGTGGAGAGTGTAATGCATGAGGCCGCCGCCCACTCATTTATTAGAAATCTGTGACTTTCATTAATGATAATGCTTACATTGGTAATACCTCACACCTCAAGGTGGCTCTGTTGTGCACGCACACAAAGAAGTAAAAGTAAAGCTTGTCTTATTTAATGACGCCTCTAGAGCACATTGATTTTTATCATCGGCTATTGGATGTCAAACATGGTCATTCCGACATATTTCTTTGAAGCAAACCCACTGCTGCCACATAGGCTACTCTTTCCTATAAGCAGCAAGTCGTCTTTCCCACAGACAGGACAGCACGTACCACAGCCTTTGATGAACCAGTTGTGGACCACTGGTTGACCGCCACACACACCCATACCAATACCCATTGGTTTGCTAAGTTTTGTTGTTTTGTTTGTTGTTGTTTTATATCCTAGCAAAATCTAAGATAATATCAGGACGGGTACCGACTTGTGACAGGGCGCACTCATGGCGACCTGTTAGTGCTGCTCCACTGGGAGACCAGCACCATGACTTGATAATGATATCCCAGTTCATTTATCCTTAAACTGAGCCAACCAGTCCGTGCTGTATCCTAACAATGCCGAGCGCAGGGCTAGGATGTAACAAGTATACATTTTTAAGTCATTGGTTTGACTCAACAAGGGTTAGAACCCGTGGGTTCGAATCCTACGATATACCAAAACGGAGGACGGACGCTCAATTCATTCGGCCATGGTTTGCTAAATATCAGGATAATGTGACTGAGTGGGATATCAGATCAGAGTGCCATCAATCCAATCTCCTAAATAGGCCAACACGATAAAGTCGCCATCAGTAGGCACGGTCATAAATCGATACCCGTCTTGATATGATATTAACTGTTTGCTAAACAAATGTACCCCGCCCCCATGACACTTGTAGGCCTATGCCCTAGAGCAAACACCCACTCCAATTCTCCCCTCCCCCAAAGTAAACTAAGCCCTGGATACATCTATAGACAAAATTGTTGCTAGTACCAAACTGGGCTTAATTTCAATTGCACCAGACGTTCTCGGGTTGCCCAAACTTGCCACAAGTAAATTAACCAAAGCAAATAAAAAGGCGGGAAATACAATGGTCAACGACCAGACGGCGATCAGTCGACGATCGGTTGCTGATTGCATCGTTATCAGTATTATGGCCACTTGCTGTCATATACTCAAATACATTGTTGTTATTATTCACGGCTAGAAACTCCGTGTTTCAATAATAATAATATATTTATTTCCACATGATCAATGTACACACAAGTTGATATTTATATCAGTCATGTTTTCACATGAAAAAGGAGAAAGCAGAAGCACAATACTTATGAGGTGCTTTCCCCATTTAAGAATAACACAGATACATTGCTTATACCATATAAATAATAAATAGACAAATACAAGTTAAAAGCATATCAACATTACCCTCAGTACTGTAAATTACATCTCAATATCTATGTACTAGACTACTATGTGTTTTCCCTCTGATAAAGCTTAAATATTTTCTTTGAAACATGTTTTTTGAACATTTGATATTATCGTCAAGTGAATTCCATATTTTGATACCACATATAGACAGATATACATTGAGACTTTAAAGTTGTTCTCGCAAATACTTGTTGTAGGTTGTTAGTCTGCCTTGTGTCATGGCTACTATCTGAACTTATTTTGAATAAAGACTGTAGATTCTTTCGCAGTAGCCCTTTGTTTGCATTGTAAATTATCATACTAGATTTTATCTTAACCAAGCCTATTAATTTTAATACATGAAGATGAAAGAACAGCTTATTAGTGTGCTCTTGATATCCAACATTGCAAACAATTCTCACTGTTTTCTTCTGTAGCAAATAAATACTCCATATTTGTTTTATATGCATTTCCCCATACTACACAACAATACGATACATAAGGCAAAAATAATGAATGATACAATATTAAAGGGGCCAGTTATAGGTCGCTGAGACACACCTGTACTCTGACAAATGCTCTCCAAGCATACCTTTGCCAGTTTTCAGTTTATGCAACTACATATGTGGGGGGAGAGAGCTGACATTGGTTGCTTCTGTTGTGTTGTGGTTAGTCCAGCAGCACTGACAAGGCTTTTAGCAACACAATAGAGAAAAAAATTAAAATTTGCAATATAAAATGCTAAATATAAAGTTCAAATGTTTATTTCTCATAACCAGCTACTTTTTGTGTGAATAATTGATTAAATCATCTAGATTAATACCGACCCACCCACGGGGAGGCTAATGACTAACACGCGTATAGTCTATAGATAGATATACATGAAGTAAACAATACCCACAGAGGATTTCGCCAAAATCCAACAACCGGAAACGGAAATAGGCCTCTATGGGCGCCACCATTTGTAAACTCGTGTTGAATAACGGAATAATCAAAATCCAGCAAACGGAAACGGAAATAGTTTGTCGAACTACACTACGCAGCAAGCAGGGTGGGCGACAGCAATTGGCCTAACGCCTTAATGATGCGGACGTGTTCCTCCGTGCTACTCTGCAGTGGCCCTGTCAAGGCATTAAGTCCAATTGACGGTATTCGGGGTCAGCTATTGGTTAATAATATATCAAAACAAATGCCCGCTGCCATAGAATTTGTCGATACGTGCAGTTCAAAACTTAGATTTTATTCAAAATTAAAAGAAATAAATAACAATTTGGCATAAACATGGGTGCACAAATGAAATATTAATAGTTTACTCCGCGGAAACAACGGCCGTATTCGGGTCACCCGAGTTGATAGAATTTCAAATCGAACACCGGGAGTCGAGTAACAAAAAATCATAAAGTACTTTGCTGTAGTTATATCGGTGGGTCGGTCCTAAGCATTGCTTATTCATATTAATAGACTTTAAAAGTTGAATTGAAAGCTTTCTATGGCTGCCATCTTGGTGGTTGCCATGGTGGCTGTCTAGGCATTAAGTCCAATTGACGGTATTCGGGGTCAGCTATTGGTTAATAATATATCAAAACAAATGCCCGCTGCCATAGAATTTGCCGATACGTGCAGTTCAAAACTTAGATTTTATTCAAAATTAAAAGAAATAAATAACAATTTGGCATAAACATGGGTGCACAAATGAAATATTAATAGTTTACTCCGCGGAAACAACGGCCGTATTCGGGTCACCCGAGTTGATAGAATTTCAAATCGAACACCGGGAGTCGAGTAACAAAAAATCATAAAGTACTTTGCTGTAGTTATATCGGTGGGTCGGTCCTAAGCATTGCTTATTCATATTAATAGACTTTAAAAGTTGAATTGAAAGCTTTCTGTGGCTGCCATCTTGGTGGTTGCCATGGCTTCCCCTGTGTGTGGGGAATGCTCTAGGTCATGTGATGAGGGAATCCCACCTATGATATGATTCATACATCACAGACCTCAACTCTCCTCCCACATGTTCAGTGGCATCAACTGAACAAACTAAGCAAAGGTATGTTTGGAGAGCTTTTGGTGCTGGATTCGTTTGTATGTGTGTGAGGAATAATCGGCGACTTTAAGCATGCATTTTTGCTTAGTACATATTTTGCCTTGTGCATGATTGCAATAGTTTTGGACAATTTAGATTTAACCATACTAATATGCTTTTTCCAACACCAAGAAAGAGTATATTCAGACTAATAAAACCATATTATCCACGACAAAATCCATTGAATCTCCCCAGTGACGCCATCTTTGGAGAAGGTAAGGTCACTACCCAGCAGAAGTTTTGACCGTGCCAAACCAATACGATTCAGTCCATACATATCTAGGTTGAACCCACACTCTCTCGTGGCGACGTCGACTAACCGAAACTGGCGCTGGTTAGTGTGGACTTGCTCATGCGCAGATATCGATTTCCGCCTTAAACCGCTCCATGTGTGGACACGACACTAGTTTGCCTCATCTAGTTTGCCTTATCTAGTTTGTCCTAAAGTTATCTGTGTGAACACGGCTATAGATCTACTCAAAACCAACAAATAAATATTTCCAATATAATACAATTACATGACTTTATTTTGGTTTAGTCACATATGTAGTATGTGTGATTATCTAGGTGTGAAATTGGGTGTGGTAGGTGTGATAACTGACTCTGGTAACAGTTGTGAGCTTTGGTCTTGTGGGCTTATGTCGTGGAACCATACATTAATGCAAAAGTGCTGTCACTAGTACTACTAGTGACAGCAACCTTCAATGTGGCTTCAGATGGGGCCGCAGCACCCTCGACCATTTGGTGCGCATGGAGACCTTCATAAGAGATGCTTTCCTTAAGAAGGAGCATGTTGTGGCTGTCTTTTTCGACCTCGAAAAAGCCTATGACACAACATGGCAGCATGGCATCATGGAGGATCTTCATGCGATTGGCCTTTGTGGCCACCTGCCAATTCTCATCAGGAACTTTCTAGCCTTCAGGCATTTCAGCGTCCATGTCAAGACTACCTATTCCAGCCTACACTCGATCACAGGAACTAGGAGTACCTTTTCGGGGTCAAGGTCAATGGTATTGCTGCTGCTGTAAAGCAGGGGGGGGGGGTCTCCTGAAGTCTTTTTGTGGACGACTTTGTTATATATTCCAGCGGTGCTAACATGAATGTCATACACAGACAGCTACAACCAAGCATAAATGGGATCCATCGATGGTCAGTTCTGAACGGTTTCAAATTTTCCAAGACTAAAACAGTCTGCATGCACTTCTGCCTGCTGTGTAGAATGCATGCGGGACCGGAGCTGACCCTGGATGGGAATTCCATTAGAGTCGTTGAGAAAACCAAATTTCTGGGCCTCATTCTCGACGCAAAACTGTCTTTCGTGCCACATATAAAGTACCTGAAATCAAGATGCCTGAAAGCGCTAGATATTCTTAGGGTGCTGTCCAGCTCAGAGTGGGGAGCGGACAGAGATGTTCTGCTCTCCGTGTACAGAACATTGGTTCGGTCATGAGTGGATTACAGCAGCATAGTATACGGTTCCGCAAGGAAATCATATATTGGGCTGCTAGACACGATCCACCACCAGGGACTGCGCCTGGCCCTTGGGGCCTTCTGCACCTCACCGGTTCAGAGCCTCTACATCGAAGCCAATGAACCATCACTTAACAACAGGAGAATCAAACTGGCCATGCAATATGTAGTCAAGATAAAAACTAATGCATTGAATCCTGCACACAAATGTCTATTCGACCAACATGACAAATCCAGATATGAAGCCAGGCCGAATTACATCCGGCCACTGAGGCTCCGAATGAAACCTCATTTGGAGGCCTTGGGCTTGGATTTGGACATGTTGGAGGATGCCAAAGTTTCAGAACATACCCCGTGGTCGTTGAGGAAGCCATCGGTTATCCTCCGACTCACGGAACTGAGGAAGTCTGCAACACATCCACTTGAGTACCAAGGGCTGCATGCAGAGATTCAAGGCCAGTTTGCAGACCACCTCTCCATATACACTGATGGTTCGAAAGACCAAAGCCGGGTAGCTGCTGCGGCAGTCGGCAGACAGGAAAGATTTGGCATATGCTTGCCCGATCAGAGCTCGATTTTCACTGCAGAAGCCTGAGCACTCCTTCTTGCGTTTGAGTGTATCGAGGTATCCAACCACACTAACTATGTTATATACAGTGATTCGTTCTCTTGCCTCCTGGCTGTTGTTGGACTGAAAACGAATCACCCTATTCTAGCAACGGTCATTTATCAAATGAACCAACTGATAACGGATGGGTATGACATCCACCTGTGCTGGGTGCCTGGCCATGCCAGCATACAAGGAAACGAACGAGCTGATCGGGCTGCGAAGAAGGCCCTGAACTGTGATCTTGAACCGTGTCTGATCCATCACTCTGATCTGAAACCACTAATAGTCACCCACATAAAATCCAAATGGTAACATGAGTGGGATGAAAACATTAATAAACTTAAAGAAATTGAACCATCTGTGGGAAAACCACCACAGATCCATGCGGGAGGTCGGCGGGACCAAGTGGTCCTTAGCCACTGCCGTATTGGCCACTCTTGGCTTACACATGCTTTTCTGCTCAAGGAGGAACCTCCCCCTGAATGTATTGGGTGTCAGTCCCCGCTGACATTCAAACACATTTTACTAAGTTGTGTTGATTGTTTGGCCCTGCGCCAACAGTTCTACACTGCAGACAGTATGCATGACCTTTTTACTAAGGTAAAACAGGAAAACATTTTAGCCTTTTTGAGGCCAGCTGGACTGTACCACCTCATATAGTTTACTAAATAGATTCTATCAATTTTTAATAAAACCTTCCTTTTTCTATGGGAATTTGTTTCCCTCGACCACAAATATATGATTGTGAGCTTTCTAATTTAATGAGTGTCTATTGGCACATAATTGATTGTCTGATTTTACATGTAAAAGCGATGGTTTGAACAAAAAACAAACATTTCTCGCCATGAATATGGCCTATCCTGCTGACATGGCCTAAAGCAACCACCAATCAATCAATCAGTACTAGTAGTACTAGTGACAGTGTCACTCAGTGTTGGCATTATTTGTAGCGTTTATATAGTGGGTATAGATTCCAGATAAAATCAGAAATAAATAGTGTGCACTCCACAGGACCAGATCGATATACATTGAATTGTTTTAGGATAGTTTCAAAATGAGAAAAAGTCCGCATTCGACGGAGACAGATCAATAATATTGCCATTGCTTTGTTTACGAGTATTAAGCTAATTTAGGGTAGGTCTAGGATAGGTGCTGAGTCGGAAATAGTATACACTAGACAGAGGGACATCAACAATATTGTCTTAATTTACTTGTGGTAGTTGCTAAATCAGAAATTCGCCTTGATGGGGTCATATCGATATCGTTGGTTGTGGTTCGGTGGTTTTGAGTTTCTCCCACTTTCTGAGATAAATACATTAAATTGATCATCATGACCTTTTAGTTTGAAGGAACTGTTATTATAAATGGTCAATGTTGGAGATTTTTTAAGTGAAGATATGCCAGGTAAACTTTAGCACACATGTCTGAATTCTGATACCAGCAACATGTTATATTAAATTAGCTTAGTATCCCTTATATACCGTAATAGATGTTTGATAAGTGCACCAATATCTGAGTTAGATATGTAGAATCAAATTAATATAAGTGTTTTGGTTTGAAAAATTTGTTACTTTTATTGGACTATGACGGTAGTTGCTAAATTAGAAATAGTCTATATTAGACAGCGACATATTGATATTAACCACAATATTAGAGTCTTTAAGGTAGGCCTTACTTGTTTATTTTATCACATAGCCATGTCCTCATTTCACCACTTTCGAGACATTATGACATTTCCTAACTATTTAAGCATCAAAGGCTTCGAAGACATTGTTTCTCCCAATTTCTCCCAATATATGTTAATCTGTCCTCAAGACCCATTTGTTTATCTTTTCGGTTATGGTAAATGAAATGTCTCTACACTTCAACCATTGTAACCAAGGTGTAAATATGTCTTTAAGATATTATTTTCTGTTAATGCAAATGAAATTTCTCCACCCTTCAAATATTCTAAATATGTCATATTCCCATGATGGTGTTTTTGTAGGATGTCTCAGAATGGCTTCTGTTAAAGGAGGTTTATATAATATTAAATTTACATTGTGCATGTTACCTGGTAACATTGGTAATTCATAACATAGAGACAGAGCCTCTGATAGTTGAATCTGCATTGGGTTGCTAAGTAAGGTAAACCATTTCAAATGCATATCCCTAAGCATTCATATCAAGACAATGATCCTTGATTTTGCATTGGGTTGCTAAGTATGGTAGCCAATACAAATGCATGTCCTTAAGCAATGATATCAAAATTCAAAAATCATATCCAAGGCAACCAATGTCACCTCCTCAATCATCAGCCTAGTTAACTCACTTCACTTCTGACAGTCGTACAGTCTACCCCTCCTAGCAGGTTTTCCCTACCCTCCCAACCCTCTTTTATTAACAAGTTGGCTGAGTGTTAGAGGTGTTTGGTTGGTTCAAACCCGGAACCATGAAATGTTAATAAAATAACATGTGTGTGTAGTTCTTTTTAAAATAATAATGCTTACATACTGTATAGTCTTTATGGAAAAATATCAAGTTAATTGTACTACTAAACTGATATGATACAATATGCGCACTGTCACAAGTCGGTACCAGTCCTGATATGACCTTAGATGTTGCTAGGAAGTAAAACAACAACAAACAAACAACAAACAATAATCTCGTAATGTAAATAAATTATAAATTTATTTCCCAGACTGGTCTCTTGTTATGAATTATTATTATATTATTATTATCATCACTCCTAAATATTATTTTCGTCATGTCCTAATGCCATTCTACATCAATCAACACTTTATCAGGTTAAGATTACCTTGATTGAAGCAAGATGGTTATCGTTTCTAGAGAAGGTCGGTTTCTTTTTAACATAATGGATTTTTATATCACAATAAAATAGAGCCTGGTTGTGATGAAATCAATTGTGTTTTTTTTTTGGTAAAGTATTTATTCATCTGAATATGACATTTGTCAGTGCCAGAGCACTGGTCTTCCAGCCATCTTACTATTGGAATTGACAGTCTAAATAATCTCAGTTTGATCAGTGCTGTATTAGTTACAGCACCAATCCTGTAGAATTAAGGTAGTGGCTCCTGCTGCATAATGTACAGCACCAGTTACTGTAGTTCATGCAAAAATGGGGAGCAGCACCGAGTAGAAAGTGTATACTCGGGGCAACTCAAACAATCCTTGAGGGTTACATTTTTTCTCTTATAAAATAAGGTAAGTTTATAGTTGACAAGACATTTTGTCTGTCTTATATAATGTTCAATGTGTTTAAACAGGTTGATAGTTGTGTAGGATGTTCGGTGTGTTGATGGTTTGTTCATAATGGTTAAGGGTGGTGGCAAGGGAGGTGGGCCCATTGGGGTGGGTGGTGGGGGGGAAACCCCACAGGACAGCAAGCGACAATGCTGGGGGGTGGGGGGAAGAAGGAAGGAGCTCAGGGCTTTGATAGTAATTACTGCAGGAGTCATTCAAGGGACTGAATAACCAGGTGGACTCTATATGCATTTTTGAAGGCAAGTATTGTTTGTGTTTCTGATAGGGAGGTCATTCCACATGACACTACATTTGTAGAATATATTTTTGTGTTGCCTCTCCAGATGGCAGTCCCAGATTTGCGGCTCAGGTGGTGGAGCTGGCAGGAGCTGACAATCAGGTGTCCGCACCCCAGTGTCCACATCGAAGAGTCCCCATACTGGCGTCCCATCCAGAAGCTCCAGCGTTCAGGTGTCCCTTGTCTCTCCTCAGTGGTGACCTGTCCAAAGACTCCAATCGGACCATAGCGCGCTCGTATAGCACCCGTCACTTGGATCACTCTAGGCGTGCTAGTAAAGCACCCATCGCTTGGATCACTCTAGATGTGCTAGTATAGCACCCATCACTTGGATCCCTCCAGGCATGCTAGTGTGGCACCCGTCACTTGGATCCCTCTAGGCGTGCTAGTATAGCACCCATCGCTTGGATCACTCTAGATGTGCTAGTGTCATGGGGGTAATGAAAATGGGAAAAATTGCGCCTAGAGCGGGACTCGAACCCACATCTCTCTGCACACCTAGGCTCCCTGATATCAACACACTACCCACGCCTACCTGTCTATGCAGCTCCTTGCCTGAGAGGTCAGTGCAGACTACTACACTCGTCCCCCTGGAATTTTAAGTCTTTTAATACTTACAATTACATGCATACAGGCAACACACTTACATACATACACAGGGTAGGTTCAACAACTATACAGCACGTAGCTTGTACAGGATCCTGGTCATGGCACCAGTGTCATGGGGGTGATGAAAATGGGAAATATTGCGCCTAGAGCGGGACTCGAACCCACATCTATCTGCATTCCGGGCCAGTGTGCTAACCATTACACCACCTAGGCTCCCTGATATCAACACACTACCCACGACTATGTGTCTATGCAGCTCCTTGCCTGAGAGGTCAATGCAGACTACTACACTCATATGGCACCCATCGCTTGGATCACTCTCGATGCCTTAGTATAGTACCCGGCTCTTGGATCACTGTAGGTGTCCTAGTATAGTACCCATCGCTTGGATCACTCTAGATGTGCTAGTATAGCGCCCGTTGTTTGGATCCTTCTAGGTGTGTTAGTATAGCACCCGTCACCAGGAAGTCCAACCATGTCATTATAGCGCCCATTACTAGGTGCGTTATTATGACACCCATTGCTAGCCTGCCACCAGGGGCATCATTAATGGCGCCCATCTCCCGGCGCCCCGTTGATGCCCCCCATTACGGCTAGCCCCCATTGCTCAAGCATCCCTACTGCATGCAAAGGTCAGCCTATTTACTTGCTCTCAACATTCACCAAATGTAAACAATAAGCCATAGCATTGTGAAGCTCCTGTAACTGACAAACTTTCTCGTTCTAGTAATTAATGAATCATGTGGTGGTTTAGAACTAAACAACTAGATATGGCTCCGATTCCTATGACAAACAGTTAGTCTATGTAGCATTCATTTCCTTTCTGTCATTATTTCGAAGTAAATATTTATTGAAGATTCAGGTGCAAAAACCCGACAAATCCATTTTTAGTTGTTTTCTGTCAAATAGAATTCATGGTTTCACTTTCCAGTCAAAATCTTTTTTCTTTCTTTTTTTATTAAGTAGGGTATTCTATGGGGGTGGGACTGGTGGGTGGCAACTTCCATGAAAAAACGCATTTGGTTATCTGAATGATGGCAACTTAAGCTCAAACGTGGTAGTTATGGTTTCATTTTGGCGTGGATGGCATTTCTCAGTTTTAATTGTTTTTTTGGGGGTGTTTAAAAATATATATATTTGTTGAAGGATATTTTTTCCTTTTTTTGCTTACCCTTACTTAATTTGTTTGCCATTTCTCCACGACAGTTCCATGCTGGTGATGACCGACCCCTCTTTGCGCTCTCCATGTGGTGATCCACCTGGAGGTCCCTTCACCCCCCCCCCCCCCCCTGTGGTCCCCAACGTCACAGTGGGGGGACTCCACCCCCACCCACAGGGAATCCCCCGCCATAGGCATCCACTGCGCAGCCGCGGCCCCTTCTTGGCACCCCACCCCCACGAGTCATTGCTCAGACCTATTATGTCAATCCCCTCCCTGCCGTGGAGGGCGATTATCGCGTCAGTCAGTCATCGCGCCGGGGGATCAAACCCGATTATTGCTAACAATCTTGGCGTCACACCGTTGCAACGATCATCACACTCATAGACGCCCAGGAGTAGCAGTGAACGCGTGACCCACAGCCCGCTGCTGTATATGAACATAAACTTTACAAATACTCCAAAAATTAACTTGGAATAAATAATGTGAACAAAAAATAACACTGACCAGCAACAATGAATGAAGTATCAAGCAACAGCATAAGCAAGTTGTGTGTAAAATTCTTTTCAAATTTTATACTTTGATAGCAACGACCGGAGTTGTTTGGTACCCAAATAAAAAGCCAAATGTTCACGAAAAATATATAAAAGAAATTGTGTTGCATTTTATTAATTTTTTAGTTATATTAATTGATTAAGGAGGAGAAATTTCAATCGCAGAGAATTGGTCTTCCCCATTCCACTGCTTCTCATATCCTAGTAATCATGTAATGCCGGCGTCAGGCTAGGTATCGACAAGTATTCCCACTGGTTTGACTCGCCCGGGATTCGAATCCTGTTGACTTTCCACATGAGATGGGGGCGCTCAACTTATTTGATCATCCTGTCTGGTTTACAGGAGACTAATACATTATTTCTGCTAAAAATAGTAATTTGAATACACTATGCTGATGGTAGTGCTCACGCCTGCTCGGCGGAGGCTCGCAACGGGTTTGCTTACCTGAGCGAAAACCAGAGTGGCCTAGGCCGCTGCATTTCCATCAGGTGGGGCGACAGTAGCATTTTCTAGTCGAAAGCTATAGGCTCTCCGTTAAATAATATTTATATAATGTCGTTATATATCACAATATCTGCAGTCAGTTGGATCAATTTGGATTTGCGGGTCAACTCTGAAAGCGAGCAACAAGTTTGTATGTAGTGACTATATAAGGTAATCAGAACTGAAAACAAGTTTGTATAAATTTAATGAGTATTTAAGACAATCAGCACTGAAAATAAGTTTCTATATAATAACTATATAAGGCAATTAGCACTGAATACGGATATTCATAAATAATCAAAATAAATCAAATAAGAAAGTGACCATCAACAAATATGGGGAGTTCTCAGAAACTGAACCAATTCATGACCTTGTGGAAACCAAATTGAAAAGTCCAAATAATAGCAGAAAACCTTCCATATAATAGCAAATTTATATTCATATGAAGGTTTATATGTTGTGCATATGTCAGAGTTTACTTTTTATTTCACCTTTTGATTTTGATCTATGCAAATTGAGAAAGTTGTCAAAAGTAATTGTGTAACATCCATCCATAACATTAGATGGTGGCCATTTTCAAGATGGCCACCATTTTTATCACAGGTTGAATCTGAGATGGTTCTATACCTAAAAATCATAATAGAGTCAAAGTATAGCCGTATGTCAAATGTCATGCTGGTATCCTCAAACCTACAATACTTTCACATATCGGCAGCACTAAAATGCTCCATACATTAAATTGGAAACATCACCAAAGGAGACAAGAGGACACAAACTTAAACTTCAAAATCCCAGGACCAACCGATGAGTGATGACAAACTTTCTCCTTGATAGAGGGGTACATACATGGAATAGGCTTCCACCCGAAATAGTCAAAGCTACACCACTAAATGCATTGAAAAACAGACTTCATGAATGTTAAGCCGTGTTTACACGGGCGAGTTAAGTCGCTTCATATAAATCGCCTTGCCTAGTTTGCCTCACATTCGCCGTGTAAACGCGCCACTGAAGCGGATTAGGGCTGATTCGCTTAATATGATTCACTTTATGTAAACCACCTTGTGAGGTGGTTTATATGAAGCGATACAGCTTGTTCCCGGGCGGCGATAGTGTAAAATAGCGGTGCTCGCCGGCTACAAGCTCAGCTGTAACTATCGCTGGTGCCCAGCAGTGTTAGGGACCGATTAGGCCGAAATCTATTGAATGCGATCATATTTAACACAATTACATACTCAAATAATGAAATTTAATTAATTTAACCCTAAATTCCAAGCGATATTAATGTAGCAGTTATTTTATTGTCGAATCGACGAGTGTAAACTAAACAAATAGCAGTGCTCGCCGGCTACAGGCTCACCACTAAGGCTGCTGGTTCCCGGTCGCCGACAGACTTTCAAACTCGCCTGTGTAAACGCGCCACTACTTCACTTCATATAAATCGATTTGCCTAATTCGCTTCACAATTGCCCGTGTAAACACGGCTTTAGACTCAGTATTAGCAATCAGTCCTTGCCGCATGACCATTATAATTATGACAGGCTGGATCTATTAACATGGCTATTACGCCAAAATAGGCATATATAAAACAGAAGAGGATAAGTATAGGCCTAAGTAAGTAAGCATAAGTATTTGTGTCACTTATATTATACTTATACTATAAGTGACACAAATAGTAATCAAGCTGGTTCCCTGTTCCGTATTGAGTACTGTAAAGCATAGGAGAAGGCATTGGGACCAGTTTAACGGAAACACCAAAGCCAAAGGGGGTCGGTCCTAAGCATTGCATATTCATATTAATTGGTATTATAAGTGCGAACTAAAGGCTGGACGGTTGTTTCCGGTAGGTCGGGGAAAAAAGGGGGGGGGGGACGCCCGGAATAAAAAAAGGTATTGTCCACTCAAAGCAGAAAATCCCCCCGACAAAAAGCCATATTGTTAGTAGGGAAAGATATACAGATCAAGAACAAACTAGTCATGAACATTTATATGGGTGTCATCTGCTGAGTGGCTATAACTAATATAAGAACAGCTTTGTGCGAAACATCATTACGACGCGGTTTATCGGTTTTATAGTATGTAGTTTATGTGTTGAATAAACTATTCATAACAGTTCTACGTTCAGTGCATTTGTATGTAGCAGGCTACGTATTTATTGATTTAACTAGTGCATAATAGAGTCTTAAAAACTAAATGAAAAATACTAAGAGACAAAATCGGAAGAAAAGGGGGAAAAAAACAGGGTGGGGAAAACCCCCGGTTAAACTGGGGGTGAAACAGGTTTGATCCGGGGCTTTTCCCCACTATCCGGGGAAAAAGTTGTTATCTTGGGGGAAAAAAGCATAACCCTACTGCTAACCCCTGCTGAATGCAAGCAAGCCAGTGGAGTGTGATGGCATCCCCATTCATGTTGGACATGCCAGGAGTACTTACCGCTGGTTGAAGGGCCTGACACGCACAGCCACCTTCACCCTACAAGGAGCAAGACAATAATTGTACCAAGAGATATACGAAGTCACGCAGAGCCACCAAAGTCCATAAAAGAGCAAGAGTTGCAACAGGAAATACTCATAGTCACTCACCTCACCATTTAGATTTTAAAATATAGATTTTTTTTTTAATGTAAAAAGAAAATGTAAGAAACTCAAAAACACCGGACTATGCAGCTTTAAGTTTAACTGTAATATATTTTGTTATTTAAAGAAATGTAAGAAACTCGAAAACCATATATTTTAGTTTAATCTACTTCTTTTTTTAAGAAACCCGAAAACATGGGACTATGCAGCTTTAATAATCAAATTTATTGCACGACAACCTATAGTATAATTTATAATTATAGGCTAACTTTGGAGATATTCTTAAATAATTTGGAGCGAAAATATGGTTGGTGTGCATGTCAAAATGCTGAACACCATAGCCTAGACTTCAGCAGTAAAGTTGGATATACAGTAAAACCTCTCTAAATCGACCGACCATGGGACCGACTTTAAGTGGTTTATTTAGAGAGTTAGAATATCCTTACAATGGTATTGTTGTGACCCAAATAAAGCGCTCGATATAGGGGAGTGGTCGATCTGTGGAGGGGTCGATATACAGAGGTGCGTGTTACTGTATTGTATTATAGACAATAGATGGTTGGTTGGTTTGTTGTAGTTTTACATCCAGGCAACACGTAAGGTCATATCAGGACGGGGAGAGACACCAGAAACTAGCTCCCTTCTTGAGGGAACCTCCTCCGACACTCACACCAGGGCCGTAATCGATTAACACGACCCGAGCGACTCAGGTCACCCGAGTCGTCAGAATTTCAAATCGAACGCTGCGAGTAGAGTCGACAAATACACGTGCCGTGTGCAAAACGATCCGACCCAAGTGACCCACCTCCTAGCTGGGGTTAGCTGCGAGCGATGACGTCACATTTGCGCTGGTACCATCCTGCAGGATAACAGCTACCAGTACCAGTCATACATCTTTTTTTTAAAGAATAACTGAGATTAATGAAATGGAAATATAGCTAAACGAGGCCATCATAAAATACTTTAAATCCTATTTTGCTGTAGTTTTATCAGTTATTTAAACAAAAACAAAAAAATTGTCCACCCGAGCGCGGAGAAGCGTATTCGATTATTCGACCCGAGTATGGAGGATGTGCGCATGCGCCAAAAAGTGGCTCGAGTGACACGAGTTGATTAATCGATTATGCAGCGCAGGCGCCGCGCAGGCGTAATCGATTAATCAACTCGGGTCACCCGAGCCACTTTTTGGCGCATGCGCACATCCTCCAGACTCGGGTTGAATAAACGAAAACGCTTCTCCACGCTCGGGGTGGGGAAAATAGTGAGTTAATCTAAAACCTTTTTCTTTTTCTTAATAACCTATAAAAGTACAGCAAAATAGTATTTAAAGTAGTTTATGATTGTATAAGCTGACAATCCAGGTTATTAAAAAAAAGCACCATTAACACAAAATGTAGGACTTGTACTGGTAGCTGTTATTATACCAGCACAGATGTGATCTCATCGCTCCTAGCAAACCCCAGCCAAGAGGTGGGTTACTGGGGTCGGGTCGTTTTGCACACGGCACATGTATATGTCGACTCTACTCGCAGTGTTCGATTTGAAATTCTGACGACTCGGGTGACAGACAGGTGTCGTATTTTCAGCGGCCCGTCATTCTCAGCGGCCCGTCGTGGTCAAAAGACCCGTGGCATCGCCGGCTACAAGCTCAGCTGGTGCCCGGCAGTGTTAGGGACCGATTACGCCGAAATCTATTGAATGCGATCATATTTAACAGAATTACATACTCAAATAATGAAATTTAATTAAATTAACCTTAAATTCCAAGCGATATTAACGTAGCAGCTCGATCAGCGTCGAATGGCCGAGTGTAAACAAAACAAATAGCAGTGCTCGCGGCAACTTCCGAAAATCCGCGCATGCGCAGAAGCCACGACAGGCCGCTGAGAATGACCGGGCGCTGAGAATACGACACCTGAATCGCCTGGGTCGTGTTAATCAATTACGGCCCTCTTTATCATATGCACCTTAGTCTCAGATGTCATGTACTAATGATCATGTAGATATTTTTCGCCAGCTTTTCTATACTGACTACAGCCTGTACAGGGTTGTTATTCACCTCTACTCAGCCTCAGGCTACTACAGTACGGGGTACATCTTGTATGTAATCTAGATAAGAGATGACAGATGTCATGGTCCTTCTAGTTCTACAAACTAACAAGCTACAAAGTTGTAATTCTACTCCGTCAGTGTGGGAATAATCATGAAATCCAGGCAGACTGGAAGAAAGTGGAAGGCAGACTGGAACTGGCAGATCACCGGCCTTCATGGACATCTCTATTTCCGCCTATTTTTTTTCTTTTTCAGAAGACTGATTTCACTAACATGATTTCACTAACAACGTGGAGACTGTACACTTACGATTCCGCCATGGTGACGCCGACAGTTGCTGCGCCAGGCGCTGTCAAGTGTCAGTGCAGCTGGTTCTGACTCCGCGAGCGGGAGGTGATGGCCGCGGTCTCTCCTGTCAACCCGTGAACAACTAGGCTCGTCCGACCCTCCGTGGTACAAACAAAGGGTGCAAAATGCACAGACTGTAGTGTGAGACTGGCCTTTGGTCCTTCGCCCGTCAAACTGCCCTCTGAACCGCCTGCATACACTCACTGACCGGGCTCTGACAGCAGTAACCCGATCTACGCGCGGTGATATCACTCCGACGCGTGGTAACCACTGTAAACAATCAACATTGTAGCCTGGTCACCTTGCCTTGCCGGTTGTGGCGCCACAGGGGCGGTTTACAGAAGCCAGGCACAGAGGCGGTTTGTTCTTCTTCTATTATTATATCGTTTGGTTACAATTTTCTGAACAATAACAAAGTTGTTGACAAACTGAGCTGTTAATGGGGAAACTGTAAAGCACTGAATGCAAATAAAGAATTACATGTAGCCAAACTTACATGCTTTAAGTGTGTTGTTAAAGTTGCAGAGTTGGATGAAAGCTCTGATAATTTGATTAACTTTTCTAAACCATTATACTCATCTAGATCTTATCTTACATATCAAACTTAGTTATTAGTACACTTATTACATATTTGTTGTTGTATATAAGGGCATATTAATTCAAGTTAATATAACCTATTTTTTGGAAAGTATGCTCGCTAATATATATCTCTGTTATATAGAAGTATGTTCTGATACTAAGGTATGTATGCCTATAGTGTCAGCATTTCGACGAGCATATCAACATTAATTTATTTATTTTTTGGTCCATTAGTTGTTTAAGCAGGGGAATTTTCAGTCATAGACGACTGGTCTTCCTCATTCCACTGCTGGTCGATAGAAAGCCCGAGCCTACACTTTTACCAACCCAAGGGATTTTTAACCTCCCACACCACATAGACATGGTATGAGAGCAACCAGCCTTTGATGACGCTGTAAGTTATACACAGCGGTGGAAATCCAAATTGGCAGAGCTGGGGGCATGGGGAATCAAACCGCCGACCCTCAGATTGGGAGTCTGACCTAGAAAAAAGTCAGCCACTCTAACCACTCCGCCACAGAGAACGCCATATTTTTGTTCTTGTAGTTCTGTGGTTTATAAACATGCGCTGAAATATAGACAGATTTACTAGAAAACAAAATACGCCTTAGACATTTATAATAGGTGAGCAAACATTTGTACTATACATCTCATGACAATTTGCTGTCATCTACATAAATGTAACTGTCAAATAAACAGTTGGGTTCTCTAATATTTATTAATAATGATTATACGATTCAATATCCCAAATTTGAACCTCTGTGTGAGAATGCAGTGAATAATGCAAACTGTTTATCAAGCACTTTTTCGATAGGAGTTTCTTTTGAAAAATTACTGGTTTAACAGTTTGGCATTATGGCCCGTTAAAGATGATTGTACATCTTTCAAGGCTTAACATTCCCCACCTCTTTAATTACCACAATTCAACACCGCTGAGAAATTGTTCATCTCCGACATGGGGGCCACAATTAGTGGTGACATTTAGTGTTGCAGTTTTTTGTAACCTTCAGTCGTCCTATATTATTGTTTTGGGGGGAGTTTTCAGTCGCTTTGCCACGCTGAAGGCTACAAATCTGCGGCACTGTATGGGCACCACTGAAAGCGGTCCCATGTGGTTGGGAGTTGGCTTCTGATGGGTACTGGTGGAGAAATTGGGTGGTGGTGGGGGGGGGGGGGGGGGGGGGGGGCTAATGGGGGAGGAAGGAAAAAGGCAGCCTAAGAGCCTAACCACAGTCCTCTGAGATGGCCAGGGGAGGTTGGGTGGGTGGTTTAGTTTTACGCCCAAACAAGACCCTAGGCCATACCAGGACGGGCACCGACTTGTGACAGTGCACACTCTTTGTGCCTTTATAGTGCTGCCTCAGAAGCGAGCAAGTGCATTCCAAGGTGACTTGGAAATCCTGGAGAGGATGGCCAGAGCGGCCCTGTATGACTGTAAACTAGAAAGGGCTGGTGGGTAGTAGCAAAGACCCTATAACACTAAGACGGCTGGCTCACTCCCAAACTTTCCCATGGTAATGTAAATTTTGCAGTGCCATCTTGTGGTGGGTTTGATCAGCCCAGCTGCTGGCTGTGTTTCATATGTAAACACATAGGCCTACAAGGCGAGAGGGTGAGTTTAAAATAAAAAAAGAGAGGGTTAGGGAGGACCTTGACTGGTGGTTGGATTTCGCTACGGGCTTTAACAGGAAGGCCAAGATCCTAGGTAAATTTGCCCCCATCGTCTCTATTTACAGTGACTCTTCCAAGTGGGGCTTCGGTGCCTTGCATGGCAGTGACTGGGCTGTTGGCTCATTCTCTGACTTGACCGCAGACATCCTTAACGAGTATGTCGGTCATCACCACTTCCGTCCTCCGGAGGATGTCTGGACCGCCCACATCAACGTGCAAGAGATGTGGGCGGTCTACGCATCCTGGATCCGCTGGAGTGCGGGCTGGTGTAACACCACGGTCATTTTTGTCACTGATAGTTCAGTTGTTCAGGTAGCCCTTAACACTGGTAGGTCGAGGAGCACCGAAATCATGCACTTCTTGCGTAGGATATTTTGGTTCTCTGTACAATAAAACTTTACATTT
Source organism: Branchipolynoe longqiensis (assembly GCA_030323885.1). Classification (NCBI taxonomy): domain Eukaryota; kingdom Metazoa; phylum Annelida; class Polychaeta; order Phyllodocida; family Polynoidae; genus Branchipolynoe; species Branchipolynoe longqiensis. The sequence continues at coordinate 12,111,072 of CM059194.1, read as the reverse complement.
AGTTCTATTTACATACATAATGCCGTTAACGTAATATGCAATGCCTTAAGCAGATTGATTGACAATGACAGTGCCGCTAGAATTAGGAGCGTCGATGATGCTAGGATGCTTTGTTGCAGTGAGACTTTTGACCATTCACTCGTCTCTTTCAGGGATAGCAGCCCTGAGAGACAAGCAGCAGCAATACCAGCAGCATTCGTATGCAAAGAACTCAACATTAGCGAGGGCCGCACAGATCAACAAATATTTAGGATATGTTGACATGTTCCACTCCTCCAGGACTCCTATACCATGTTCTGAGGAGCAGGTTGCCCTCTATGCCACCTGGTTGGCCAGAGATCTTAAGTATGTCTCCGTTATTAACTACCTCAGTGGGCTGAATTATGGCGAGAGGCCGATAGATTACAAGAACTTTGTTCTCGCTTCAACACTTAAAGGATACAAAGAGTTAAAGGTGATGCACCACGGCGTCAGAGAGCGTGTATATAAACAGATGAGAGGGACAACTCCCGCGAAAATCGGTAACATAGGCTACAATGGCGTTCCTGGCGGTTATTGTTGAACAAGCTTTGAGTTTGACGGTACGTGCAGTGCAAAACATTTGTTTTATTCAAAATTAATAGAAATCCAGAACCCTAACCTTATAAATTTAATATAATCTATTCGTTGAGTATGTTTTCTATATGTGTACAAAGCGATTTGTTTCTAGATGGTGTGGTTTTAGAGATATTTCACTTTTTCTGTATGAAGATTGCTCACCGCCATTGACAATGCATTGAGTTTGCCGTACGCGTAGTGAAAAACGTCAGTTTTATTCCAAATCAATAGAAATCCAGAACCCTAACCATATCAATTTAATATAATGTTTTTGGTAAACATGTTTTCTATGTGTATTCCAATCAGTTTGTTTCTAGGTGTTGTGGTTTTAGAGATATGTAACGTTTTCTGTATGAAGATTGCTCACTGCCATCGACAATACCTTGAGTTTGCCCATATGCGTAAACTGTTCAACAACCACGCTTGGAGCGCCACAGTCGGCAGCTGTTACATGGTCTAGTATGAGAGTTGTCCCTCTCATCTGTTTATATACACGCTCTCTGACGGCGTGCATATATGTGTATAATGCTATTATATACACATATATACATGTAGATATTTATATATTCACATATATACGCATACATATACTTGCATATATATGTATATATGCACCAGACGGGATGGCCGAATGAGTTAGAGCGTCCGTCTCCCGTGCTGGTAGATCGTGGGGTCGTGGGTTCGAGTCCCGGTCGAGTCAAACCAATGACTTTAAAATTGATACTTGTCGCTTCCTAGCCAGGCGCTCGGCATTATTAAGATAGGGCAAGGACTGGTGTGCTCAGTGTCAGGATAATGTGACTGAGTGGGATACCAGGTCATGGTGCCGGCGGCCTGGTTTCCCAGTGGGACAGCACTATAAAGTCGCCATGAGTGCGCACTGTCACAAGTCGGTACCGGTCCTGATATGACCTTAGATGTTGCTAGGACGTAAAAACAACAACAAACACTGTATATATGCACATCTATATGTGCATATAATGCATATATGTATGGATGTATGGATATACTTGTACTGGTAGTACCCCTATCCTCAAACTTAAAAACAAGGTTTGGCAGCAGTCATGGCTCAATGACCATGACCCACATCCACCCAAAGTTATTCAGTTGGACAGTTTACAGAGGCATCCTCACCCTAGCTTCTTTATGTTGGTGTAACCCTTCCAGCCATATAGACCAGGTTAAAGGTAGTCATGCATGAGTTCCCCACCTGAAACCTCCCCCCCCCCACCCCACCAACACACACAAAGTAAGACAATAGCAATCCACACCCCCACCAGTCCACCTGTAGCCACACCATTCTGGTCAATGATGATGTGGTGATATTTATTTAAATGTTATTTAAATAAATATTTAAATTGATTTATTTATTATCCTTACTATTTAATTTTTGTTTAGATTATTTCTATCCATATTGTTTGCTCATTATTCACATGCTGTCAGGACCTCCCAGCATTCTGACACCAATTGGACCACTCTGGGTTTAGCAGTTCCTCTGTAGCTCAGATGGTAGAGTGTTGGTCTCAAGATCAGAGTGTAATATATCTGGCATGCCCGGCCGTCAAAGCCCCAGATATACCATGTACTCTTCCCAGATGCGTTCTGACAACTATCTCTCAGTTCGCACCTGATGCCCCTCTCCAACAAACTCATTTGTAATATAACTGTGAGACTCTACCTCTCATAAGGAAGAAAGGGAAGACAAGTCACACAAGATTGACAGTGAAGAAGTTGTGCACCTACTAGTGACCTATCACCCTGACCCCTTATGTTCTGTCCACACAGAGCCTCATTACTCTCGCTAGTATGTATTGGAATCAGTGTCTACAGCCCATTGAACCGGAGTCCCATGGTTGTTGCACACAGCTCAGTTTGTATATGAAAGGTGGAGCATCAGACAGAGTGTCTGGGTTCCTGCCCAAGAGGAGAGTGTCTCACTCAAGAGTCAAGAGTGGAGTGTTCTCACTTCAAGAGTCCATCCAGAAGTGTCCTGCCCAGCATGTCTGGAGCAGTGTGTATAGGATAATCAATATCAGAATGAGGCTTGCGTGGTCAGGTGGGGCAAAGGGACGCAGGTGACTGGGCCTCCTACAGCCAGCCAATCAGACAGCCTCCACAGCCTGGGTGCGACACCCTAATATGGACAGCTGTCACTCAACCCAGCTGTAGGTTTGTTTGTTTGTTGTTTTACATCCTAGCAACATCTAAGGTCATATCAGGACGGGTCTGACTTGTGACAGTGCGCACCTATGGTGAGTTTATAGTGCTGTCCCACTGCAAAACCAGGGCACCGGCACCATGACCTGGTATCCCAATGATGCCGAGCGCCAGGATAGGAAGCGACAAGTATCAATTTTTAAGTCATTGGTTTGACTCGACCGGGGTTCGAACCCACGACCCCATGATCTACAAACACAGGAGACGGACGCTCTAACTAATTCGGCCATCCTGTCTGGTCACCTCCCAGGGTGGCCATAATGTATCGACTCGGCATATATTTGCATAATTATATACGTATACATGCATATATATGCATATATACGCATATATACACATACATACGCGTAGATATGTATATGTGTATTATAATGATTTATAATAATATAAAGAACGGAGCTTAATCCAAGGTTTAACTATTATTCATTGTCTATTGTGCTATTGATATTGTATGTATTAGGAGTCGCGCACCCACCTTGATCGGTGCAAGCGAATGGGGCGCCATCTACATAGCATGGAAAATAACCAAATCGATCTCACTTCTACTACAATTTTCTAATACAATTTCGACTACAATTTCCTTTTGTTCGGTCGTGAAGGCGCTGGTCACTAATTGCAGGATAGCTGACAGCTAGACGGGAAATGCTGTATTGCGATTAGTGCGGGTGATCGCACAGAGTAGACAAAAGTTGTTAGAAGAAGAAAGGAAGGAGGAAGGGGGAAAAGTTATATCCCGTGCGAGTGACAAGAGGAACGGCAACCGCAGAAGCAGCAGAAATGTTGTAAACGGATTCACGAGAGAGTTCACCAGAAGTAGCAGCAAAAATGGCGTCACTCAAACTGGAAGACCAGGAAAAGTCAGTCCTAAAAGAAATTGCTGACATGGCCCTAGAGGAGAGAGTAGCGGAGCTGAAGGACCGACGAGATGTAATGAGGCGACGACGTGAGGGACACCTTCTACATTACGAGGGGAATTCAGGTGGAGTGATGGCGGCCATAATAGACGACAGGAGGACGACCAGTACCACCGGTGCCTCCGGTGCCACCGGTGCCTCAATGTCGGCAGGAGCCGCCATGGACGAACACTCCGAGTACGGAGTGGCAAAGACGCGGCACAGGTCGAGGACAAGAAGACGGAGACAAACTCTGTCTTACTCTCGTAGCAGGAGCAGCAGTAGCACCAGAAGGTGTAGAAGTAAGTGGAGTCTGAGACGTCATGCTGTACTTGGTAAAGAAGTAAGAAAATTAAATTGTTACAAACTTATTAAAGCATCCATTCGGTGGCGCTTAGATATCAAAGGCCTAACAATTAAAGACCTCCGCGCCTTCCTAGAGCATGTCTATTTCATGGCTTCCCATGCATGACAAAATGACTTTCTAGATTCTACTCATGTCGAATACGACAAGGGTATCAGGAAGTTAGCAGAAGTCGAAGGCTTCGCAGCATTCGGAAGTCGAAATACAGGTCTTTCTATGTTCCATTATGGGATGCATAAGATGCGCACCAAGAAGCCGGCAGCCATTGGAAGTGCGCGTAAAACAAACACGTATAGGGCGTATAAAACGTTATACGTCTATAGGCAGCGGAAAATACACTTTACTTGTTTTATTTAATATTGTTAATTCAGGACAGGAGGCGGACTACATAGTATGGGATTTATTCAGTGAGGCAATGTAAGAGTGAAGTAAATGTAATCAGAGGTCAAGTTCGACAGTTGTTAAGGCAATGTAAGTATAATGGATAAGTAGTAATGTTCAATGTCAAATGTCATAGGTAATGTCTTTATCGTTAGTTAGAGTCTTAAGTGACCCGGGCCTCAACCTTACTTGTTTTATTTAATATTGTTATTGCTATGTGATTGTTTGAATTTCTCATATCTATCTATTATTGTGCTCCGTGTGCTGCGGAGCTGTGCTGCATCATGTGCTGCCAATATAAGCAGCTGCTGGGCGTTTGACTCGTCCCACTCTTCATAATTTTCCTTGCCTAGCAGTGTGCCTGGCGGTGCCGCATGGTTCGACACTCAACGGCTGGTTCACCAGTTCAGTTATCGGTTAGTTGGCTATGCCTTTCTGTTTTGACTGTGGTGTAGCACACAGCACATGTGAGGTGGAGAGGTGTGCTAGTAGTTCTCGGGATAAGGAGGGGGTGAGCCAGGGGAGGACGACCAGGTGGACGACTGCTCTAAAAATGGCGTCTAAGGCAGTGAAGGAAGGAGGCGGGGGCAGGTGCCATTGGGCTAGAGGAGCGTGAGCGCAGTGCCATGAAGGATATAGAAGCTATGGAACTGAAGAATCAGGTGAGACGGCTGGAGGAGAAGCGTGAACGACTGCGTAGGGAGGAGGAGTTAATTGATGAGGGACGAGCGCAGACGGGGGTACAAGACGTGGATGGTGAAGAGGTCAAGGCAGGAGCTGAGGAAGTGCAGGGGGGAGTGGATGGCACTGCCGGCCATTCCACCTATGGCCGCTCGCGTAAGCGGTCACGAGGGAGGATGTGCCACCAGCACGCAAGTTCAAGCTCGCAGAGTGGCAGTTCGTCTAGGCGGCGCAAGGGTAAGTGGTCGTTGAGAAAGTTCACTTTTGCGGAGAAGAAGGTGTGAAATTTGAACCCGCATGAGCTAATTCACGCCACTGCCAAATGGGCATTAAATATAGAGTGTATGACAGTTGCAGACCATCGGGCTCTCCTTGAGCATATTGGCTTTATCAGTTTGCGAGCCATCACTAATGACTTTATGGATGTCGCCCATATTGAGTATGACAGAGCAATTCGGAAACACGCTGAGTTATCTGGGTTTTCTGCATTTGGAAAAGCAAATACTGGCACGAGTATTTCTTATTATGGACCACAGAGCATGAAATTTATGAAATCACAGCGAGGAGACTATATGGGGAAGCGTGTCAGTACTACTAAGCATGTTAATGAGAATCGTGTATGTTTTAGATGGAATAGTGATGCGGGCTGTTTGAAAACAGAGGAGGATTACATATTTGGTCATTTCTGTGCTAAGTGCGGCTCTAAATGTAGGGTAAAACATCGGAATGGAATTTGTCAAGAAGGGCCAGATGGCGCCATTGCACGGCCGGCGCAACTGCCGGCGGTCCCTAGATCAGCTGGAAGTGTGGAACCGGTCAACTCAAGCATGACGAGTGTGCCTGATAATTGGGTCGTCACAGCCGGGGTCTACCCAGCGAGTGCCAATAAGGATATTGGTAGTGTTGATGGTATAAATTGCCGGTGTGAGGTAATAGGTTCGCCAACCTGTGATGTCCCGGCACGTGACGTTGGTGGGATTGCCGGATTGTCTGGAATTGAAGGCGTGCTTGATGGTGTTAGCATTCCTAAGGAGTCGTCGTCGGTTGCGTGTGGGCGCGCCAGTGACTGTTATGTTGAGCTTGATAGACTTTCCAAGACTGTTAGTTATTAGTTTACTAACGAAATGTGTTTGCATAATTGGATCAATTTGACTGATTCAAGTGATGAATTACTAATAGTGACCGGCATTGGTGTTGGTGTTGGTTGGAAGGTGACTTTGTATCAGGAATTGGGGGGTCCCTTCTGTACTTTTGACGTGAAGCTTGATTGTGTGAATGGTGTGTGTTCTTGTGTCCACAGGACAGCTGGCCGTATTTCGCAGTTAAAACCTTGCCGTTTTTTTTTCAGAATTGTTTCTTCGGGGGGACACTGATCCAGATTGGAGATTTTTATTGAACGGAGTAGTATTTGGATTCTCTGTAATAAATAAGTGCTGTGATCTGGCCTATGAGCCGTCAGGTAGGATGAATAAATCTAAGAAAGATAGGGCTATAATTAGTAAAAAATTATTGGCCGAAGTTGAGTCTGGTGCTATTACAGAAGTTGTGGATAAACCGACTTGTGTTCACGACGTATTTGTAGTGCCCAAGGTTGGCGGCAGTGGACGGTGCGTGGTGGATTGCAGTAAACCCGACAGTGGGTTGGTGAATGGATGTACTGATAGCTGCTGGGTGGCATTTAATTATAATGGAGTGGATGATGTCGTGAACTTGATGCATCAGGGTGACCACCTAGCCATTTTAGATATAAAGGATGCATATAGGGCGGTTCCCATTCATCAACGAGACAGACAGCGACAGGGTATTAAGTGGTGTTTTGATGGCGACAACGATTATACCTATTTTGAAGATAATCGTTTGTGTATGGGGCTATATTTTCGAAGCTGTCGGACTTCATGGTTAGGTGCGCATTACGTGAGGGTGCTGAACGAGTATTTGGATGATTTTTGTGTCATCGCCTCGTCACTATCTGAGGCAAGTAGAGATCAGTTTACTGTCCTATGTCTGTTGCAGAGATTAGGGTTTTTTATAAGCTTCCCGAAGTTGGTGACTCCTTCAACTAATATTAGATTTTTGGGGATTATGATTGATATGATCAAGATGGAAATGTGTCTCCCTGCTGATAAATTGGTAAAGTTAATTAGGACACTGGACAGTTTTGTTGATTGTAAGAGAGCTTCCAGAAAGGAATTGGAACGTTTGGGAGGTTTGTTGGCCCATTGTGCGAAGGTAGTTCGAGGTGGCAGAACGTTCACTCGTCGAATTTACGACATGATTGCAAGACTACGATCTGCCCACTATAAGTCTCGATTAAGCGCAGCATTCAGGGAAGACATCAATTGGTGGTTAGGTTTTGCAAGTACATTCAACGGGATAGCTGCAATATGTGGTAAATTTGCTGCTGTGCAGTCGGTGTATACCGATGCATCGTTATGGGGGTTTGGAGCAATCCATCAGGAAGATTGGATAGTTCGGACGTTCGAAAAGAAATCAGAGCATGGCTTGGAGAGGGATGTGGGCCACCATTATTTCCCTGTTGATAGCTGTTCATCCAGAGCACACATAAATGTGAAGGAAATGTGGGGAGTTTATGCTGCTGCCTCATCGAAGATCGAAGAATTGTCAGGTGCTAGTAATAACGGATAACACCACCGTTCAAACGGCTATTTGTACAGGTAGATCTAAATCTGTGGGAGTAATGTATTACATCCGTCACCTGTTTTGGCTGTCGGTTCAGTTTAATTTTACCCTATCGGCTGTGCATATAGCCAGTGAGGATAATATATTTTGTGATTCTTTGAGTCGTTGGAATAAACATGATGCTAAGTTGAGGATACGTAAGGTAGATAGGGCTTATCGGATGTGTTGTAGTTTTGTTTTTGATTAGAATCTTCTATTTTCAGACCTCCGGAAATAAAAAGAAGAACAAAAAGCTTTTCAGCGGAAGTTGTACCCGCCCAATTCAATTACAGCTAGGGATGTTCAGATAAAAAAGTATTTAGAATTTATTAATGAATTTGGTGGTAGTTTCTCTCCCCTGCCTTGCCCGGCTGACCAGGTCACGCTATACGCCACTTGGCTTGCTAGAACATTGAAGTATACGTCTATTATTAACTACCTGAGTGGTTTAAATTACTTCTTGCGACAGAACGGGTCAGCTGTAAGTGACTATAAAGAGTTTGTAATACAGACGACTTTGAAGGGTATTAGGCGTGCCAAGGGTGATACGCCAAATCGGGCTGAGCCGATTTTGCCTTGTATGCTGCACAAGATGTATGATGGCGCGCTGCAGTGCTTTGTAGTTTAAGGTGTTGTTGCAAAAATGCCAAGTGACATTATCTGACTCAGTCTTAAATAGGGAGGATTTTCGATTTTTTTGATGGGGAATGATCATACGAGTTAAGCGTTGGTCAATGGGTATTGGAAATGCCAGTAGCTAATTGTCATGATACAACATTGTGTGTGGTCTATTGGACCAAGCGTAATTTTTCTGAGCTTCCCGCCAATGAGTCTGAACCAGCCTTCAGGATACTGGAGGTAGAGCTTCGCTCATCAGCAATGACTTATGAAATTTATCAGGGGATGTTGAAACTGTTTGCCAGGAGGGCAGGGCTAGACCCATCAGGGTTGTCGTCGCACTCGCTCCGTCGGGGGGGGCTGCACTTATTTAGCCTTATGTGGTGCCTCCCTGGAGAAATTAAGGGTCAGAGGGGATTGGTCGAGTGATTCAATTTTTGCATGTTTGAAAACGCCTATCACGATTAGGATAATTAATGATATTAGGGTTGCTGCTCTGTTGGTAGATAACCAACAAGATGCTAATGGTTTGAGGGACACTCTGTAGTAGTGTCTTTGGGGTGCCTGAGCTATTGTTCGATATACTGATATATAAAGTTGCCAACCCATTACTTACTATCTTGTCTCTTTCTTTGTCATTTGTAGCCAGAACCTATAGGGCGTATAAAACGTTATACGTCTATAGGCAGCGGAAAATACACTTTACTTGTTTTATTTAATATTGTTATTGCTATGTGATTGTTTGAATTTCTCATATCTATCTATTATTGTGCTCCTTGTGCTGCGGAGCTGTGCTGCATCATGTGCTGCGGTCCTGTGCTGGCCTATATAAGCAGCTGCTGGGCGTTTGACTCGTCCCACTCTTCATAATTTTTCTTTTACAGTACGGGGTGCCTGAGCCATTGGTCGATATACTGATATATAAAGTTGCCAACCCATTACTATCTTGTCTCTTTCTTTGTCATTTGTAGCCAGAACCTATACTAAAGATGGTAAAACAGGCTGTTACAAATGGAACAAGGAAGCCGGGTGTACTAGGAGTGATGAAGTGTGTAATTTGGGGCATTGATGTGCAAAATGTGGAAGCAAAAATCACAAAAAATACAACGGTTCGAAAGAATGATGAGTTAATGCCAATTACGGAAACTACAGTGTGGTGGAACATGGTGGTTTGTGTGCCACGTCTGTGGGTCATGAACCCATGACAGCCAACAAACTACAATCGCTTGGACATCAAACATCTAACAAGTGGGTTAACCAACAATTGGCTGTTATTCCTGATAATTGTGTTTGTTCTAAGATAGTTGATGCAAAGTTAAGTTCAATGACGTTGGATAAAATGTTGCTCAAGGTATGCGACAATATAGGTGTACCGGTTGCCGACTGCAAACAGATGAGAATCGATAAATGATAGAAGTCAACATGAGAACCAACTCAAAAGGGCGAGAAGCCTTACAAAAATCTTTGTATCCATATGCGCAATGCCTAGACCTGCCTGCAGCAATAGCGAAGTCTAGCTAACTAGCTGCAAGGCAAACATGTCATCAATCTAGGTGAAGAAAGGAGCTTTAAATATTTTGTTGTCCTAAGCGACCTGTCCCAGCTTCTATGTAGTTGTTGGATATAATGTTTTTTGCTGTGAGAGAGGAGAATTGTTCATACCATACAAGTGGAACTTCCTCGACAAGAGGAAGCCAAGAGCTGCTCAATCCACCCCCCACTGCCCCGAATCTCAGGAGAATCGGCTGCAGGGTGCTCCTCCTTCTGCGCGGAGCGGCTCCTCTTGGAGCTTCCTCAGTCCATCCTCCAGTGTGCCCGTGTCCCCTGGCCAGTAGATCAGAAGTAGAAGGGCGGTGTTACTTAGAACTATTGAGAAAGTCTCTGCAGATACAACTCTGGTATGTAATACATCCCATAAGAAGTTACGGGTGCCAGCAACAACCCAACCTCCTACAGGGCAATTACACCCTGTGCATCATCAACTGTCCTAACAGGAACCGATACACACGCTGTCTATCATGTACTTCCAGAAGCGCTCACTATAAATAGTAATATTAAATATAAAGAAATACAGTTTTCATATAAGAGTCAGGGCACTGTATATGAAAATAGAGAGTGTGAAATGTATAAGTGCCAACCCTCCAACTCCCACACCATCGACAACCTTGATCCACCAGATAAATTTTGAAAGACTGTTTCCTAATAGGTGTGGAAAAAAGAAGACAGAGGGGATGAAGGTTGAGGAATAATAATTATTTAAATATATATATGTCATGGGGGTGATGAAAATGGGAAATACTGCGCCTAGAGCGGGACTCGAACCCACATCTCTTTGCATTCCGGGCCAGTGTGCTAACCATTACACCACCTAGGCTCCCTGATATCAACACACTCCCCACGCCTACCTGTCTATGTGGTTACTTGCCTGAGAGGTCAGTGCAGACCACTACACTCGTCCCCCTGGAATCGTAAGTCTTGTAATGCTTACAATTACATACATACAGGCAATGCACTAACACATACATACACAGGGTAGGTTCAACAACTATACAGCGCAAAGCTTGTACAGGATCCTGATCACGGCAACCAGTGTCATGGGGGTGATGAAAATGGGAAATACTGCGCCTAGAGCGGGACTCGAACCCACATCTCTTTGCATTCCGGGCCAGTGTGCTAACCATTACACCACCTAGGCTCCCTGATATCAACACACTCCCCACGCCTACCTGTCTATGTGGTTACTTGCCTGAGAGGTCAGTGCAGACCACTACACTTATATACAAAAAATTCATGCCGACCCTTACTGCAAAAATAGGCAGGACACAAGAAACTAGCCCCTCCAATCGGGAGAAACTCAGCTCTTCACCATGAGATATTATATCATTGGTTTCTCCAACATTCATTTGACAATCTTCTTGTCCTCAACGACACAGTTGAAGTCAGCACTGTGCCTACCCTCAGCCTGGCACACTAGAACGTCCTGAGTCTGGACCACGCCTGCCTCAAAGCCCTCAATGAAGGCTTTGACCAGGCCGCTGACTGACTCAGTTATTCTGGACGTAATGTCCAGGCGATTGGCCTCGCAGAGTCGCTTAGTGATGCCGTCCAATGCGAGCGTGATACCGTGGTCGGCCAAAGGGACAGTACCCGTCGCCGTCTGCCTGGCTACACTACTCGCAGTAAGGACAACATCCTCTGAAGCAGTCACTGCCGGTTCTATCACCTGACTCGTCGGAACCGCCACAACCAGCGGAGAGGCAGACCCTGCTGCGGCCGACACTCGTCGCCGAGGGACCTGACCAAATGACACCGGTTGAGAAACCAATGCCACTTGCACCGTCGGCGTGGCAGCCGACCCACGTGCAATGACTGCACTCAACGTGTCGGGAGGTTGCACCACCGCCAGCTTCCGGCGCTTACGACGCCGCCCTGCTTTTCCAGCCCCACCATCCTCCTCTCCAGCCCTGGACACGACCGGCAACTCGGGCCAGTCCTTCAAGCCCTGAGCCGAAGATGGAGGCAGCGGCGGTGGAGGCGGAGGTGGAGACTTTTACCTATCCGACCCCTGATTCCACTGAAGATAATCATGGGAGACTTTAACACCCACCTCTCCATCTGGGGACGCAACAACACAGACACCACCAGAGGATGCACCCTACTCGCAGAGGTCCTTGACTCGGCGAGCCATACCCTAATGAATGATGGTTCGCCCACTCATCGCAGCGGCTCGTCCATTGACCTCTGCATCCTAAACACACAACTCGCAGCCACAGCCTCATGGGAGCTGACTGACCTGTTTTCAGACCACCACGCAGCGCTCCTGCGCACAGACGCTACCAAGGTCCCTCCTCCACAAAGCCCGGCCAGATTTAACCTGGATGGAGCTGATTGGGAAGCCTTCAACCAACACTTACAACACCTCACACACACCAACCCTCCCAACACTTGCGACGAGTTCACCACGCTTGTCCACCACGCCATGGAAGCCACCATCCAACAGACAACAAACCGCCACCTCCCGGGCACCACTAACTCTCCCGCCATCAGGAGAGCCAAACACCACAAAAACAAACTCCTCCGCAAGCTCCGTTCCAACCCCAACCCAGGCACTGAAAAATTAGTCAACATTGCCACCCAATGGTTGAACGAGCTCATCACAACTGAAAACGACAGCCACAAACCAACTCGCCACCTTCATTAACAGGACAGCCCCACAACTCTGCTTACCAAACACACACCTACAAACCCTCGCCAGAGACACCCCCCAGCAAGAGGAAGCTATCAACAACACCATAGACCTCCCTTCCGCCCATGGCTTTGACCGCCCCCTTACAAAGACCGAGCTCGGGAGGGCACACCGCCCCCCCCCGCGGAAGAAAACGAGCCCCGGAGCAGACGGTGTACCTACAACGGTGTGGGGTCGCCTGTCCACACACAACAGGGAAACTCTGCTCCCCCTCCTAAACTCGGTCTACACATGAGCAATCATACCGCAATCATGGAAGGACGCGGTCATTGTACCCATCCCAAAGAAAGACCCGGGCGAGTTCAGGCCGATCTCGCTGCTACAATCCCTCGGGAAAGTGGTAGAGATAATCGTACTGGGCCGGCTCGAGACCTTCTCCAGTGACCCGGCCAATGGCTTTCCCGAAGAACTAGTCGGGTTCCGAGGCGTACGTGGCTCGTGGCACGCAGCACGCCATCCTCACCCTCGTCGAGGAGATAGTACGTGCCAAGGGAAGTTGCTCTTGCGTGGCTGTTATCTTCCTCGACCTGGAGAAGGCCTTCGAGCTGGTCGACCACAACGTAGTCCTCGCCTCCATGGTTGAGCTGGGAGTCACCGGGAAGCCCCTGGCGTTCGTTAAAAACTACCTAAGTGATAGGCGAGCCAGTGTCCGCTTCCAGGGCAGCACCTCTCCCCTCAGCCACCTAAAAAACGGCGTCCCACAGGGGGCTGTCCTCAGCCCCTTCCTCTTTAATGCTGTAGTCGCTGCCCTCATAAGCCGACTGAAAACAGGCATTACTGAACGCCGCCTCAAACACGTCAAGATCCTGTGCTATGCAGACGACATCGCTGTCGTCTGCTCACGCACCAGGGATGTGCCCCTCCTCGCGGCAGATGTCCTGCTCCTACTTAGCAGCTCCTGCCGTGAGCTGGGGCTCAAAATATCCGCAAACAAAACCAAAGCTATGATGATGACTGCCGATCAGCCTCCCCACCCACTCCATGCCGCGGTCTTGGACGTCGAGTGGGTGGAAGCCTTCGACTACCTCAGAGTTAGGCTCGACCACAAACTCTCCATGAGCCCACTTGTAAAGCATCTGACCTCCAGAATGAACAAGAGACTTCTTCTAATGACTAGAATCTCTGGGTTCAACTGGGGAGCACCAGCTGAAGTGCTCAGCCTTTTCTACAAACAGGCAGTGCGGGCCCTCTACGACTATGCAGCCAACACCATTTCCTGGATGGATTACTGCAGAAAGAACCGTAAGTCCCACCTCCCTCGCAGTAGCACCCTGACCAAAGACCTCCTCACCCTGGAAAGAGTCCAATACCAGGCAGCGCGACTCATCACCCAAGCTTGCAGGACAACCAGGGTTGAGATCCTCCTCCTTGAGGCCAACCTCCCACCACTCCACCTACGCGGACAACAGCTGCTGGCAAACCACCTCTGCCAAGCCCTGTCCACAGGCCACTCCACCTTCTACTGCAGCGCAGTCTCCTGCCTACAAAACGGCCCTGGACGGCGCCTTGGCCTCTTCTGGGGTGCGAAAACAGCCATCCGCACCCTGAAAGAAACCCACGGGCTGGCACTCGCTCATGTCCCTGACCTCCGGGCAAGACCCCCCTGGTACTCCGTGCCCGTTGAGGTCAGACTCACCAGCCTCTGCTCAGCCCGAACCAACTACCCGACTATAGTCCTCAAAACCCTGGCACAGGAAACCATTGCCCGGGCCAAAGAGGACTTCCCTCTAGCCACCACGGTTTACACCGACGGCTCGCTCAACCCTGACACAGGCCGAGCCTGGGCTGGCTACTTCCTACCAGATAGGCAGGCTAGACGCCTTATCAGGGTCACGGACTACTCCTCCACCCTCGATACAGAGCTCGCCGCCATCCACCATGCACTGACCCATCTGCGGCACTGCAGCTGCATAGTGGTCACTGACTCACTCAACGCAGTCCGCAAGATCAAGGACCACAGAGCTAACCACTCTCTGGCCACCTTGATCCAGAACACCATCGTGACCAGGCATGAAGCTCAACTCGACACAGTGCTGGCCTGGGTCCCCTCCCACATAGGACTTCCCGGTAATGACCAGGCTGACTCAGCTGCTCTGGATGGCTCCCGCCGTCCTGAGATCGACCTTGTCATAGACCACTCCTTGTCCAAGCTCAAAGCCACTCATGCTAGAGCCACCAAAGCCCTGTGGGAGGCTTCCCTCCACGACACCACCGTCAGGAAGCCATACTCCATCAGTTGGGCCTGGCACAAAAATGTTAGAGTGCGCCTACCAGTCCCAAAAAACCTCTCTGCATCCGTGCAAGAGGCGGTCACGCGCTTCAGGACTGGATACAGGCGGTTCATCGATACCCCTGCATTGCAACGATGTCCATGCGGTGACAAAGTCTTCAACGTTGCCCACGTCTTGGCGTCATGTGTGGCCTTTGATAGGACCGCCATCCGAGACTTCCTCGGCCCACCACACAACTTGTCTGACACCCGAGCTGCGCTCGCCATCCTCGAGAGGCTCTCCGAGTCCACATGGGAGCCACTCGGTAGATTCTATAGACAAAATTACCACACCTTCGAGATCGTCGGCGGACCTGAACCCATCGCCGACGACTCTGAACCCAACAGCAGTGACAGTGACTATCAACCACTGTCAGGGAGCCCCATGAGGTCCCGATCGGGGAGCCCCGTGAGTTCCCCCAGTCAGGGAGCCCCTTGAGGTCCCACCCAGGAGCCCCGTGAGGTCCCACCGGAGGCCCCACCTGGGAGCCCCGTGAGGTCCCACCGGACGCAGCCCCTACACCGGGAGCCCCGTGAGGTCCCACCGGATGCAGCCCTTACACCAGGAGCCGCGTGTGGTCCTGAACATACCGATGTGACCGGCCTCGACCCCTGCACCCACAACGCCGGTTCCCGCTTCGATCACCGACGGAGTGGGTGCCGGGACCGCGGATACAGCCACACCCACCCACATCACCCCGGTCCAAGAGCCACTGGCTCTGGACCACCCACCCTGCGACGAGGGCCCGGAAGACCAACGCGCCGCCCATGGCCCTGCTGCCAATGACACTGGATCCCGCTTTGATCTCCGGTCGAGGTACAGGACCGTGGGCCCAAGAACGTATTGCCACCTGCCGGGCAACCGCCGCACCACAGCACAAGTCACCGCACAAAGCACCACGCCCCCCCCCCCACCACACCTCAAGATGGACGAAGCTAGAAGGAAAGACCCCCCCCCCCCCCAAAAAAAACCACACACACACCAAAAACGGGCCGTTTTAACGGCGCCGTTTATTAATGCTGCAGTCCTGCAGCCTGTGACCGCTAGGTCACAAACCCCCCAATAAGTAACACGTACTGCACGGTTGCAGCAACTCCCAATCGCCCGGTTACATGCACCTGCGTTAACTGACCCAGTTACGCCCAGCTGACCAGTCTCACCTGCTACTCACCAATGCTCGCGATAAACATAAAGGTTGTCATAGTAGCAAAAACGCAGTACGCCCCATCAACTATAACTAGTTGGTTAGACAAGAAATGGTAGATAATAAACACACGGAAGAAACGTCAAGATTTGATATAAGTACACATCAACTTGGTTTATTATGAAACCTCTCTGCTCTCCGCGGCGTCCACAGCCAACTGACCCACCCCCCCCCCCCCCCCCCCTGTAATGTATTATGGTTATCCGAACACCCCCCACAGTAATACCGCATGACGTCATGATCAAGTGTTCTTAATAAACTCAGTTACGTTAAAAAGAACTCACGGTGTCCGCACGTACATTACACCCCCCACCCCCCACACCCCCTAACTCGCCCTGCCGTATTGCGATTGTTGATATACTTTAATTAATCCAGATCTAGGCCGACATCCTATGTTGTGTCACCGCTGTCAGTTATAAACAGCATACGTTAATGTTTTACTCAGTTAAGTGTCATTATGTTACATCATGTTTTCATTAAAAATGTGGCTATTATATCCCCGCAGAAGGGTTGATCGCCTGCTGAAGGCTTACCAGGCAAAAGGCCCTTAATTACATATAGAATGATAGACTACATCACGGTTCCGACTGCGCATGCGCTGAAACCGGCCGTGGGAGCAAAGCAAAGGCATACGGCCATTGACTTTGCCTATACGCGCATTGAAAAATGTCAGTTTTATTCAAAATTAATAGAAATCCAAAACCCTAACTGTATAAATCTAATATAATCTTTTTGGTAAACATGTTTTCTATACGTGTTCCAAGCAGTTTGTCTCTAGGTGGTGTGGTTTTATCAATATTTTACTTTTTCTGTATGGAGATTGCTCACTGCCATTGACAATGCATTGAGTACTCTGGCTGTGGCTCTAACACTAGTCTGAGTGCCTAGATCTATCTAAATCTAAATACACATGGCATAAGATGTGCTGATTATATTGATGTAAATGCAATGCTGGATAAGAGATTAATATCTTAATTTATTATATATATTTTTTTAGTTGGTATTCTATGTTTCAAACAAGAGCTGAGATGAGCTGAAACTAGCACATTTCATAGCTGCACCCAGTGTATTAGCATGTGCCATGTGCTTTTGGGGGGGTTGTTTTGCTCTGATGCATCCCACAATGAACCGCGCCGCTGGAACCGTGATGTAGTCTATTGAATATCAATATCAAGTTGACCATAACAGTGAATATACGCAAAGACTGGAGAATAGTAAAGAATGCAAGGAACGTTCCAATCACTTTTAAGAGCTCAGGGCTTTATTCCTAACACTACTGGTACAATCCAATTCACTAATAATAAATATGATTAAGTTCAGCCCTTCCCACCATGATTAACTTAAAAAAACTATTCAGAATTCCCACCATAAAGGCCTAAATCTTGTTGCTAGGAAAGTCGCAATCTACGTCTCCTACCAATGCTTTATGGCCGTGAACCCGGCCCCGCATTTGATGGCCGATGCGGGCTTGTCCCGGCGAGCAGCCCGCATTTCAGAATGCGGGTTGCTCGGCCCAAGCCCGCAACGGTCATAGCTCGAGTGTAGTATCGCCCACTTCATATATATGTGCTTCCCTTTCCCTTAGTTAAAAATTGAATGCGTTAAGGCCAGGCGCAGCTGGCATACAGTGCACAGGGCCGCTCACAGGGGGCGCCACCGTGGTCTATGTCATAATAACAGGGTCAGCTAGATAGGATAAGTGCTAACTATTACATAGGGAACTGAAGATCGGTAGTGTTTATATTCCCATAATGGATTATAGAGCACATATATATATATATATATATATATATATATATATATATATATATATATATATACCCCCGGATGTATAGAGTAAAACCTCTCTAAATCGACTGATCATGGGAGCGACTTAAATGGTCCATTTAGGGAGGTGGTCGGTTCAGGGCATTTTTTTTTTATCGGTACAATGGTATTGTATGGGCGACCGTTTGGGACCTAAATAAAGCGATTGATATAGGAGAGTTGTCAATCTGTAGATGTCTGCGTGCAGAACGTCGGGAGTTTGGTTCCCGATCGAGTCAAACCAATGACTTTCGAATTGATACTTGTCGCTTCCTAGCCTGGCACTCGACATTAATAGGCAAGGACTGGTTGGCTCAGTGTCAGGATAACGTGATTGAGTGGGATATTGGGTCATGGTGCCGGCTGCCTGATTTCCCAGTGGGGCAGCACTATGAAGTCACCATGAGTGTGCATTTTTACAAGTCTATAGGTACCCGTCCTGATATGACCGTAGATGACATAAAAATCAGTCTGGTCTGATGCGTCAGCCACAGAGGTTAGATGAATGCGAACATTGAATAAAGAAGAGCTAGAAAGAGAAAAATCATAAATGCTGCTTCATGTCATTCAAGTTAGTAGATAAGTATGTGTATGTGTGTGTCGGGGGGAGGGGTAATGTTGGCAAGTACTAGCCCTCATTTTCCGACCCCGGCCTACCACTAGTTGACTGAGTGCATACAATATACATGTATATAAGTAGATTGTTTGTTTGTTTGTTGTTGTTTTACGTCCTAGCAACATCTAAGGTCATATCAGGACGGGTACCGACTTGTGACAGTGCGCATAATTTATACCCCTGTCACACTACAACGTAATGAGCGAACGTGAGCCTAACGTGGTGATATTTCGTCATTACGTTGATGTACGTTGGATTACGTTATGATGACGTCGTAAAAGCCGGCGGTAACGTCCATGCGGCGTAACGGGAAAGTCAGGAGAACGTCAGGAGAACGTCAGGAGAACGTCAGGAGAACGTGCATTCAACGTACGTTCAACGTCTCATGATGTAGCGAACGTCACGTAACGTTCTTCTGGTGATGGAATAATGTTCATAACGTTCCGTGATCGTCATTACGTTGACCTCTCTCGTTGAATGACGGTATCACTACACTTTACCGACGTTAAGCTCTCGTCCACTACGCTGCATCCACGTTCAACTTGTGCCCAAATTTGCATACTACGCTGAGAAGTTCAACGTTCTTCACGTTCTCCCTACGTCGACGTCATTACGTCGTAGTGTGACAGGGCCATAACACATATACATGGATGCATAGAGGCATACATGCACACATGTATTCATGTATCCATGTTTTGAATATATTAATATGTATGTTTCTCATTTGGTGTACCGCTAGTTGACTGTGTGCATACAATATACATTTATATAAGTATACATATTTACACGTATACATGTATGCATTCATGTATCCATGTATACATGTATTGAATATATATATATATATATATATATATATATATATATATATATATACACACGCATACATATGCGTAGATACATATATATATACATATATACCTGTATATATACGCATATATACATATTATATGGATATATAAGTATATTGGTCGTTCTCAGAAACTGTGTTCCACGTGAGGTAGACTACTTGAAATGCATATTATAAAGAAACATATTACTGCTGTCACAGTATTGGTACACAACTTCTGAGAATGACCCATATATATATGTGTATATACCGCCGGGAACCTCGCCGGGCGTAGGCTCGGACTCCCGCCTCCAGCAGGCCGGCACTCCCACCACCAGCAGACCGGGACTCCTGCCTCCAGCAGGCAGGGAACCCCGGCAGTGGAAACCTATGGATTTAATGGGTACCACAATTATGTACATATTACATTAATATGAAGTGAAAATGGACTTACCAATTTTCTGGACTTAAGAATGACTGCATCACATGTTGCGTAATATTCCTCCATTTGTACCTAATATTAATAAGTTGACCCATGTGTAATCTGTACCTTCAGAATTAAGTGTGTGCATTGTCCTGTGGCACTGGTCCATTAAATACCAAATCCAATGCATTCTCAGGGCTATTCCATGGGACAAAAATATGAAGCCAGGTATAGGAGAGATATTTTACATGCATGCCGATAACTAAACATGAGTTTTCATGCAACATTCAACATTCCATATGTACATGATTTTTCAAATGAATAACCTTTCTGGACAACTTTATGTCTATGATAATTTCAATATGATGACATCTCATGACAATAATGTTAATAATGTACCTCCATGAATTTCAATGAACACATCTCCATGGACTATTGATAATAAGTAGTATAGAGAGGACCGATATGGGTCCATATTACGTAATCGTCCCGCGTCAGAGGACCGACGCGGAACAATGACCTTAGATGACCCATTGCATGTTTGCACCGCGGGACAATGGGAATCAGTGACCTGAGATGACCCATTGCATGTTTGCATCCTTTTTGACTGGAATGATGACGTCACTGTTCAGGTTGAACTCATTTGACCTTTTTGACTGGAATGATGATGTCACTGTTCAGGTTCTACCCATTGCATGTTTGCAGGATTTTATGCACCGCGGGACAATGGGAATACAGATATCGCACTGATGGGGTTTGTGGGCTGGGACATCACACTTTACCTCAAAGTCTCCATGAGGAAAGAGGAATGAGTGGAGCTGTTCCTTCAGGAACTTGTTTAACTTTTCCAGTTGTGCGACATTCAAATACAAGCCCTGCTTGCAGGCTGTTAGCGCCCTTTTCTCCACCGGCTTCAGCTTTTCTGAACTTAAAACAAACCATTTATGAAAATCGATGCGGGAACTATCGCGTTCAACCACACCAAATACCCCACGTCCAAAGTTAACATGGAAACCCCCAAAACGTTGGTCTGTTTTAGCTGTTTTGAGGGCCAGAAGCATGTCATCTATGCTCTCGAGCAGGATGGCGATGGCGTTTTCATCAAAGTCCATAAAATAACGATTGCTGCTCGTCAGCAGAGTCCTTCCATCAGGATTAACTGTTTCTGCTGATGGCGTTGCACTTCCCTGGATGTCATACCGCTTGCTACTGACATCCCCAGCAAAGTCATCTCCTCCAGACCGAGTCCATAGGGCGATCTTTATACCAAGTTTTGCTCCTGCTCCTCTAATGCGCTCCACAAAAACTTGATTCCCCAGTGGTAGGCTGGCGGCACCAAAATGCGAAATATCAATTCCCGGGGGAATAACTAAGAATGAAGCGATCTTGCGACGCTTCTTACACCTCAGCCAATCTTCCCCCTCCTCCTCTTCCTCATTCTTCTTCTTCTTCTTCAACTCAATTTTCCGATTCTTGAAGGCGTCGACTCCATCTTCAAGTATAGAGGGAGAGGGAGAGGGGGAGGGAACGATAATTGTTAACTCCCCCTCCTCTTCTTCCATCCCTTCACTATCTGAGGAGGAATACATACTCGTTCTCTTGAGATTGATAGCTCTCGTTAGTTCAAGTGACATATCCACTGCTGGCGATGCGACTGATGATGATGGAATTTTTATCGGATTCGATCTCGGGCGCTTCAGAATGCCCTTCTGCATGAACATGGTGAAAGGTGAACTGATGAGAGTAGGCTGGAGCTCAGCAGGTTTTATATGCAGCGTCAAATTCGGTGATATGGAAATGAGGAGTATTCAAATCAAATGGGGTGGGAGATCTTTTGGGTGGGAGGGGGTGGAGATGAGTGGGTAGGTGGGAGGGGGAGGTGGAAGGGGGGAGAAAGGGAGTGGGGGAATGTCAACTCATTTTCATCAATCATCATACTCTTCCATCCAAAAAACGGTCACTTCCAATGCATTCCATATGAAAGTAGTCGAGCCTGGTTAAAGGCAAATGAAATCTCCTTAAAAAATGAAACTTTATTTGGTAGTAAAATACAGGAAAAGTATCTATGTGCGTAGTTAAGAGCGCAAGAAATTAGATTATTATATTGAAAAGTGTCTGTGAGTTGTTGAAAATATTCACCACTAGTTCTATCAAAAACTCCAATCCCGCTACAATGATCTATAATATGAATGCGTGCTCTATTCACATCTAATTGATCTCCTGGGGGGCGAGATTGAATATGTGAAGAAGAAGGAGAAGAAGAATGATATAAAATGATATAATCAATATCGTGATTCTTTATCAATTGTTCAAAATCCTGCAATGCGGTAAGCAGGGGAAGGAGATGTTTAGGTAGAGAATGAAAACTGTTTTCCTTCCAGACAGCAATGAAGTCGTGAATATGATATTCATTCAAAGGAATGCGAATACTTTGTATATTCCTATATCTTGTTAAATCCTCCATCAATGTGTGATCGGTGTCGTGCAAAATGGATTGTATAACATCGCCTAATGAAGAAGGCATTATGACTGTAATGGTGAGGTCATCATTCCAGTTAAACAAAGGTTAAATCACTCAAAAAAAAAAAAAACAACAACAAAAAACAGACAACCATCCTACAACCAGAAACATGACGTCATCAATCCAGTCAAAAAAGGTCAAATGAGTTCAACCAAAAACATCTGTCCATCCTGCAAGCGAAGGTCAAATGAGTTCAATCAAAAACCGATGGTCATCCTGCAAACATGCAATGGGTAGAACCTGAACAGTGACGTCATCATTCCAGTCAAAAAGGTCAAATGAGTTCAACCTCAACAGTGATGTCATCATTCCAGTGAAAAAAAAGGTTGCAAACATGCAATGGGTCATCTCAGGTGACTGATTCCCATTGTCCCGCGGTGCATAAAATCCTGCAAACATGCAATGGGTAGAACCTGAACAGTGACGTCATCATTCCAGTCAAAAAGGTCAAATGAGTTCAACCTGAACAGTGACGTCATCATTCCAGTCAAAAAGGATGCAAACATGCAATGGGTCATCTCAGGTCACTGATTCCCATTGTCCCGCGGTGCAAACATGCAATGGGTCATCTAAGGTCATTGTACCGCGTCGGTCCTCTGACGCGGGATGATTACGTAATATGGACCCATATCGGTCCTCTCTATACTACTATAATATTCAACAAACTTATATTCATGCATTGCAAATGAACCACTAATGACAACCTTTGCCTATGACATTTGATGACAATTATGATAACATCCCCATTATGTTATGTAGTTTCAAATGAATTTAATATGAACACATGCAACATTCAACACCTCATCTGTCAATGAATTTCAAGTGAATAAATATGAACACATGCAGATTCAACACCTCATCTGTCAATGAATTTCAAATGAATAAATATGAACACATCAAAATCAAGAACATTATTTACTTTTATTTTTAAATAATTTAAATTTTTTTATAATATATATCACATTATTAAGTAATATGAAAATATAGAATAAATTTCTTACTAGAAAATAAACAATGTTTTAAAAAGTTTATTTAAATGTCTTATTTCATAATGTTATATTGATTTATATGTATTGTAATACACATAATAACATAGAATAGATACCTTAGATGTCTTTGCTAAGTTAGTTCAGGCTCCTAAGTATCATAGTTAATTAGTTATGCATTTATTAGCACAAAAACAGAAGACATGGACTTTACCAAAGTTTCAGTCAATGACGAAATGCTTCCGCCAATCCCCGTCAAACACCATGAAGATTAGCAACATTTTAAGACAAATCGCTCATGTCAATCATGTTATGTCCAATTTAGCTTCAAGCCTCAGTGAATTATCTGTAACTACTGCTTCATACTCGCCGAATAAATTTGTTTTATCGCTTCATGCGTGTCGCCCATCGACACCCGATAAGAAATAGACTCCCTGCTCGCACCTTAGATTTCTTATCGACCTTACCGCATACTCGCGAAAAGATTACGTTCGTCGAATAGAATCGCTCTATCGACCCTACACATCCGTCTTTTCTCGCAAACGAGTGGTTCAGGTTCGATGACAATGCCTATATTAATAGTATAGAATAGATTCTTAGCCTGCGAAAATTTAATATGACTAATACGGTAATGCGCAATCAATGTGCTATTTTAAGCGTTTTTAGATTTTTCATGCCCAATGAATAATGATTTTTGTACTGAGAATAGATAATTAAACTCAGGACACAAATCGGTATAATGTGGGTATTTATTGGAGTTAGTCAGATGTTGTTCTTGTTACATAATGTCAGATGTCAGAATTGTCAGGATAATGTTCGAGCGCTCAACCCCACTCTTATAGATGGGTGGGTGGGATGGCTGAGAAAGAAAAGACGGAGAATTGCAGTAACCACGCAGCAGGTTCGGGCTCACTGGTGAAAGTGAGCAGCTCGGTGCTTAGGTCATCAGTGCAGGCCCGAACCGCCAGGTGGCAGGGCAGTAGTATGGTTTGTGGGTATAGAGTAGGTGGCACCACCGTCCCATAGAGATCAATGTGATTCGGTCCCGAGTGGCAAATTACCCATGTTGCCAAAGCAACATGAACAATTAAACTCAGGACACGAATCGGTATAATGTGGGTATTTATTGGAGTTAGTCAGATGTTGTTCTTGTTACATAATGTCAGATGTCAGAATTATCAGGATAATGTTTGAGCGCTCAACCAAAGGTGGTGGAGAGCGTGAAGGGACATGCCTTGATGGCATTGCGGGGCACATACTGGTGGACCGTGGCCGAGGTCCAAGTGCCAAAGCTCTGGATGTCGTCCAGGGTCGAGCCGAGTGCGGCGCAGGCTTGTGCACCTCCCCGGCGGAGGCTGTGGAGCGTGACTGACCGTGGGGCAGGGTGCCCGTTCATCGCGAGGGCTTCTAGAACTATTCCTGCTATTTTTCTATCAATTAATTCTAAACTACTCCATGGATGTACAATGTCACATAAGGAAACAAACATATTTCTGTAACAAATCTCAGCATTACGCATTTCCATTATATCTGTCCCAATTAATAATTCAAAAGCTACTGATTCAACTACAAAGAAAGGATATAACTTATCATAGATAGAAATGTAAGTTACACCTAAAGTTGGAATTAAATTACCTGAGATTGATCTCAGCCTACTCCCCGGATACAATTGCCTATGTGCTATTCCAATATCTACTAAATTTCTAAATGCATCTACATGTATTAAACTTTTAGCCACACCTGAGTCTACCAGACCAGTTAATCTAACTTGAACAAAATCAATGTCAATACTCGGACGAGTATCAAGTGCGCTACTTAGTTTCCCGAAGCTGTAGAGCTAATGTTACTACGCAGTAATTTTAAATGTGGACAATCCTTCATTACATGTGTGTGGTTACCAGGTTGGAGAGCTTACCTCGTTTGAGCTACGGTGCTTAAAGTACCTAATTCGAGTACCGGATCAATTTCCAAGTTCGAATTTCATATAGGATTAAGGTGCAGGTTCACAAATATGGTTGCGGAACACTGAGTTTTAGGAGGTTTTCATAGTGGAATACATCACTAGAAAGCAAAAAATTATATCTAATTTCTTGAATATTGGAAGGACATTTAGTTGGGACCGGATTGAGTAAATTAACGTGAATATTAGGAAATAATTCAGTAGTTACAACACATGGCTACAGGACAGAACTTCCCATGATAGTACTGTGTTGGTATAACCATTAATCCCAAACAATAGAGGAACCTCCAGTCAACCATTGGGACATATGCTGGTATGTGGCCCACTCATATACTTCCACTTGCCACTGGGGGAGCTCCTGTGAGGACTGTTGTACATCTTTTTTTTTAGATATATTTTTTGCATACCAATATATATATATATGCATAATAAATAATTCACTGTGATTATGCATGTGATGCATAATCACCACAAATATGGCATGTCTGGCTGGTACAACATTAAGAAAAACCTACCTTAAATATTATTGTATTTGATTTATTTTATTGTTGGTTATCACTTTTTATTTCTATTCATATTATTTAAGGGAATGCTGGTGCCGGAAGGCCTGGGGACGGGAGGCCAGTAAACTATGCTCATAAATAACACTTTAATTATGCATCTGATGCATACTCCCCACAAATATAGCATTTCTTGCTGGTACAGCAACATTAACATTAAACTTACCTTGTATATTATTGCATTTATATTTCATTTATTTTGTTGTTGGTTATCACATTTTATTTATATTTATATTATTTGAATTGAGGCCTGGTGCCGGGTGTCTCGGTGCCGGGAACCCTGGCGCCGGGAAGCCGGGATTCCTTGTGCCGATAGGCTGCCATCTCCTCCCACCCTGAACCCGAACCCCATATGCCTATTATAAATGCTATACATATACCTATGAATACCTATACATACATATATATACATATACTTTCATACATATACTTACAGATACATATATATACATACATACACACATACACATATACATACATGTACATACATGTATATACACACATACATATGCATACATATACATACATATGCATACATATACATACATACATATACATATGTATAGATACATATACATACACAAAAAATAGAAGAGAGAATAAAGAATTGAATGAATGAATATACATATACATACATATACATACATATACATACATACACATACAATTATCCTATGCATAATCCCCACGAATATGTCATTTCTTGCTGGTACAGCAACATTAATAAAAACTTACCCTGTATATTATTGCATATATATTTCAATGTTATTGTTGGTTATCACATTTTATTTATATTTATATTATTTGAATTGAAGCCTAGTGCCGGGAGTCTCGGCGCCGGGAGGCCGGGAACCCTTGTGCTGGGAAGCCGGGATTCCCAGCGCCGATAGGCTGCCGTCTTCTCTCCCCCCCCCTGAAACCTAAACCCCCTATGCATATTATAAATGTTATACATATATATACATACATATATATATACATATACATACATATACATACATATATACATACATATACATATATATACATACATATACATATATATATACATACATATACATACATATATATTAACATACATATATATACATATATATACATATATCTACCTACATATACACACATATACATACATATATACACATCTATATATACATATGCAGACATATATACATGAATCTACACATATGCATATAAATACATATTGTATTTAGAGATGACTGCATCACATATCTTAGAGTGGTCCTCCATTTGTCACTGCTAAGTTAATCCATATGTAGTCTGTGTCACTATCAGACTTATTGCAACAATGCAAGGGGCCTAAGCTCTGACACTTTCACACTCAGATTTTAACCAAACACTGCCATTACCCTAAATAACATTCCATTTATATTTAATTTATTTTTGATTATGCATGTACATGTACACATACTTTTAAAGCTATATGTATATATGCATATATGCACATACATATGTATGTATTATATATAATATATAAATAATATTGCAATATCAGGTGAAGAATAACTTACCAGTGTTCCTAAATGTAAGGATGACTGTGGCAGATCCTTCACAATGGTAATCCATTTGCAAGTAACAAGTTGACTGTTGTGTAGTGTGTGCCTTCAGAAATATGTGTGTGCAGTGCACTGTGGCACCCACCCTTATAAACCAAATCCAATCCACTCTCACACCTATTCAAAGGGCAAAAGCTCTGACACATTCACACTCAGTGAGCTCAGCTGTCAGTGGAGGTGCAGCCCAGAGAACCATTGGCAACCTGAGGTGTGAAAGCTTTCCTTGGCAGTTTTTGGTTAAAATCTGAGTGTTAAAGTGTCAGAGCTTAGGCCCCTTGCAATAAGTCTGAGAGTGAAACAGACTACACATGGGTTAACTTACCAGTGACAAATGGAGGACCACTCTACAATATGTGATGCAGTCATCTCTAAATACAGTATGTATTCACATATATATATATATATATATATATATATATATATATATAATTATGTAGTCACATATATAGGTCTCCATATGTATATATGTATACATATATGTAGATGTGACTGCATGTATATATAGACATATATACACATAGGTGCATATGTAATATGTATATATGTATATACACATAGGTATATGTATATTTATATGTATACACATATGTATGTTTATATCTATATATATATATTATATGTATACATACATGTATATGTAAATCTAAAAATAATGCCAATAATGATTAAAATAATACAGTAATAATAATGACAAGAATAATGATAATAACAATGATAATAATGATAATAAAGATGATAATAATAACAAATATATAATGATAAAAATGGCAATAATACTTGACGTTACCCGACCTGACTTTACCCGACCTGACTTTACTCGACTCTACTTTACCCGACTCTACTTTACCCGACTCTCCTTTGCCTGACTCTCCTTTGCCCGACCTGACTTTACCGGACCTGACTTTACCGGACGGAACTTTACGGGACCCGACTTTACCAGACCCGACTTTACCGGACCCGACTTTACCAGACCCGACTTTACCAGAACCGACTTTACTCGACCCGACTTTAGCCGACACAACTTTACCCGATCCGGCTTTAGCTGACCCAACATTGCTTGACCCGACCCTAATTGCACTGACCCGGTCTTGAACCGACACAAGTTGAACCGACCCGAGTTCACCCGACCCGACTTCACCCGACCCGACTTTAACCGACCCGGCTTCACCCGACCTGACTTCACCTGACCCGACTTCACCCGACCCAAGCCGACTTCACCCTCACTGACTTCACCCGACCTCACTTGACCTGCCCGACTTGACCCGAACTGACTTGATGCGACCCGACTTAACCTGACCTGAGTTGACCCGACGGGTAAAGTCAGGTCAGGTAATGCCAGGTTGGGTAAAGTCAGGTCGGGTAATGTCAGGTCGGGTAAAGTCAGGTCGGGTAAAGTCAGGTCGGGTAATGTCGAGTCGGACAAAGTTGTGTCGATTGAAGTACATGCCTACTTTTTGTGCTGGGGCGTCAGTAAACAAACAAACAAACCAACAACTTTACCGGACCCGACTTTACCGGACCCAACTATACCAGACCCGACTTTACCAGACCCAACTTTACCACACCTGACTTTAACCGACCCGACTTTAGCCGACCCGACTTTACCCGACCCACCTTTACCCGATTCGGATTTAGTCAGGTCAGGCAAAGTCATGTCGGGCAAAGTAAGGTCGGGCAAATTCAGGTCGGGTAACATAAAGTCGGGTAAAGTCAAGTCGGGTAAAGTAGAGCCAGGGAAAGTAGAGTCAGATAAAGTAGAGTCTGGTAAAGTAGAGTTGGTTAAAGTAGAGTTGGGGAAAGTTGACTTTGAGTAAGAGTGTATTGCACATGTAATATGCAATGTATCTGGACACTTTGATTATTGTTTTTTATGTATATACAGTACAACCATTTATCCTATAAAAAAAGTCGGTGGGATCTCAGGTGACCTTATAACCACATACAAGTTTGATTTAACTCTACCAGAAGTGGCCTGGGGCAGGAAATTCTGTTTGGATTAACTGATAATTTGGATTAAACGACTTTGGTTTAACCAACATTTTTATATGATAAATGGTAGTATTTTGTGGGCCGCCCAAAAAAGTTTGGATTAACTAATCGTTTGGTTTAACCAAGCTTGGTTTAACGGGGTTGTATTGTATCCATATATAAACATATATTTGCTGAGTGGTTGGCATTTTTATTTGATTTATTTCACTTTTGTTTAATACTTTTTACTTCTATTCAAATATGTGGGATGTGGTGGAGGGAGGCTCGAAACTGGGAAGCTGAGAGGCTATACATATCGTTTTAAATCGATAAAGTGTCTATTAATATATGTATATGTATATGTGTATATATGTATATATGCTGTGACAACAATAAAATAAATCAAATACAATAATATTTAAGGTAGGTTTTTCTTAATGTTGTACCAGCATCTTTCTGGTGATTATGCATCAGATGCATAATCACAGTGAATTATTTATTATGCATATATATATTGGTATGCAAAAAATATATCTACATGATGCACAACAGTCCCTACAGGACCTCGCCCAGTGGCAAGTGGAAGTATATGAGTGGGCCACAGACCAGCATATACCCCTATTGTTGGCTGGAGGTTCCTCTATTGTTTGGGATTTATGGCTATACCAACACAGTTATAACATGGGCAGTTCTGTCCTGTAGCCATGTGTTGTAACTACTGAATTATTTCCTAATATTCACTGTTAATTTACTCAATCCGGTCCCAACTAAATGTCCTATGAATATCCAGGAAATTAGATATAATTTTTGGCTTTATAGTGATGTATTCCAACATGTAAACTTCCCAAAACTCAGTGTGCCATAACCATATCTTTGAACCTGCTAATTAATCCTATATAAAATTCGACCTTGGAAATTGAACCGGGGCTCGAATGAAGTATTTAACCACCATAGCCCGATCGAGGTAAGCTCTCCAACCTGGTTACATAAATAGCAAGTCAAACCACCACGCCCAGCCCCATGCAGTCGCTGGCGATACACTTGTCCCTTTTTAGAGGTCGACGACTGTGCCTGTGCATCTGGCATCGCTTTCTCATTGTTTCCATGCTGTTGCGGTGACAGCGCAATCTTCCCCGTGTGCTGTGTGACTGAACCCGATCTAAATTTAGAGGCAGTGGCTACTTCACCCTTCGGCGCTATGTTTACGCGCGGCAACTCAAGACGTCTGCCCGTAGCATAAGAACCGGCACCATACGGTGATGCAATGTTTACTGAATGAATATCTGCACGTATACATTTATCTACTTTCCTTCCTTGCCTGTAGTGATTTCTTATTAGCCTATCTACACCACTCAAACCGCCAGCCGTCAACTTTACAAATTGATGCCTGCATCAAGATATCTGTCCCCTCAATCATACCTTCATCTCTGTGCCCCTATTTCCAAGGTAATAGGTTTCCCACAGCACAATTCAGGACATGACACAGGACTACTTTGTATGGGAGTATATTTAATGCAAGTCAGGATAACATAGGTCAAGTTAACTAGGTACAATGGAGGTCAAGGTGAAATGAAGGTTAGGAAGTTCGAGTCTCTGCGGGATCTGGGCACTCAACCCCATTAAGTCAAATGTCTTATAGTAGGGTCGGGTGGGGCAGTGAGAAAAGGCGGGTGGTGTTGTGGGTCCGGCATCTGGTGGTGAAGTGCCATCGGTGGGGGCGGCGGGCAGGAAGTGACATCAGAGGGGGGAGGTGGGTACAAGCGGCAGCTACCAGCCCGCGGGCAAGGAGCCGCCACCTGGAGTCACCATCTGGCCGCCTATACTTAAAAGGGGGAACTAAATGGTATAGGTCGGGTTGGCTAGTGGTGGGATCCATGTGCGTCCCGTCTCGGTCCCAAAGTACCCATGTTGCCTATGCAACATGCCCAATTCAGGGCATGCCACGGGACTACTTAGTATGGGAGCTTATTTAATGCTAGTCAGGATAACATAGGTCAAGTTATCTAGGTACAATGGAGGTCAAGGTCAAATGAAGGTTAGGAAATTTGAGTCTCTGCGGGATCCAGGCACTCAACCAAATAGGTTTGAGAGTGCCCGGGTCGCACCCATGAAGGTGGCCGCTTTCACATAGGGGTTATGGTGCCGGAGCACGAATTGCCCAGTTCCTTGACATCCTGTAGTGCGGGCACCGGCGCATGCGCAGGTCTGAGCCGCGGCTCATTGGAGGCTGTGGAGGGTGTAATCATCCAGGCGATTGCGTCCGTGGAAGGCCAGTGCCACTCGCTGGGCAGGAGTGAGGGTCCGGGGCATTAGGGGCTCACCGCTCGGTGTCAGGGAAGAATGTAGGTCAGGGGTGGTGTCAGTGTGCTTCTTGTAGCATCTCCAGGCACATAGCAGACATCATTTGGAGGACGGTATCTGAGGCAGGTGTATGGAGAACGCGTCGGAGGCTGTCTTGGAGGTCTTAATCAAGCGGCCATGAACCCCTTAGTGGGTGCTGCAGTCCCGTACCTCTGCTCGCCATATGGTGTGGGCGGGTTCATTGTTGCGCCCGGTGGTCAGGAGGTTCCCTTGACTCAATAGGGTGAAGAATCCCAGCAGGAGTGCAGATGTTAGCACGCGGGCACAGGGGCCCGCCGAACAGAGCTATCACACCACTGAATGTAATTGGGGCACTGTGAGGCGTGGGGCCTGTCCAAGTGGGTCGAGGTCCTGAATATCCCACCCTTGACTATGGATACGAGGTAAGTGTCAAACCTCGACACCCTGCCATTGGTGAGGCTGACCCAGGTCCGGGCCGCGCTAAGATAGTTCATCACGGCGCCCAGGGACCTCAAGGTGGCGGTGAGGTGAACAAGGAAGGAAGCGAGATCAAGCTGGGTTGGTCTTGCTGGGGTGGTACTCCTTGTCGCGGGCATGTTGGTGGTAGATGGCCGTCTGTAGTCGCTTGTTCTTCCAGGTCCCACGGGTGAGGTCCGCCTTGAACAGAGCTTGTATGTCACATTGGTGTCCGTGTAGTCCTGGGGAGAGAGAGGCAAAATTAGGATCTTCCCAGGCTACACAGTGTTATTGAAGAACGAGTTGTCATGGCGAACCCTGATGCGCGTGAGGTCCTTATCATCCATGAACTGGTTTGTTCGTCGGCAGGTGAGGTGGTCGAAGGGGGCCCTACTGAGCGCGTCGGCAAATGTGAGGTCGACCCCGGGCTTATGGATCACCTGGACTTTACAAGAGTTCAAAGCAGCGAACCTCCATAGGGCCCTGGCGCATCAATACAGCACCGGGTCCCTGCCGGCACAGGAGTCGAGGACTGTCTGGGAGGCCTGGTTGTCGGTGTTAACGACTATCGCATAGTCCTGGGGGTTGGGTGGTGTGAGGGCAAGGAGGGCGACAATGAGCTTTATGCCCTTGAGTTGGCTGATGTGGTGTCCACTGCCTAGGAAGTCCTGGTGGTACTCTTCCGTTATGTAGCCTAATGGTGAGTAGGCTCCCCCAGCGAGGAGTGAGGAGTTGCACTTGATCACCCACTCGTGCTTCAGGGGTGGGTGAAGGAGGACGACTCTGTTCGCAGCCTCAACATATTTGAGGAACCATGCTATGTCGCCGAGCATCTCCTCCATGACGGGGCGCTTCCCAGTGCATGGGGCATCCCTGAGCAGCCCAAGGATCCTGTTCGTAAACCTCCGGGCGGGGCAAATGCAGTTCGCGATGTGTTGGAGTCACCCAACCAAGCGTTGGAGGTCCTTCCTGGAGGCCAGGCAACCAGGGATCCAGGTGGTGCACTCCTGGACGACCTCGGCCAGCTTGCATGGTGGGATCCGTACGGCCATGTCGTCGGTGTCGACGGTGAAGCCAAGCCACTTGAGGTTACTCGTAGGGGGGATGCACTTTGAGGGTGACAAGGCGAGGCCAAGATCTTCTGCGAGCTCGACTGCATCAATGTAGGCCTTGTCCTCCATCGCAGCTGCCCCAACGAAATCATCGAGGTAACAGAGGACGAAGTGGTTTTTGCGCCGGAGTAGGTATACCACTGCGTCCATTGTCCTTGCACAGGCCATGGCAGAGGTCCTGCACCCAAAGGGGGGTGCTATGTCGTAGTAAGTCTGTCCGTCTAGGGTGATGGCCAGTAGGGGTACAGACAGGGGGCATGTCAGGAGCTGTCTGTAGGCGCTGGCGAGATCTATGGACCATATGTAAGTTCCTTGGCCGAGGAACTGTTAGTATTATTATTATATGTAATAGTCAGGGGCGTAGACCTTTAACGATGTGTACTCCTAATTTTGACAGGGGGTTTAGGGGGCCGCTTAAGCTTAAGCTGGCCGATTTGACACATTTTAGACTTGAGTTTTCGACACTCTGGACTACTACATGCCTCCTCTCTCTCTCTCTTTCTTTATTATTTTTAAATTGTTCTTTTTGTTGACAAAACGATGTGGACGTTTTGGCGTACACACGTACACCTAGCTATGCCCCTGATAGTCACTGTACATACTCTCTGTGGGTGCTCCCCGCCCAAACCATCACGTGACCGTGGCGCTGCCACCAGCCAACTCCTCTCCATGGGCGCGGCACAGTGTCACTGGCGCCCGAGGATTTGTTGTATTTTCCATTTATTGTACTATAGCCGTATATATATGGATAGTGATAATCCTATTATCGCATGTAATAAGCAACACATCCCTCACTCGGAAGTTTAAAAAAAAGTTTATACCAGACGGGATGGCCGAATGAGTTGATCTCCCAGTGGGCCAGCACTATAAAGTCACCATGAGTGTGCACTGTCACAAGTAGGTACCCATCCTGATATGACATTATATGTCCAACAACCAACTATATATATCTATATATATACTAATCTATAATCTTTGATGCAAGGACCTCCTTTTTGAAAGTTTTGAAATGACCACCTTACTGTGGATTGAACCCCTGATGTCCCGTACGTAGCAGTTGTTAAATAAACTAGGATCGTTCTGATTATCGACCACTGCCTTCTAATTAGCATACTGCATGCTCTTAGTCACCATGCCAGTGCTCTTATATTTACGTTTGAATCTACAAAGGTTGGCGATGCTTAACATATTCCACATAATTACGGTAGCTAGTGTAATATATGCCTAAAAGACATCCAGGCACGAGCAGAGAACAAAGGAATATGTAAATGAGATGACGTCAGAGGCACAAGGTGCCGGCGGTTCAGGTCCCTGTGTAAAGACTAGAACTCGAATCTGTGGTTGTCTAGGCAGGCTATAGTGAAATCAATACAGACAAAGAGAAAGGATGAGTATAAAGTGTAAAGGAAGAGAGAGAGTCAAGTTGTCTGGTTTATTATTTATATTGTACATGGGTTCATTGTAGAGTATCACCCCACCCTTTTCCCCAATGGAAAACACACATTCTTGGCCCTACCAATAGGGATCCAGCATTCCTGGTCACCATGGCTACCAGTGGTCTGCCCACCACTGTCATGTATTTATATTGTAGCCGACTGATCATATGACCAACATGTAAACATGAAGCGAATGGAATAAAAGAATCACTTGTGTTACATACTTGGCTGAGTTAACATCTTGCCTACATTACATGGTGTCAGAGTTAAGGAACCTAAGCCATGGCATTAATGGGATTAAAACCACCGGCGCATCTAAACCTGGAGGACATTTTTGCAATAAATTGGAGAACTTAGATACGGGCTTACGAGTTATATGCGACTGCATCAGGAGTAATAACAAAGTCGGAAAAGGTACAGGGGGGGCTATTCCTTCATGTCGCAGGGACGGACGCCCAGAAGGTAGCAAGATCGCTCGATGTGGATGTAGCCGACAAAGACAAAATAACACCGCTCATAGATGCTTTCAAGACCTACTGCGAGGGCAAGGACAACATCACAGTGGTATGATATAAATTCAATTCGTACAACCAAGTCAGCGAGACAATGGAGACATATAAGGGAGTTGAGAAGTCATATCGCGCACTGTGAGTATGGAAGCTTGGAAGATTCCTTGATGCGCGATAGACTTGTATGCGGAGTAAAGGACAATGAGCTAAGAAATAGACTATTGCAGACCCCAGGATTAACTGTTACCCAGTGCATTGATATGTGTCGTCTCAGTGAACACAAGTCAGAACAACTAAGCAAATCAGCCGAGGAAGTAGTCGACGCCATATCTCATAGGACGAACAGTGGGAAAACGTCACAACGACAGCGCGTTGCTTGGTTACGAACATCGCAGCCGACCTACCAATCGAACTACCGGAAATTTACATGTACAAAATGCGGTTACAATCATGAAAGTGGATGATGTCCCGCAAAAGAAAACAATGTGCAGGATGCCAAAAATTGGGACATTTCGTCAAAATGTGCAGACGATTTTGACCAAGAACAGCGCCGATCAACGAAATTCAGATCAACCAACATAACGTTCCTGACGACGGCGTTTGGACAGCAACAGAGGTCAACAACGATGTCAACAACAGCACAGACCACGATCTCTTCAGTAACAGCACATAAAATACACTCACGGCAAGCCAAACAAAAAGAATACTTTGATAGGCAGGCAAGAAGTCCACACCCGAAAATACCAGTAAACACTGATATCAGATATCTGGACCACCAGGGACGATGGTCCAAAGGAACAATGATAGAAATAATGACACCAGGAGCCCGTGACTATACCCTGGTCAATTGTCAGCAAAGAATATTATGCAGAAACAGAAAACACATATACAAAGTACCAGGAAGCAAGCCATATGCTAAACAAGACAAACAGACAACATCAGGTCCAACGACACAAGAGCACACTACACACAAGATGCAACCGTATGCTCCAGAAATCTTGGTAATAACAACGCGTACACGACCCGATATGGGAGATCTATAATACCGGTCAACTGATTGGGATACTAGATCTAAGTTTGACATTGTCCTGTTAAATTTTGCCTTTTCGGAAACTCGATATAAGAAATATTTATTTCATGTGCATATTATGACATACAGGCCTCTCCCGTAGATGTACATAGTAGGCTAAGTTATCATATACAGGTTAGGAAAAAACTTGAAAATTAAAAAAAACAAAACTAATATAGAAACTACTAACACCCAAAACCGCAAAGGTTGGCCCGAGAAAGATCAGGTAAAGACTCCTGAGTGCGGGACCAGACCAATCCAGTATCACAGCTGTCCAGCGTTGAAAACAAGCACCCTCACGTTATGGGCAGAATAAAAAACTTGTCACAAAAAAAACAAAAAAAACTAAAAATGATATACAGTGTTCACGTGCATGTAACAAAATGCAAAATGTGTATTTGCACTATTTATTGGTTTAACATTCACATGTTACAAACAATTATTAAGCAAAATAAGTTTACAAACTGCAAAATGTATGTTCACACGTATTTCAGTGTCATGTTCACTATTACTGTCAGGCTACATTAAGAGCATTCGTTGCGTCAGTCATTTAAGTGAAAGACCATACCATTTGTACGATGATAACCTTAAGTCACATGTATTACGATTATCACATATCACTTGCTCCATTGTATTTAATGTTAATTTATTAGAATTATTGCCATATTGCCATAACTAATTACATAACTTATACACCATAAGTAATGCTGTTGGAAGAGTGGATGACCCAAACATAAAAATTACACATGTTTTGATTATTGAAAGGAGGATGTCATGTATATATATTGTAGCCGCTCAGATCTGATCAGTACGACTGATCATATGACCAACATGTAAACATGACGCGTATGGAATGAAAGAATCACTTGGGTTACATACTTGGCTGAGTTAACATCTTGCCTACATTACAACCACCACCCAGCTGTATGGCCCCCCTGGCCACCACCAACCTTGACCCTGTGTGTGGTGATCCTACCCAGCAGAGGGGGAGGGGGTAGGCCCTGAGTGCGGTTACACCTAGATAAAAGATTCACCCGGTGCTTATAGTTCACGGGAAGGACAACGTAGTGTAAATACGGGCGAAAATAGGTTTAGTACGGAACATGAACTAGAAACTGTGGCTTCAGTATCAAATGGCTACCCATATATGCACAGAGTTGGTGACATGGGCGAGAATACAAAAAGACAAGATGGCAGCGCTAGAATGCCGTCGATTTCACTTTTAAATCTGATTAAACTAGATATTTTATAAAAATTTTCAACTCAAAGGTAGCAGGTAAATATGAAGACACCTACAAAGAATAAATGTTGCTTCTTAAATTATGCTCTCATTTCATTAACCCGCTTTTTCGACCGTTTTTATATAGATAGGGCTGGTATTCACCCATGTACTGCGAGTATCCTTTATCTAGGTTACACCCAGCCCTGCCAGCACCACTATGTCTATATACACCCCTCCCAGGAACCACCAGCACTTACATGTATACGCTTGGTCACGTACACCTGATCAGTAATAGAACATTTGCATTCCCCCCGATGCCGTAAATCAGAATATTTTACATCTGGACGGTGAATAAATCATTCAGTATCCAGAAGTCAAGGTGTTCAGACGTCGTACATTCACGGATAGCATTGCTGTAATCTGTGCCTAGATGTATAAAGAAATCCTAATTCTTACCTTACTGAGGAGTATATTAGACATCACCAAATAGTAATTATATATATACATATATCCTTAAGTAATTAGTTCAGTAATTTAAGGTGCAACGAACCAAACTTTGTTTTAATGATTTTAAATTCCCAATTTCAACATTAATAAGTAATTAAACTCCACAATTTAAGCAGCCAAAGTATGTAGAAACAAAACGGTCGCATATGAGAATCTAAAAAAGACCTGCAAGATACTTGTTTTTCTTTTATTCATTTTTTTCCTGAAACTGTCATGGATCGTCGGTGGGAAAGTAAACAGATTTTTCTAGTTTTTTAAATTATATTTTTTAAATAGGGTAATTTGCTATAAGAAAAGGAACCAGAGGTGCGCTACACAAGCCACACCCAGACGCATCCTTGAGAGAACAAGAACCATCAACACCAGAACTCAAGTCTGCGCAACATATTTTCCACGGTATGAACATTATTTTGCATCACATTTAGAGAATGTCTCTATCTCTAATAGAATAACCGTCTTCTTTGGTTCTAACAGATATAGTTTTATTGCGTAACTTTGTTCACTCGGATCCAGGTATCCTCAGGAAAGAACAGCCTTGTAGTTTCAGCTTACGTGGAGGAAGGTGGGATGTTATTGTTGTGTGGGTATCTCTATTATGAACACTATACTAATATTAGTTGTGTGCTTATCAAAGATCGAATCATGTGATTTTACCATGTATTCCTGACATGAATATTTAATGTATCTTAAGGAAAGATAATACTTAGGATGGGCTATTTTAGCTCGAACACGGTAAGTTGGGATTCATCTGTCCAGGAACATTAGATAATGAGTACCCCATGGATGTATTTGTAGTTATGTGACGTCACACAGGGATGGGGAGAGTGGTTTTACATAGGTGGGATAGACAAAAAAACCTTCAAATTTACTTTCAAGTTGCATAGACCGATGGTTTTCAGTTTCTGTCATTTTTCGGAAATAAATATATTAAAGTGATTGTTATCATCTATCTTCCTTTAGTTTGAGGTAAATTTTATTTCAATTGGCTAACTTTTGAGATATTTGGAGTGTAAGCATGTCAAATGAGTTTTGGCAAGCACACCAAAACGCCAAAACTCTGACACTATAGGCTTCTGCAGTAACAGGTTCTATCAAATTGACTGAGTGTTCCTCTTTAGGTGGCAACAAATACTTGGTCGTAATGCGAAGCATTACGTTTGATGCGAGGAAAGGAAGAGACCCTCCCCCGCCCCGCGTGTCGCGCTGCCTCCACACCTCGGCCGACCGCGCGACCCGCCGCCTCCTCCCCCGCCCCCTCTTTTGTCACGCGGCGCTCACACCTCACGCGACTCCCGCTTCTATCTTACATTGTTTACTTGTCTTTGCTCCTTACGAGTTCTCTATTGCTGCTCTGTTGTTTACCCTGGATGTTCCTCTGAGGCGTCAATAAAGCGCCTCTTTTTCCACACCCGCCTTTGCCTTGTTCCTTTTCGCGCACCAAAGCTGCATAGTCCAATGAAATCATCAAATTTTCAAAACCAAAACAATGATCTAAATTTGATTCTGCATATCTAGCTTAGATACTAATGCACCTATTAAGCATTTTGTAAAAATATACGGATTTTCGGTTTAGATTTATATATTGGCAGAGAGCATGATTATTCTTGGGCGAAAGAATAGGTAAGGGATTATGTAATCTAGTGAGCTAGGATGTTCCACTCTATTATGACATGACATAGGCAATGTGAAATATATATGCATGCATGGTGCCTAGAGATTAATGAAGAGATGTGTTATATCAGAAGAAGTTAAGGTTGAAGAAATGTTCCTCTATGTATTCATAAAGAATGCAATTGGAGAAAAAGGACATTTTAGTATATATATATATTTGTAACTGTTTGCAACTATCTGTCACCAGGGTACCGAATGGCCCAACACACCAGCCTAATCAATATATGCATGAGGCACTGCCTGCAGCTGGGATGAGTCACCACCACCCCGACGGGGTGGTGCCACCCTCCCAGGCTGTGGGGGGTGTTTTGATTGGTGGGCTGTGGGACGGCCAGTCGCTCTCTCCTCCCCAAGCCTTTGTTCACACTAGCAGCATAAAATTAATTATTAATGAAAAACTGACCGATGCTCCAGTCACACTGGACATTGGCACTCTTCTCCTGCCTCTTGAATGAGACAGACCTATTCTTGAGCAGGACCCCAGACACTCTGTCTGATGCTAGCAAAATTCACCTATTCCAATTGAGTGTGTGCAACAACCCTGGGGCTCTGGTTCCATGGGCTGTAGGCACTGATTTTGAGACTAACTATAGAGACCAATGAGTTGCTGTGTGGACAGAACAGGAGGGGTGAGGGTGATAGGTCACTGATAGGTGAGCAGGAGTTGTTGCCAATAAAGCACAACATCCTCACTGTCTATCTTTGTCCTTGTCTTCCTTTCTTCCTTATTATGGTTAATGTGTTAGTAATCTGGGTTCGAATAATAGCATCACAGGTGATATGAAGGGGGAAGAGTCTGTTGGTATCATCTGGTGTCCAAAACGTGGCCGGGCATCCAGAAATATCACAGTGGCAACCAACGACCAGACCTGAGACGACGCGAAGGGAAGACGCCGAAAACCACCACCGAGGTCCGGACAGATGACAGAAAAACTTGGTGAGGGCGATGGCGATGACAGACACACCCGTGAGGATGGCAGATGCGGCTGTGAAGATGACGGAGACGCCTGTGATGACGCGAGAACGCCGTGAGGATGACAGACGTGCCCGTAAGACGTGCTGCGGTGACAACAAACATCGCGGACGAACATCGCGGACGAACATCGCCGAGGTCCGGGTAGGGTTCAGTTTTGTTTTATTGCTTGTTTTGGGTGCTGGGGCGCCAAGATGGGGGTGAGACACTTTGTACCACCATTTGTGAATGTGTGTGTGGAATTTGATATATGTGTGTTGAGGCATGTGTGTCGATATATATGTGTGTGTATATGTCGAACAAAGGTCCACTCGGGTTGCCACGCCCACACAGTATCTCGATATATATATATTGATAAATTAGGAGTGTGCGCACGTCGCCGCCAGAGCCACACGGTGACTTTGTATATATAAAATAGAAAGGCGAATTGTCCACGGGCTGCGCGCGTCGCCGCCAGTAGATTTATATAAGGATATAAAAACTAATTGTCACGGTGTGCGCGCGTCGCCGCCAGAACCACACGGTGACTTTATATAAAAATAAAAAAGGGCGTTCTTGTCCGATTCGCGTTAAAATAACGCAGTTCGCCTTAAAATAACGTATTTCGCGTTAAATTAACGTATTTAATGCTAATATAACGTATTTGATACTAAAATAATGTATGTAATGGTACAGTTGTCCAAGAGTTAGCTAGCCAGTAGGAGTGGCGAGGGGGCTGGACTAATAGAATATTAGTAATCGCACTCCTTTGACTAGGCTACAGGCTAGACGGTCGGCGGGCCGCAAAAGGACTGTGTGTGTGGGTGTGGGTGTGAGCTGAGAGAGTGCAAGCAGCAAGCATACCACCCACCGCCGTGTATAAACAGCCGGCAGGACTCAAAAGGACTGTGTGTGTGGGGGGGGGGGGGGGGGGGTGTGCGTGTGTGGGCATGAGCTGGGGGGCTGTAGCAATCAGTCACGCCACTGTGTTTATATCCAGTGGACAGTGATTCTGGGCTGATAGATTAAAGGGGCATAGTCCAGGAGTATTGGGGTTTTGTCATTTCAAAAAGGTGGTCCTGTTGAATTGCCTACGTATTGTATTCCAGTGGATGACCAAACAAGTTTGGTAAGAACACAGGTATTAACATATATGGTGGGGATCAAATCTGGAAGCAGTGGGTGATTTAGAAATTGTGTTTTTAATTGAGTATGCAGCTTTAACGTAGTGGGGGCTGTCCCAGCAGCAAAGCAACCCACCCTGCCTGTGTGTGTGTGTGTGTGTGTGTGTGTGTAGGGAGGCCGCGCGCAGCAGGGCACACTCACCCGCTTGTAAACAAACCACAGGGGTCTGTGTGTGTGGGTTTGGCTGTGAGCTGAGAGAGTGCAGGCGGCAAGCACGCCACCCACCGTCGGTGTAGAGACCGGCAGGGGTCTGGGTGTGTGTGTAGGGCAGTAGAGAATGTAAACAGAGTAAGAAAGGGGTGTGTTCAGGAAGTTGAACTGAGACGACCTCTAGAACAGAATTGTGTCGGGGTGTTTTGATACGTGTGGTCGATGTATACTGTGTGTGGATCTCTATTTGATAAGTAAAGGAAGTTGTACGTCGGTACGTCAGTATATATTGTGTTTTGATATATATTGATAAGTACGGGGGACGGTACGTCGGTGTATATTGGTTTTGATATATATTGACATATATTAGAGGGATTGTACGTCGGTACGTCGATGTATACTGTGTGTGGATCTCTAGTTGATAAGTAAAGGAAGTTGTACGTCGGTACCTCAATATATATTGTGTTTTGATATATATTGATAAGTATGGGGGACGGTACGTCGGTGTGTATTGCATTTTTTATATATATCGGCAGATAGAAGGGAATTGTACGTTGGTACGTCGATATATGTTGCGGTTTAAAAAATATATATATATATCGACAGATAAATGGGAATTCTATGAATATATGCACACACAGGTTGAGTGGTAT
This sequence comes from Branchipolynoe longqiensis, assembly GCA_030323885.1. Taxonomy (NCBI): domain Eukaryota; kingdom Metazoa; phylum Annelida; class Polychaeta; order Phyllodocida; family Polynoidae; genus Branchipolynoe; species Branchipolynoe longqiensis. The sequence goes on along the minus strand of CM059194.1, from coordinate 12,068,431 downwards.
AATGCGGTGCAGCTGAAAGTGGGGGATGCAGTATTATTATTAGTAAATGAACCAGGTCCATTAGATAGGCAGTTTGATCCAGGATTGATAATGACAGATGTCAGGGGGGCTGTAATTACTCTGGTGGGCCCAGGAGGTAGAAAGAGAGTGGTCAACAGAGATCAAGTGAAGTTGGCAGATGGGGAGATGGAATGGGATCTAATTAATACTAGAATGACCAGGGGTCAGAGGAAGAAACAAAGGTTGCAGCGGGGAAAGGCCATAAATAAGTCATACACTACCCATTATGATAATTTTGATGGGCATGGTAATGGTCAGTTGCCATTAGAGCAGCTCCAAGGGCAATTACCAGGATTAATTAGTAAGCAAGGACAATGTCAGGGGGCCGAAGCACCACGCACACATGTCATGGTGACACGTGGCCAAGCAGAATTAGGAGGGAGTGACAGGTGGCGTGTAGGATCCGATGCCACATGTGGCAGCAAGGGAGGACAGAAGGTGCCTAATGACTCACAACAAGTGATGCACATAAAGGGCCATAAGAGGGCACGTGCAACAATGGAGGGTGATGGTCATGTGGTCAGTGACACTAATGTTGATGGAGGGGTGATTAGAGGGTGTGATGATGGTGTGCAGAGCAAGACAGATGTGAGGCAGAATGATAGTGGTGATCAAAGCAAATGGTGTGTGGCTGTGCATGAACAACAGCAGAGAGATAATGAGAGGGATGCTAATGGTACTTGTGTGTCTCCCCTGTGTTGTGTTTCCCGGCTTCCTGAACAGGTGGTGAAGCGGGACGAACCCGGCCCGACGATGGGATCGAACCCGGCATGCTATCGGGTAATGACCGAAAACCTGACCCTGCGGTGATGGAGGTCGACCCACCACCCGGGTGTGGGCGAGGGGGCGGGGCGATGGACGAAGCCCTCCCCCGACGCCGCGCGCCCTCCCCCCACCTGCAGGGCACGCGAGGACCAGGGACGCCCGGCGAGGCGTGACCGGCGATGCGTAACGAGCAGTGACGCCGCTGGACCCGCGCGCCGGACACGGGGCAGCGCCCGGTCAGCACACGGAAGACTGTGTGTATTCCTGAATATTATATATATATTCACGAGTTGGTGCATATATGAGAATTTTTTTTTTTAGGACAAAAACATTGAAACTTTGACTTTTTGTATTTTTGTTTGCTTCTAGCAGTGTGTCGTTATATACATAGGCACGTTGTAGCAGATCGGAGGTGATTGCCACAGACATTGACTATACAGGCAACCGAGTGTGATCGAGTGATTTTTTGTTTGTTTGTTTGTTATATATCAACATGGTTGTGTGTGTTCCAGTACATAGATGTTGCTGGGACTTAAAACCACAACGAATTAACAAACAGACCTACTGGCAGAGTGTATGGAGACATTGTATATTAACTGCCAGCCAGAACAGTGATTATTTAAGCCAACAGTGGTTAAATATAGCAGCAGGCTGGTATGAGTTTGTTCGGGAGACTGAGTGTTGACCTTGAGGGCGCTGGAGCGTGTCCAATTCCACACAGCCCAGGACCTGAGTTAATGCCATGTGGTGACCGTACAGACAGAGGCAGACAGAGGCTGAACTAAAGCCTGGTGGTGACTGGTCTGATACCACCCGACAGAGAATATTTTGTTGAATACTTTTATCATTTCGTGAACATTCACCAAGGAGTCGACTTGAAGTGTAATAGACCGTGTACACCTAAAACAAGACGCGGGACTTGAACTAATGGTCGGCCTCAACCGTGAATATTTTCGAATAATACTTTTGTGAAGATTCCTTGCTGCACCTGAAGATGGCGCGGGACTAAACTAATGCTGCGCGGTGTCCGGTCGGATACAATCACCAAATATCGACAGGGATTATTTTGAACAATATATATATATATTTTATTTGGTGAACATTCAGTAAGGAGCGTGCGCGCCGGTGGACAACGCGGGACCTGAACTGATGCCAGGCGGTGACCGGTGCGACACAGACACCCACCGTCGGTCGGCATCGATTGTGATTATTTTAAACAATATTTTTGAAGAAGCATTGGGAGACGCTTGTCTTGGAAGCTAAGGCTTGTTTTTAATGCGGAAATTGAGTTTTTATCGGTTTGGGAACCTCCGGGGTGCAATTAGATTGCATTCAGGAGTTGTCCAGTTGATTGCAGCGGTTTTTGATTTGTCAAAAATATGCCACGTTAGTGTTCGTCGGATATAGCGGTTGGGACTGATATCAGGATCTGTCCAGTCTCACTGTTCATATAGTGCTGCGGGACGCGATCTCCTCGGGGATATCACCCAGTAGACTGCAATTTTATATCCAAGTCAATTTCTACCATGTGGTCATTGTACTGGCACGTGGGAGTCATCTGGTGCTGCCTGCCTCTGGGCAGCAGCACCAACCTGTTTAAGGAAGATGGCGTCCTAGTTCGGGGCCAAGGAGAAGTGAGGACGGTGTCTGCTGTGTGGCAGCTGGTGGTGCTGATCACGCCACCTAACCAGTCACCAGTGGGTTACTGGGTCTCACAAGTGCGGGGCTATTTGGATGAATTGACTGAGAATCGGAGGTATGTTAATATTCATCATTGGAACATGAAACTAAGTTTCCTTCGGGCCAGGTTAGAGCAAGACCCTGTAGAAGTCCTACAGTTGGTGACTAAACGGCCTAAACGGGGACTGGTTAATGCAGTGGGGGTCGCAGCATCGTGGCTGTTGGTACGGTAAGCCAAGCACAACTAAACAAAGTGCAACAGGCTATTACCACCCACATGCTACAGACACACAAGCCCTGAAGCATAACCAATTGCACATGATTTCCATGATGAATGGAACACAAAATGTCCAGCTGCAATTAGCGGGGCATGTTTCTGTAGTTGAATCAATGATAGCCTTAGCACAGGACGAAGCAAAGAACATGACGGCCATCTCCAATGACTTGCGATTGCAACAGCGCATGAGGCTGGCGATAGAAAGTTGGGGAGGAGCAGGGACGCTGTATGACTTGAGCGGTTATTGACAGGGTTTTCTGAGCTGTGTTGTAAAGGGGAGTGAGTATGGCGTGGGTGTATGCACTCTCGGTGTCTGAACCATAAATGATTGGGGAGGAGCAGGGACGTTGCATAGTCCACGTGGTTATTTTACACGTTTCCGAGCTGACTAAGAGAAGGGAGAGCGTAAGCTGCTGAAAGGCGCACGGAAGGTACGGCCGATCCAAATTGAGGGGGATGAGCAGGGACGCTGTAGAAATGTCAAGACAGACAGAGTTGCTCATTTTCGGCATAATTAACCGGTCGGGATTGACCGCATTGTGTTAGAAATGAAGTGAGAATCGCTCGGAACCGCTGGAGCTTGCCATCATAGGATTTCTAGTCACCTACTCCTAGCCCCCTCCAAGCCTTTCGGGCGGGCGACGGGTAGCTAACTCGGATCCTGGTAGTGCTCGGGGTAATTGGGAATAACGGGAAGTTAGGCGCCCCACCCAACCCACAAGGAACAAGTAAGGGGGGGAGGGTTTAATTCAACATTATGCACCTCTCTGATTCCTGCTTGTAGGATACAAGTAAGGGGGGGGAAGCTAATTATAGCAATTGGTCTTTCCTCGGATTCCTGCTTGCGAAGAACCCGCAGTAGCGAAGTAAGGGGGAGAGGATTTAATTAAACATTATGCGCCTCTCTGATTCCTGCTTGCGTGAGACTGGCGTGGTTATAGCCATGGGCAGGTCCTAGCGGCCACCTGACCCATCGGGCGCAGACTGAGCCATAGACGAGTTCGCGCCTCGGGCTGCTCAAGAATCGAACCGGACGATGCTGTCCGGCAGGGACGAGTCCGTGTGTGCGATGGTGGAAATGCGAGGGAAAGACGATTAAGTGTAGGAGGGACGAGTTGCGTGTGCAATGGGAAATACGAGGGAAAGACGACCTAGAGTAGGGCGGACAGTACGGTGCCGTGTGGGGCGTCACCGAATCCGCCCATTTACATGTGCTCGTGGGTTAGTGTGCGGCAGGGACGTAATGCGGGCACCAGTCAGATTTTTTTTTATTAAACCAAGGAGGTGGTTTTTAATAAATCCAGTAAAGTGCAGACAGGCTGCAAGAAATGCGTGGCCTCACGACGGTGTGCACACTACTCGTGTGGGCATCGTTAGTGGGGTACCACAGCGGCATGGGAGGATTCAGGTCATTGATTGATTCGAATCATCTCCTTGATTCGGATCATTTGATTGATCGTGGATCAAGGATTGACGGGGTCAGTGATTTTGTTAAGGTTCACTAGAGTGACGGGACCATTGGTTGGCGGGGTCAACCGTAGAGGCAAGAAATGATTGAGTTCATTTGATTGATGCGAGTCATCTGATCGACTCGGGTCACCCGATGGAGTCGGGTCAGGGACGCATGTGGGATAGCCGGACCAAATGGGTTGAGAATTGAAGGTTGTATTGTGCATGTTGTATTGTGCATGTTGTCCGGGTTGATTGGGTCAATCACTATTGATCTGATCATGTTATGCAAGATCTGACCTGTCATGGTTCCCTGCTGGTGTCGCTATTCTGTCCTGCTTACCCTATTTTTAAAACTAATTTCTATTTATGTTTTAGTTTTTATTATCATGAGTTTTAAAGGGGGCTTGGGCGCGCAAGAGAATCAGCGGACACAGCCTGGACAGTGACAGGAGGATAAAAAGACATATTTTCAAATTATAAAATTTAATATTGTGTAAGGGGGAGTAGAACTAGTTTAGATAGGTAGCACGATAGCCGGTTCAAAACCACCGTCTGCATTGGGACCGCCATTCTAGAGTAGATTTTGGGGCTGTTCTTGTCTAAAAACAATTAGTGTAAACAAATAGATGGGAATGGTCCTCAAGGTGGTGGAGAACTGGAGTAAGACATAAAATTTGGTAGAAAAACTTGACAGTGAGGAGGGGAGGAGTGGCCAACGCTGTGGAAAATATACTTAAGTAAGATACAATGCATGAGCATGCGATGAGAAAGATACAAAACTTATGAAAGTCTAGAAAAATTCATAGGGCTCCACTACATGGCACTCGCTCTGGCTTAACCGAAAAAGACGTAATATTTAAGGGCTTCCATTTCCCTTGGTCGCGTTGCTCAAAGTAGAGATGGAAGAGGGACGTTGTAAAAATATACGGATTTTCGGTTTAGATTTATATATTGGCAGAGAGCATGATTATTCTTGGGCGAAAGAATAGGTAAGGGATTATGTAATCTAGTGAGCTAGGATGTTCCACTCTATTATGACATGACATAGGCAATGTGAAATATATATGCATGCATGGTGCCTAGAGATTAATGAAGAGATGTGTTATATCAGAAGAAGTTAAGGTTGAAGAAATGTTCCTCTATGTATTCATAAAGAATGCAATTGGAGAAAAAGGACATTTTAGTATATATATATATTTGTAACTGTTTGCAACTATCTGTCACCAGGGTACCGAATGGCCCAACACACCAGCCTAATCAATATATGCATGAGGCACTGCCTGCAGCTGGGATGAGTCACCACCACCCCGACGGGGTGGTGCCACCCTCCCAGGCTGTGGGGGGTGTTTTGATTGGTGGGCTGTGGGACGGCCAGTCGCTCTCTCCTCCCCAAGCCTTTGTTCACACTAGCAGCATAAAATTAATTATTAATGAAAAACTGACCGATGCTCCAGTCACACTGGACATTGGCACTCTTCTCCTGCCTCTTGAATGAGACAGACCTATTCTTGAGCAGGACCCCAGACACTCTGTCTGATGCTAGCAAAATTCATCTATTCCAATTGAGTGTGTGCAACAACCCTGGGGCTCTGGTTCCATGGGCTGTAGGCACTGATTTTGAGACTAACTATAGAGACCAATGAGTTGCTGTGTGGACAGAACAGGAGGGGTGAGGGTGATAGGTCACTGATAGGTGAGCAGGAGTTGTTGCCAATAAAGCACAACATCCTCACTGTCTATCTTTGTCCTTGTCTTCCTTTCTTCCTTATTATGGTTAATGTGTTAGTAATCTGGGTTCGAATAATAGCATCACAGGTGATATGAAGGGGGAAGAGTCTGTTGGTATCATCTGGTGTCCAAAACGTGGGCGGGCATCCAGTAATATCACAATTTGTTGTCACACAGAAGGGAATACTGAGGCAATTGAATAGATCATGTTACTGCAGAATGCTATGGTGTCAGAGTTTTGGCAAGCTTGCCAAAATTAATTTTGCATGGTTGCACTTCAAATATCTCAAAAGTTAGCCACTTAAATAAAAGTTACTTCAAGCTAAAATAAGGTACAATATAACGATCAACCTAATGTACTTATCTCAGAAAATTTCTGAAACTCAAAACCATCGGACTATGCAACTTTAATAAGTGCATCAGTATCTAATGTCATATCAGGACGGGAACCGTAATATGCACTAACTTACGTCTCTAATGGCAGATACTAGAGCTGAATTACACTAATAATGACACAAACCCTCAGGCCATTGGTGGGCCCTAAATGACTGCTGGAGAATAGGTTCCTTCGAGATCTACAAACAATGACTTGTGCACTAAATAATCATAAATTCATTATCCAATTTTATTTTGTATTTAAAGTTGCATATTCCGATGAAAACATCAAATTTTCAAAACGAAAACAATTATCTAGATTTTATTCAACGTATCTAACTTAGATGCTATTGCACTGATTAAACATTTGTCTGATGGCTTTGAATTTAACTCGTTTTGTAGATAGATATATTAACTTCATCATTATATTCTGCCTTACATTCGTTTGAAGTAACTTTGACTATAAATGGCTAACTTTGGAGTTATTTGAAGTGAAATCATGCAAATTAATATTGGTGTGCATGTCGACATTCCAGCACCATAAGGATTCAGCAGTCTGAAAACTATGGCGTCAGCATTTTGACTTGCACACCAACATTTATTTGCATCTTTTCACTTGAAATATCGCCAAAGTTAGTCATTCATAATAAAAGTTACTCAAAACTAAAGTATGATAGCTTATAGCATTCAACCCATATATTTACCTTTGAATAATGACAGAAACTCAAAAGCCTAGGACTATGCAACTTGACTTTCATGCTAAATCACTCACGTCGTCATTAACTAGGATTTGACAAATCTACAAACATAAGTAGGCGCTATGCATAACTAAAATACCCGTACAAATTCTCGGTGACAGTGTAGCGTCCAGTATAGAAGCGTGCCGGAGGTGGAGCCACCGGTCACGTGGTTGGAGGGGGGAGCCATACATCAAGTAAGCCACCGAATCAGTAATAGGGTAGGAAATAAATATATAATCCCTTCCGTGCCTTTATACTCGCATAATGCTTATACATCACATACATATATATGTATAGATATGTATATAAGCATACATGTATATATACATATATATACATGTTTATGGATAGTAATACATCTTTTATTACGTGTAATCAGGTTGGAGAGCTTACCTTGTTTGGGCTATGGTGGTTAAAGTACCTAATTCGAGTACAGGTTCAATTTCCAAGGTCAACTTTCATATAGGATTAAGGTGCAGGTTCACAAATATGGTTGTGGAACACTGAGTTTTAGGATGTTTTCATATTGGAATACATCGCTAGAAAGGAAAACATTATATCTAATTTCCTGAATATTCGAAGGACATTTAGTTGGGACCGGATTGAGTAAATTAACAGTGAATATTAAGAAATAATTCAGTAGTTACAACATATGTCTACAGGACAGAACTGCCCATGACAGTACTGTGTTGGTATAGTCATTAATCCCAAACAATAGAGGAACCTCCAGTCATCCATGGGGGTATATGCTGGTCTGTGGCCCACTCATATACTTCCACTTTCCACTGGGGGAGGTCCTGTGGGGACTGTTGTACATCATTTAGATATAATTTTTGCATACCTATATATATATATATGCATAAGAAATAATTCACTGTGATTATGCATCTTGCTGGTACAGCATTAAGAAAAACCTACCTTAAATATTATTGTATTTGATTTATTTTATTGTTGGTTATCACTTTTATTTCTATTCATATTATTGTAATGGCCCACGGCCCTCCGACTCACACTCTCGCAGTCATGAATTGAAGAACACCAAGATTCAATTCAGTGTACGCTTCACCCTTGGTTTATTGAACCATCTGCTCTCCGCGGCGTCAGTAGTTGTCTGACCCTCCCCCTGACTCTCCAGATCCCACATCGACTCTATAGGTGTGTGTGTGGGGGGGGGGGGGGGGGTCAGCCACATGCAGTAGAGGTCAGCCCAGTTGGGGTCTGACCAGTGGCTACCCATGCCGCCACCTAGCGCAGTGTAGTGGTACTGCACTGGCGTACGGCGTAGTCTCCGCTGCTACCGCGTGATAGTAGAGCTCATGTTCAGACTACTACACTGCCCCCCCTAGAGTCTCACCGGTTGCAGACTGCAAACCGATGAGAATCGAGAAATGATAGAAGTCAACATGAGAACTAACTTGAAAGGGAGAGAAGCCTTACAAAGCTATGTATCCTTATGCGCAATTCCTAGACCTGCCTGCAGTGAATAGCAATGTGTTTCTAGCTAGTTGCAAGGCAAACATGTCATCAATCTAGGTGAAGAAAGAGTCTTTAAATGAGTCATACAGAAACGACCTCTCCCAGCCTCTATGTAGTTGGCGTATAGAATGTTTTTTGCTGGGAGAGAGTTCATACCCCACAAGTGGAACCCCCTCGACAGAAGGAAGCAGGGAACTGCTCAGTCCGCCCCCCACCAGACCCCATCTCAGGAGAACCGTTAGCAGGGCGCTCTTCCTTCTGCACGGAGCGGCTCCTCTTCGAGCTTCCTCAGTCCGTCCTTCTTGTGCCTGCGTCGCCTGGCCAGTAGATCACAGACAGTATGACACCGCGGACACGTCAAGCAGCCCCACCCCGGACCCGCCACGCTCGCTGACCTGCTCCGGTGCAGAGTGCATGAAAGTAGAAGGGCGGTGTTACTTATAACAATTGAGAAAGTCTCCGCAGATACAACGTTAGGTATGTAATACATTTTATAAGAAGCACTGGGCGCCAGCAAGAACCCGGCCTCCTACAAAGTAAACTACACCCCATGTGCATCCTCCCCTGCCGTAACAGGAGCCGATGCACACGCTGTCAATCATGTTCTGCCAGAAGCGCTTACTATAGTAGTAATATTAAATTAAAGAATGCAGCATAAAATAAGAGCCAGGGCGACACTGCATGGGAAAATCTTTTTGTGTGAAATGTACAGTGTCAACCCACCAACTCCCACACCATTGACCACCTCGTTCCACTGAATAAATTTAGAATATAATGTTTCCTAATAGTGTGGAAAAAGGAAGTAAAAAACGGGGTGAAAGTTGAGGAATATTTAAGAAATAATTAATCTAATATATATATATATAAACAAAATTATTCCAACCCCTACTGCAGAAAAATAGGCAGAACACAAGAAGCTAGATCCTCCAATTGGGAGAAAGCTAAACTCTTCACCACAACATATATTATCAACAATCGTACTGCAAAGAAAAATAATGTTGGAATAGAGCAGTACGAAATGCTAAATACATCATGGCTATGTAAAAATAGCACCGTAGTACTAAAAAGGTATATACAATATTATATTAGTATCAATATATATATATATATATACAAGGCGGTATCCACCTCCTTAAGGGAGATGAACTATCAGAAAAAAAGTTATTTTATATATTGTTAATGTGTATATATAAAAAAAAAATTATAACCGCCACAGGGGTGCTGGTCTTTCAATTACCCCCGACGTGGAACCCAGAATCCCTCGGACAGAGCCAGCGCCGATCACCTGCGCGAGCAGTCAACCACCGCTAACCTAACTGCCACCTGTCATCTGAGACATCACGTTATCCAGAATCCCTCGGACAGAGGAGAGCGACGCCCAACTGTGCCAACAGTTAAACATCGTCCACCACCCCGTCACTTGTCATCTGAATTTCAACGCAACGTCCAGAATCCCTCGGACAGGACAGAAAGACGACTAATCGCCATCGACCTTCCCGTCACCTGTCATCTGAACGTCCCCGTCAGCGTCAGAAGGCGCCCTTGCCGCACGCTCCAGCAGCGCCCGATGTGCCGCAGCAGCATCAGCCACCAAGCTGGCCGGCAGGCCGTTCAGCCTGTCCTCGACGCTGAAGCCATAGAGATCCAAAGCACGCAATGAACCATCCCAGCTCCGGAAGTCAGAGCGAAACGCGGCAGAAAAAGTCATGTCAATGTCATCAATGACTGCCGCCTGCCGCGCCCTCTGCTCGCGCGATGCCTCCAACTTTCGCTCAACAATCTTCTTGTCCTCAACGATATTGTCGAAGTCTGCACCGCGCCTACCCTCAGCCTGGCGCGCCAGAACATCCTGCGTCTGCACGACGACCGCGTCAAAGCCCCCAATGAAGGCTTTAACCATGCCGTCAACCGACTCAGTGATCCTTGCCGTCACGTCCAAGCGGTTGGCCTCGCAGGGACGCTCCGTGATGCCATCCAACGCAAGGGTGACACCGTGATCGACCAACGGGGCTGAAGCCACCGCCGGTCGCACATTTACCACCCCCACAGAAGGAACGACAACAGGAGCAATCACCACTGGTCCCACAACCGGGCTTGCAGACGTTGTCACCGTCAACTGAGAGGCAGATCCCGCAGCCGCCGACACACGTCGCCGCAGAACCTGACCCAGCGACACCGGTTGGGACACCGATGCCACTGGCACAGTCGCCACGGTCGCCGGAGCATGCGCTACCACCGCACTCAGAGTGTCGGGTGTCAGCGCAGCCACCAGCTTCCGACGCTTATGACGGCACACGCCCCTTGATCCACCCTCCTCCGGATCAATAGTCGCGACTGGCAACTGAGGCCAGTCTTTCAACCCCTGCTGGGCAGCAGCTGGAGGGGGTGGAGGTGGCGTCGGGGGAGGCGAAGCTGACCTGTCCGACCCCTGGTTCCGCTGCAGCTCGATAGCAGAGTCATCGCGCTGCGGTACCAAGGACGAGGTCCCCTTACCTCTACCCTTGCCTTTCCCCTGGACAGACCTAGCACCCCCCTAGAGCTCGAAGAGGCCACAGGAGCCGCTTGCCCCTGCTGGTCACGGCTACAGCACCACGACCCCTGCCCCGTTTTGCCGAAGATGCGCCGCGACGGGTGTAAAACCGCTCACGACGCACCTCCGCCGACCCAGCGACATATATGAACAGGGCAATCAACCTGTGCTGCTTGGGCAGCACCAGGGTTTCCCTGCTATAATGGAAGTCTGTGCGCTACTTCATCGTGAAGGACACCGCTCTCTTCGACACCGACTGAGGATTCCACTGAGTCGCACTCAGCCCCTTCACGACGTCATCCAACATACGTCCGTGGCCCTCCATGAGATGCTTGATCATCACACCGCGGCGAGCAGTCACGAAGTACTGTCCTGTCACCTTAAGCATTGGACAGCCTTCACAACCACTCACCACGTTGAATGGTCTGGTGCACCTCCAGAGAGGGGCGGTGTGCAAGTGGCTCTCACAAATGTGTCGAGCCAACTGTACCCACCGCAGAAACAGCTTTGGGATTGGTCTCCACCCAGCCGGGTTCAGCTCACAGAACAGACAAGTCTGTCCTGGGCGAAACACATGGCGGACGTACCCAAGGCACGCCAGTTCCTGTTTCGTATAACCTTCCCCCCTCGTTGGATCCTTCAATGCCCCAAATATCTCACATAGATGGACGTTGTACCACTCCAACGCAGCGCGGGGACGGCTGTCAGCCTCGGTCCAGCCCTCGTCATCGGAGACCTCATAATCTCCGTGCACATCAAAAGGCTGCATGATCCGCGGGTACCCGTTCTCCCAGATCACGTAGTCCCTGAGACTATGGGGCTCCTCGTGAGGGTCGTTCCACAGCCACGACAGGGTAGTCTCTGTCAAACCGGCCACGTTTCCCGAAAGAAACCGCGCAAGCTTAACAGGTCCACCCCTACGCGACCTGATGATCCACTCAGATGATGGAGTTAGGTCCTCAGCGATCTCATAACCGAGCTCCACCCCAAAAGCACCACTGGCCTGCCAACACGCAAGCATGTAGGCCATCCGACCCGTTCTCCGATCCTCCCCCCCTGCTCTTGCTCAGAGCAGGGAGCGGCCGATCTCGACGGACGTGCAGTATCAGAACTGCCACCAGTGGGGACGTCCTCGACGTCCACGGGCACGGTCCGTTTCGAACCATCGCTATTATGATAGCGATAGTCAAACGACCCAAACAACGCCTTAGCAGGAGGGATCGATGCCTTAGGGGGCACCGACATAACCTCCAAGCGAGGACCAGCGTCACGCTGTACAGAGGCTTTAGCCTTCTCCACAGCAATCCTCACCTGCGCTTCCGTCAACGGACCAGACGCACGAGGAGGCCGAAGCAGCTCAACGCCCACAACCGGGGTAGACTCGACGGAGTCGACGTCCATCCTCACACTAGAACCTCCCCCTACTGACCGTCCGTTGTCGTGAGGTGCCGGCGCCAGACTCCCTAGGGTTCTAGCGCCTACATCCTCAGAGCCTGCGGACGGTAGCATATGAGGTCGGACAGCAACTGCAGTCGGCAGTACCAACTGGCAAGAACCTGATGAACTACCGCTGAGAGGCTGCGCCATCCTCACTTCAGCTGGGCTGAGCGAGAATGGATCCGTGCGGGACGAACAAACCAACTCCCTCAACGCCTTCTCACGCAGCTGCCACTCCCGAAAGCGTGACAACTCATCAGAATTTACCATTGTCTGTGCATTTGAGATAATGGAAGCTATGCGCTGACGCTCACTGAACCCAACAGGGGAACATAACGACAGGCTAGCTACTCCCGGAGGAGAAACCAGCCCAGCCGCTGTAACCCGCTGAGGGCCCCTCACGACCGTCAACACGGGCGACAATAGGGGACTAGACAGCTGCGGGGAGACTGTAGCAACAATCTCCCTACCGCCCAATGGCCTAATGGTCCCTATACAAGATAGACCTGCCTCGTTGCCTCCCTCGGCCTCATCGAAGAGAATACTGAGAGAATTCAAGGCCTCAGCTCCCCCTAATGGAGTGCTGGGCGAATCAAGAACATTATCTGACATGGTCCACATGCAACGAACTGCCATGGCAACTCAAGTCGCATGTGCCCCACGACAGACGATCGCCGTACACGCTGTGTCAAGTCTGCGTGATAAACGCACAGACCAACACAGTCGCGGCCGGCCTTGCTATATTCATATAGTTTGTCACAGTCAACAAGTACAATAAGGAATACGCGAATAGAGATAGGATTAGTGTTCGAGGAACAAAGACACCCACCTAGTCTGCCGGCAGCCGGTAGAGTGACTGGCTCCACCTCCTCCCACGCAGAACTGCAGAGTCCAGCCGGCATACCAACCAGAGAGCACCTACCTCACTCGCGAAACACCAGGTGCGCCACCGGTACAACTAGCGTGACCTACATAGGAACCCAGCTAAACCACCCGACGGCGGTATTCTCCGCCCCCCGCAGTACCGCTGACGTCACCGCACCACGTGGTCATGGAGAATCCCCAACCGCAGAATATCAGGGTGACCTAGTTAGCTCTACCACAAGGCCCGCCCGCCAGCTAGTGCACAATACTGAGCCACCCCCGGCGACAGATCCCCGGCACTTACGCAGTACCAACCAACAACAACAAGTACTGCTTAACGCCAGCAACCCACTCGCCCGGTTACACGCACATGCTATAAGTGATCCAGTTACGCCAAACTGAACAGTCCAATCAGTTACACACTCATGCCCGCAGTAAACATAAACACTCCCCCGGTTATAGCAGCTAACACGCAGTACGCCCCTTCAACAAGAACCAACGCTTTAGACAAGAAATAGCAGATAATAAACACATGGCTTAGGCAAAGGCATTATGCAGAACAGTAGTAACTGCGCCCATTCATTGGCGCCCCCGGGGCCCCCTGTCTTTCCCCACTACTCTCAAATAACTGCGTAGTAAAGTTTAACTGAACATATGTACTGCGTTACTCATTGTGTGACAGGGATTGGAGTATCTCATGTACGACCAACCCCGGGGACCAGACAACACCAGGGTGGAGTAGCCTAATACCCACTACTCCACCCCATACCAGTTATCTACGTCGTAATGCTAAACGCTCAGATCGCCACACAGGCGGTGCATCCGAACCCACATCAGACCCTTGTCTAACTGGTACAAAGTCGCTGTCACTACCCGAGCTACTGCATACAGTAACAACACTATCGACATCAGACACTGATCTAGAACGACGCCAACGTTTATTTTTCCGTTTGTCAGGCCTATGCCGCCTAGGGCGCATAGCCTCCCCCGCAGTAACTGGAAGCCCAGGTACTTTCTTCTGACTGAAAGCATCTATAGTGCCAGCCTCCACCCTCGCAGGTGCGGGCTCATCCCGTACATGTGCATCCAGCCAGGAGGATGGTCCAGCCTTTCTAGACATCTGCTCGGTGTAAAGCTTAAGACGTCTAACGTTAGATTTACGGTATTTAGCATCCTTACCCTTCATAATAACTGTGGTGTCAGAGACAACTATTGTTATCGTAAAGGGACCATCCCAGTTCTTTGCGAGTTTGACCCGAGCTAGTGGCACATAATACCGCACTACCCGATCCCCCACCTTGAACTGGCGCCACGCAGCAGGCCCGTAGTCAGATTTCTGACGAACCGCTGGCTGACCTGAAGCATCGCGAACTGCGCTATACGCGTGGTGAAAGCAACGCTCCAACCATCTTACAAACACGATCTCACATGGCCGGTCTACTTGACGATTCACCACCCCAAACTGAAGATCAGCTGCTAGTCGGAGCTCCTCCCCAAATAGTAACCTGTTAGGAGTCACACCCGTAGATGCGTGCTCCGTACAGTTATATGCATGTGCCACAAACTTGACCTGTAAATCCCAATCATCTTGAAAGTCATTTACAGTACAAGCCAACGCAGATATCAGCGTCTTATTAAAACGCTCTACCATACCATCCGATTGTGGACAGTACGTCCCTGATCCGAATGGATCCGCATCGGGGCACCGAATATCAAAACCCAGTTATCCACCAACGCCTGCGCTGCCGTGGGTGCAGTGTGATCTTTTAAGGGGTACACCTGCACATACTTAGTGTAATAGTCTTGGACTACCATCATCACCACATTCCCCCTAGACGTCGTCTTAAACCCGGACACAAAGTCACAGACGGCGCCACCGATGCCCAGATAATTCCTGAGTCAACGGTAGCTTAGCAATCCCTTCACCTGGCTTCACCACTTGACATTTATGGCAAGTGCGTACCCACCGCCTAATATCAGAAGTCATGCCCGGCCAATAGAACCGCCAAGCTAAACGCTTGGTGGAGCGAACACGCCCAAAGTGCGTAACTGTAGAATGCCCATGACAAAACAACAACACATCATCGCGCAATGCAAATGGCACGACGATCTGCAGGCGACTGCGTCGGTCTTCACCCACTACCTTCCACCTGCAGAGCACACCCTCACGCAGTTCCAGCAGGTCCGATTGATTTATAATCATACGAGTCTCTGCATTCTCCACTCCCCTCTCGTCACGCAAAGGCTTCAAGCGGCCTACCTCCAACCACTTGATCACACGCAGTATGGAGGGATCTTGGCGCTGTGCCAAGCGAACCTCTGATAACGTCCAAAGCTCATCATCATCTATGTCTGCCAGACGCATCGCAGAAATTGCTGCGAGTACACAATTATGCGCGCCACAGTCCGTGCAATCACCCCGGCTGCACTTATGCACCGGGATTCTACTCAGACTATCTGCGTTGATGTGATCCACTCCCTTTCTGTACACAATATGCTCATTCGTCACACCATATTCAGATAAAGTGGCCAACCAACGCCCCATGATCCCCTCCACCTCCTTGAAATTCAACAACCAATGAAGAGAATGATGATCAGCACGGATAATAAAATCCGACCCTATCAGAATTGTTTCCACTTCCTGCTATACACGACGATAGCCATCAACTGATAACCCCCCCCCCCCCAGAACCCGCACGGAAATTGCCACCGTCACGATAGCCACCCCCCGACGAACCCCGGTAGGTATTACCACCACGATAGCTCCCCCCAGAACTCCCCCGAGAGTAACTACCGCCGCCATTACGCCGAGGATCACGTGGCGCATTATACGCAGCCACCTCCACCTCAAACTCACTATCCGACTCATCTGATAGTCGAATAGCCTCCACCGCAGTCGACCGCCCAGCACGCAGTGCCTTGGCGCCGTAATCGTCGACTACCTCAAACATCTCCTCCAGAGATGACTTGCCCGGCCGCCAACGGTCATAGGCGGCACGCTGCTGTCCCGGATCCATGAGTGAGCATACGAAACACTCGACTATCTTAGTCTCGATCGCATGCTCACTCATCCCAGTATCTCTCACAGCCCCCCGCCCATCAACCTGCAGCTGTAGACCGTACGCACGGTACGATCCATCACAGGCAGTTTGGACGCGCTTCTTCCACTGATACCAGCGCGCCATGGGGTCCACTGGTCGGAACTTATACGAGATGATAGGAAGCAACTCCCTCATCATCCTCAACCCATGGCGCCTCCACGCATCCACGCAGTCCTGTGCTGGCCCATTCCTCAGCAGAGGTAACAGCTGAAAGAGAGCTACCCTCTCATCCCACATGTTGGACCGCATATCCAAAGTAAAATCCCGCCACCAAGTATTCCATTCCTGCTTAATACCTGTAAATGGCCTAGGACGCAACGTCGGAATACGCGCCGACCCTGCCACAGGATACCTCAGAACATTCTCATCCAGTTCTAATGTATCCCGATTACATGACTCCCATCTGGCCCCACCCCCAATCGAAGCTCCCGAATCACATCCATTATTGCAGGATGATTTCGGAACAACCACATCTCTTCCACTGAGTACTGGTGACCCACCGGCAACCCAGGCAACGACGCGATCGGCACCGCGTCACCACCCAAACCCTCCGGGTCAGGAATCCTCTCACTCCGTACCTCCTCATGAGTATTACCCATGTATACAGAATCCTGAACAACACCTCGTCGATGTTGCACAGAACCCACCCCCCCCCCCCCCCCCCCCCCCCCCCCCCCCCGGAGAACTAACATCCCCAGAAGATGGCACCGGCTCCCTAGGACCCCCACATCCCCCGCCGCCCCCCTTAGAAGGCGCCGGCAAACGCGGTGAGCTACCCGCGGAAGCCTTGCACGCACTATGCCCTGGATACTGTGTCTCGCAGCTATCCAACCGCATAGACTCAGTAACCCTCGCACCACTCTCCCCAAGCCCCATACCGCGTTGAAACGCCAGTTTCTCAGCCTGAAAAGCTGCGCGCTAACTTGCAAGGATCTCCAGAGCAGAATCAATGCTAAACCTCTCGGCAGATGGCAACTGTTCACACCTCTGGTTCTCGTCTTGCAACTGAACATTCAGCGCCTCCCACATGGACAAATCCTCCATCTGTTTAGTGAATGCAGTCTGCTGCTCTTCAATCAACATCCGGTTAGATTTTGCCTCCTCTGCGGAGATGCACCGCACCGCGTTTAGCTCTGCTAAATCGCATGCGAAGGATGCAGCATTGGAGACTCTTAAATCATCCAACGCCCATCTCTCCCCCGCCATCCGGTCACACTGGACCCGCTTCCAAGCTCTTGACACTCCACCTCCGACTGCGACCCAGAAAACGTATGACCCATAACCAAATCATGCTCCAACGTAAGCGTTAACGAGTCATCAGCTATGAGCCCTGTCTCCAAAGCCGTGAAATCTCCCTACGACAGGGAATGTGGGGATCACCACGCTCAGCTCCCATCCCCACAGAACGGACAACTGAACTCCCCCACGGCGAATACTCCAGCAGCACTTCTCGCACAGGACTCCCGCGTACACCCAGACCTAAATCATCACGACACACGATCGAACTGCTACCCTCACGTACATCCGCCCCCGAATCAATATTGATCGACAGAGACTGTATATCATCAAGAGCGAAGCCCACCTTCATTGCACTCCCCGTAATGCCCTCCCCAGTACTATCATCAACTGAGAGAACATTTCGCGCTGCTGCTGATGGCGCGACATTTTTCAACGCCGCGCCACCACTACCAGAACGAGTGCCCAACTACGCGTCACGCCCACCACCCTGTATCGCCACCGGTGTAAACAACGGCGCAATACCTGGCGGCGGACTGCCACTCAGCCATGCTAACTGCACCCCCTGACTCGCCAGATCCCACATCGACTCTATAGGTGTGTGTGGGGGGGTGGGTCAGCCACATGCAGTAGAGGTCAGCCCAGTTGGGGTCTGACCGGTGGCTACCCGTGCCACCACCTAGCGCAGTGTAGTGGTACTGCGCTGGTGTACGGCGTAGTCTCCGCTGCTACCGCGTGATAGTAGAGCTCATGTTCAGACTACTTTTTATTTCTATTCATATTATTTAAGGGAAGGCCAGTGCCGGAAGTCCTGGGGATGGGATGAGCTATGCTCATAAATAACACTGTAATTATGCATCTGATGCATAATCCCCACAAATATGGCATTTCTTGCTGGTACAGCAACATTAACATTAAACTTACCTTGTATATTATTGCATCTATATTTCATTTATTTTATTGTTGGTTATCACATTTTATTTATATTTATATTATTTAAATTGATGCCTGGTGCCAGGAGTCTTGGTGCCAGGAGGCCGGGAACCCTGGTGCTGGGAAGCTGGGATCCCTGGCACCGATAGGCTGCCATCTCCTCTCCCCCTCGACCCCGCAAAACCCAAACCCCCTATGCCTATTATGAATGTTATACATATACATATATATACATATACATATATATTAACATACATATACATATATATATATATACATATATACACATACATATACATACATATACATCTATATATATACATATGCAGACATATATACATCACTCTATATATATATATATGCGTATAAATACATATTGTATTTAGAGATGACTGCATCACATATCTTAGAGTGGTCCTCCATTCGTCACTGCTAAGTTAATCCATATGTAGTCTGTGTCACTATCAGACTTATTGCAACAATGCAAGGGGCCTAAGCTCTGACACTTTCACACTCAGATTTTAACCAAACACTGCCATTACCCTAAATAATATTCCATTCATATTTTATTTATTTTATTTTTGATTATGCATGTACATGTACACATACACATACTGTTAAAGCTATCTGTATATATGCATATATAATATATAAATAATACTGCAATATCAAGTGAAGAATAACTTACCAGTGTTCCTAAATGTAAGGATGACTGTGTCAGATCCTTCACAATAGTAATCCATTTGCAAGTAATAAGTTGACTGTTGTGTAGTGTGTGCCTTCAGAAATATGTGTGTGCAGTGCACTGTGGCGGACACCCTTATAAACCAAATCCAATCCACTGTCACACCTATTCAAAGGGCTTAAGCTCTGACACATTCACACTCAGTAAGCTCAGCTGTCAGTGGAGGTGCAGCCCAGAGAACCATTGACAATCTGAGGTGTGAAAGCTTTCCTTGTCAGTTATTGGTTAACATCTGAGTGTTAAAGTGTCAGAGCTTAGGCCCCTTGCAATAAGTCTGAGAGTGAAACAGACTACACATGGGTTAACTTACCAGTGACAAATGGAGGACCACTTTACAATATGTAATGCAGTCATCTCTAAATACAGTATGTATTCACATATATATATGTGTATATATATATAATTATGTAGTCACATATATAGCTCTCCATATGTATATATGTATACATATATGTAGATGTGAATGCATGTATATATAGACATATATATATACAGTTTGACGCCCCTGACAGAACCGAAGGCTAAGGGAGCAAACCCTGAACAAAAAACCATGTCACTGTGGAGGCATCAAGGGCGGTTGATGTATGGAACTCCCAACATCTCCCGACCAGCCACTGCAGGGACAAATAGTTTTCGCCTGTCTGGACATGTTCTTGCTGGTGTGAATCCTCTATTTGCTCCATAAGAGAGTGCCGCTGGTAATTTGCAAAACCAGCAGCACTTCAACACTTTTGCAGGCAGCTTTCATGAAATGCGGAGAGTGGCAGTCAAGTATTGAAAGCTGTCTTTGTCGCATCGCGACTGACAGAATGATGATGATGATGATGATGCATAGGTGCATATGTAATATCTATATATTTATATACACATAGGTATATGTATATTTATATGTATACACATATGTATGTGTATATATGTATATTTATATATATTATATGTATATACATTTATAAGTAAATCTAAAAATATGCCAATAATAATTAAAATAATACGGTAATAATAATGACAATAATAATGATAATAATAATGATAATAACGATGATAATAATAACAAATATAAAATGATACAGATGGCAATAATACTTTACGTTACCCGACCTGACTTTACCCGACCTGACTTTACCCGACTCTACTTTACCCGACTCCTTTGCCTGACCTGACTTTACCTGACGTGACTTTACCAGACCAACTTTACCGGACCCGGCTTTACCAGACCCGATTTTACCGGACCCGACTTTACCGGACCCGACTTTACTGGACCCGAATTTACCAGACCCGACTTTACCGGACCCGACTTAACCAGACCCGACTTTACCAGACCCGACTTTAGCCGACCCAACTTTAGCCGACCCGACTTTAGCCCACACAACTTTACCCATCCCGAATTTACCTGACCCGACTTTACCCGATCCGGCTTTAGCTGACCCGACGTTACTTGACCTGACCGTACTTGAACCGACCTGTCTTGAACCGACACAAGTTGAACCGACCCGAGTTCACCCGACCCAACTTTAACCGACCCGGCTTCACCCGACCTGACTTCACCCGACCCGACTTCACCCGACCCTCACCGACTTCACCCTCACCGACTTCACCCGACCTGACTTGACCTGCCCGACTTGACCCGAACCGATTTGATCCGACCCGACTTCACCTGACCTGAGTTGACCCGACGGGTAAAGTCAGGTTGGGTAATGTCAGGTCGGGTAAAGTCAGGTCGGTTAAAGTCGTGTCGGGTAAAGTCGTGTCAGACAAAGTTGTGTCGATTGAAGTAGATGTCTACTTTTTGTGCTGGGGGTTCGGTAAACAAACAAACAAACCAACAACTTTACCGGACCCGACTTTACCGGACCTGACATTACCGGACCCGACTTTACCACAGCTGACTTTAACCGACCCGCCTTTAGCTGACACAACTTTACCCATCACAAATTTACCCGATACGGCTTTAGCTGACCCGACTTTGCTTGACCCGACCCTACTTGAACCGATCCATCTTGAACTGACCCAATTTGAACCGACCCGATTTCACCCGCCTCGACTTCAACCGACCCGACTTCACCCAACCTGACTTCACCCGACCCGACTTCATCCGACCCAAGCCAACTTCACCCTCACCGACTTGACCCAACCTGACTTGACCTGCACGACTTGACCCGAACTGACTTGATTCGACCCGACTTGACCTGACCTGAGTTGACCCGACGTGTAAAGTCAGGTCGGGTAATGTCAGGTCGGGTAAAGCAGGTCAGGTAAAGTCAGGTTGGTTAAAGTCAGGTCGGGTAAAGTCAGGTCGGACAAAGTTGTGTCAATTAAAGTAGATGTCTACTTTTTGTGCTGGCGGGTCGGTAAACAAACAAACAAACCAACAACTTTACCGGACCCAACTTTACCGTACCCAACTTTACCGGACCCGACTTTACCGAAGTCAGGTCAGGCAAAGTCAGGTCGGGTAAAGTCAAGTCGGGTAACATCAAGTCGGATAAAATCAAGTGGGGTAAAGTCAAGTAGGGTAAAGTCAGGTCGCGTAAAGTCAGGTCGGGTAAAGTAAAGTCAGGTTGGGTAATGTCAGGTCTGGTAATAAGCTCTGTAGTGGTTCCTCCCCCCCCCCCCATCATGGGGTCGGGGGTGGGGTGGGGGGTGACCAGCATGCACCTCGCGCCCTCCCTTCTCGGGGCTGTTTTCTGCTATTTATGTATATGTGTATATACGTATAAATATTTTGGATTAATTTCCACATACACCCCATCACACTAACCTACCCCCATCCCTTCCCCACTCCCGTCGCACCCCTCAGCTCCGACCCTCCCCTGCCCCCCATCCCACCGGACCGATATCATGTAGAAGCCCTCCCCCCTCCCCATCCCCTGCTGATGCGCGAAAAGGAAGAAAGCAAGGCGGAGGTGGAAGAAAGAGGCGTTTATTGTGGCGCCTCTGGCAACAGAGGGTAAACAGGGCAACAGTGAGGGGGCTCAGGAGGAGCAACAGTACAAGGTAACAAGCAGTGTAAGGCTCATGAGGAGCAACAGAACCAGAAATGTCTAGAGCAGGGGCTCATACGGAGCAAAAGTCAGAGGTGCTATGAGTTCATGTGAGGGGAGGGGGTGCCGAGGAGCCCTCCACCAGCTGTAGGATAAGAGAAGATAAGTAGAGAGAGTTGGGTGTGTGGGTGGAGAAAAAGGCAGAGCGTGGAGGAGGGCTGGAAGGCGAGTGACTGAGGGAGGCCGGCGGGCGGCCTTATAAGGGAGGGCAGGAGGGCGGTGACAGGTGAGGTGCGAAAGCAGCGGCCCCGGGGAGGGGGAGGAGGAAAGCTGAGAGGCGGGCGTCGCGCGAGGGGTGAATGCTGCGCGACGACCGGAGAGGCGGGGGGAGGGTCTCTTCCTCTCCACGCATCAAACGCAATGCTCGCATTACGACCGATGCGCGAAAAGGAAGAAAGCAAGGCGGAGGTGGAAGAAAGAGGCGTTTATTGTGGCGCCTCTGGCAACAGAGGGTAAACAGGGCAACAGTGAGGGGGCTCAGGAGCAGCAACAGTACAAGGTAACAAGCAGTGTAAGGCTCATGAGGAGCAACAGAACCAGACATGTCTAGAGCAGGGGCTCATACGGAGCAAAAGTCAGAGGTGCTATGAGTTCATGTGAGGGGAGGAGGCGCCGAGGAGCCCTCCACCAAAGCGGAGGAGAGGGCTCGAGGCGCGCCCGAGGGGGCGAGGCGGCGCACATATGCGTGCACCGCCTCAGAGGTCCAGGTCCCCTGAGCCATTATATCTGCCAGGGGGACCCCGGCATGGTGGCAGGCTTGGGCGGCGCCTCGGCGGAGGCTGTGGAGGGTGAAGGACTCCGGGGCCGGCACCCCCTGTGCCTGGAGGGCGCCCCTGAGGAGCGCGGTGAGTGAGCGTGGGTCGAGGGGCCGGCCGGAGGGCATGATGAAGGCCGGCGCGTCGGGGGGCGCCGGGCACTGGGCGAGGGCACTCTGCCAGGCCGAGACGGGGCAGAGGGCAGAGCCCAGGGTGGCGGGCACGAAGAGGGCGACCACGCCCGAGGGGCCGGAGATGGTCTTGGAGGTCTTAATGAGAAGCCGGAGGCCCCCAGGCGCGGCGCGGACGTCGGCACGGGTGAGGGTATGGGGGCCGCCCCAACCCTCGGGGCTCGGGGCCAGCAGGTTAGACTGACGGAGCATCCCGAAGTACCCGAGGAGGAGGGCGGCCCGAGTCATGAGCGAGGCAGGGGTCGCATGGGTGAGGTGGGCTATGGCGAGCGTGAGCTGCTGCGGGGTTAGAGGAGGGGCCTGGCGTGGGACGTGTGTGGAGGTGCGCTTGCCCCCCCGGGAGACGTCCTTGGCGAGGCGAGAGTCGAATCCCGAGGTGAGGCCCCCCGCCCCCTCCACCCTGGACCGCGCCCCCAAGAGGGCGCGGCCGAAGAGGGAGGCGGTGAAGGAGGCGACGTCGAAGGCTGACGGCGTGAGGGGGTCCACGCCTCGGGTGACCGTGTAGGCCACAAAGTCCTCGGCTTGACGGCGGCGGTTCCGCCAGGTCGCCGGGGCGAGTGCTGCGAGGCCTAGGCGGGCGACATCGGCGACCTCGGCGGAGGAGAAACCTATAGGCTGGGGTTAAAGGGGAAGAGATCGCAGCGGCAGAGGCCATGTTGTCAGTGTTGACAACCACCGTCGCCCCCGCGACGTCGTCCGGGAGGAGGAAGCGGTGGGCGACGACGAGGTTTACCGCCTCGAGTTCATGGATGGAGGGGAAGCGTGCCCGGAAGTCCGGGGAGTACCCTCGGGCGTAGTAGTGCGTGCTGGAGTAGGCCCCACCGGCGGTGAGGCAGGAGTCACAATAGATTACCAGGCGACGGCCCTTCGGGGCCCGGAGGAGGTGGAGACCGTTGGAGATCCGGCCGTATGCGGCGAACCACGTCAAGTCCCGGAGGGCGTCGTCCCCGAGGGTGAGGGAGGCGGCCTTGAAGCAGCTGCGCAGAGCCCCGAGGAGCCGGGCCATGAACTTCCGGCCGGGGAGGACGCAGCTGCTTACGTCGTTGAGGCGGCCCAGGAGGCTTTGTAGGTCGCGCTTCCCGAGGGCGGGGCGGGCGATGCGGGCCTCGCAGT
Organism: Branchipolynoe longqiensis; assembly: GCA_030323885.1. Lineage (NCBI taxonomy): Eukaryota > Metazoa > Annelida > Polychaeta > Phyllodocida > Polynoidae > Branchipolynoe > Branchipolynoe longqiensis. The sequence continues at coordinate 12,043,932 of CM059194.1, read as the reverse complement.
CGTCGACGAGCGCCTGGCTCTTGTCGGGGGCGAGTCGGATTGTCATCGCCTCGCTGTCGAGGGCGAAACCGAGCCAGGTGAGGCGGACAGCGGGGGGGTGACACTTACTGGGCGCCACGTCGAGGCCGAGGGCGGCAGTGAGGGCGAGGAAGGCGTCAAAGGCCTGGCATGCCCTCAATTAGGTGCCCTCGCACCCGATGAAGTCGTCGACGTACACGAGGGCGTGGAAGCCCTCGCGCCGAATGATCCAGGCGACTGCCGAGGTGACGCGGACGCACGCCGCGCCCGAGGAGCGGCACCCAAAGGGGAGGGCGAGGTCGATGTAGGCCGTCGAGGCATATGCCGTAGCTGGCGGTAGGCCCGGGAGATGTTGGCCGACCAGACGTAGGCCCCGATGCCTTCGTCGATGAGGCGGCGGCCCACGTCGGCGACAGAGGGGAGCCTGTAGGAGTGGGGTTTTCCGAGGAACTCGCGCTGGGGGATGCCCGAGTTTACGCTGGCTCCCGGAGGGTAGGAGAGATCCACGATGTGACGCCTCTTGCCCGAGTCGGACTTGGGGCGGGTCATCATGGGGGAGACCTGGGTCCAGGGGCTGAAGGGAGGAACGGTGAAGGGGCCGATGAGGGCGCCGAGGGCCAGCTCCGTGTCGACAAACTCCTGGATGTGAGGGAGGTTCTCGGGGGGCTCGCGGTGGTTAGAGAAGGAGGGGCGGGGGAGGGCCGAGGCGGAGTAGTTGGAGGGGAAGCCAAACTAGAGGAGGTCAAGGACGGCGGGGTCTGGGTAGCCCAGGAGGCGGGCGCGCCAGGCAGGTATGTGGAGGCCTGAGGGGAGGGGGATGCGCGCGGCCAAAAAATTAGGTAGGCCCGCTTCCCGGAGGGCGGTGTAGGTGTGGTTGAAGGAGGGGTACTGGGCCCACGCCTCGCCGGAGGTGTGGGGCCAGGTGGAGAAGATGGTGGGGCGGTACTGGGTGGGAGTGGGGCCGCAGGAGGGGGCGGCGGGGAGGGTGTCTTGGAGGTGGGGGTCGAGGACGTCGACAGTGGGCTCGTCGAGGGTGTGGGTCGAGGTGGGGGAAGGGAGAGGGGGGCAGCGAAGTCGTGCGGGGTGGGGGTGGGGGGGGCAGGGTCGGGGGGGTGGGGAAGAGGGCGGGGGGGTAGGATCGGGGGGAGGGTCGGGGGGGCAGAGGAAGGCGGTGTCGCCTGAGGTGATGTGGAGATCGGGGTCGATGTGGTATTTATTGGTATTATGTGGTATTATTGGTATTATGTGGTTTTTATTTTTTCTTCATTATCGATCAGGTTATTTATGGTCTCATGTTGAAGTAAGATCTATGACCCAGCCCCCTCCCCAAACAGTCACACCCCCCCCCCCCCCCCACCCCTAGGGACGTAGCTCAGGCGGTAGGGTGTCCACGTGTGAAGGTATTGGTCATCCTATCGATCCTGTTCAGTGGACACATTTGAAGTTTGGGCTATTTTCCGTTCCAACCAGTGGTCCACAACTGGTTCATCAAAGGCTGTTGTATGTGCTGTCCTGTCTGTAGGTAAGTGCATATAGGAAAGAGTAGCCTATGTGGCCTCAGCGGATTTCCTCTAAAGAAATATGTCAGAATGACAGTATGTTTGACGTCCAATAGCCGATGATAAAAATCAATGTGCTCTAGTCTAGAGGCATCATTAAATAAAACTAACATTCCTTGAAGTAGCTTAAATAGTGGTTACTAATATTTTGTGTTTTCAAATATGTAGTGGTACCAGGTGGAAAGAGCTATACCCAAAAATAGCAAACCTTGGTTAGTTATGATATGATATATAAAGATGAGATCACTGTTCCGACCGTGCATGCACTGAACTGCTCAAAACAGCATTGGCAGCAAAACAAAGGTGTATGGCCATTGAGTTTTCGATACACGTAGGGCAAAACTTTGATTTTATTAAAAATTAATAAAAAAGTACATATCTATTTGGCACAAACACGGATGGATGCAATATAATAATATAATGACTGAAATTTCCCCTGCTTTAACAACTAATGTACCAACAACAAAAAATACTCCAGCAGTTTACGGTAGATGGAGCAAATGGTCGTCAAGTTTAAGTCTATGAAGTATCAAGCGGCTGCGCCCTCACCCGTGAATTACCCATGTTACAAATATCATGGACAATGACCAAAGTAAATAAGGTTCTTGGCAAACTAAATTTGTTTCTGGTGTTGACTGCAATGAAATTCTGATAAAACCTGTATATGAAATAAAATACCATTTCCTGTAGCAATGTGTAGTTTTGCAATGTGTGTCAGTCTTCCTCTCCCTCTTCCCCCCCGTCAAAGTGGCTAGCTACTTCCGTATCTCAGAGTGATGTATAATGACGTGAAGCAATGCATATGAGTATATAAATGCGTAATATAGTGGACATCATCGGCTTCCTTCCTGTGAGGCTTGGCGAAATATCGTTCTCCTTCACAACTCACAGTTTGAAACGAGACCAAAACTAATTAATAAGAATGCATTGTTGGTTTGTTTTTTTACAGTTTTTGCGGTCAAGAGATGGTGACAATGCAGTGTGTCTGGCTGGCACTTGCAGTGGTGACTCTCACACTGAAGAGTGGTTACTGCGATCCCCCCGCAAGAGAGGATGGTGAGCACTCATAAGTAGACTCTCATATACCTGAATTTACATGAATTTACATGCTTGATCAATCATGTGATTTCTTTTAATTCATTGTTAAAAAAAGTAACCCTTTCCTACACTCTTTATAATTGCATAATAATAGGTCTACCTGTATTCAATTTCCTTGATAATTGGGGAATCCCTGCCATGCGTGAACATTCTTTTCAATGTACAAACTTTTCTTGTCTTATTTGATTGTCCCTCTGATAACATGAAACCTGCTATATGGCTTGGAGGCAGAGTTAGCATTTGAAGAAACGTGCTACTCCTTTACACTGAACTGTTAAACCCATCGCAGATCCCAATGATTAAATAGTCTGAATGCTTTTTTTAGTTTTTGTTTGTTGTTGTTTTACATCCTAGCAACATCTAAGGTCATATCAGGACGGTACCGACTTGTGACAGTGCGCACTCATGGCGACTTTATAGTGCTGTCCCACTGGGAAACCAGGCCGTCAGCACCATGACCTGGTATCCCACTCAGTCACATTATCCTGACACTGAGAAGACCAGTCCTTGCCCTGTCATAATAATGCCGAGTGCCTGGCTAGGAAGCGACAAGTATCAATTTTTAAGTCATTGGTTTGACGCGACCAGGGTTCGAACCCACAACCCCATGATCTACCAGCATGGGAGACGGGCGCTCTAACTCATTCGGCCATCCTAGCCGGGTATGCCAGAATGAGGGTCACATGATGGTATGGCGGGTCATGGCGTTATTTTTCGGATCTGACTGTGTCTGAAGGTTGCACACAGGGTGCATCACTTGTATGGCAACCATCTTTGATGGGGTCCCAGGGGAGAGTTTGTGTCTTTTTTGGGGGTTTCATGGCGGTAGCAGAGCAATCGGTTTCGGAAGGTAAAGCAAGAATATTATTATTTACCTGTATCTTAGGAGCATTCGCAGATCTCTCAGCACTGAACTTGAGCTCATTGGAAAGTAGCTCACATGCACCTAAAGGTCCATGGTCTAATGGTTTTGAGTTTGTGTCACTTTTATGGGATAAATATCTTAAACTGATTCTCATAATCTACCTTGCTTTAGTTTGAAATAATTCTTATTCTAAATGTCTAACGTTTGAGATACTTGAAGAATAAACATTTAAAATAAGTTTTGGCAAGCATGCCACAACTCTGACACCAATAATGCTTCTGCAGGAACAGGTTCTATTAAATTGACACAGTATTCCCTTCTATATGGCGAAATACATGGTCAATAAGTGCATCAGTATCTAAGTTAAATATGTAGAATCAAATTAAAATAATTGTTTTGGTTTTGAAAATTTGATAATTCATCAGACTATGCAGCTTTATCGTTGGGACCCTGCTAAGCTTGAGACCGATGAATCCTCATCATTGCATGTCCTCTGTATTTACAGGTATATGCACGAACATATACAGCTATGCTGACCACGAGTCGTTCTGTGATCGATACTACCAGTGCATTCAGGTGCGGGACGACAGTGGGCAACTCATTGGCATCTGGAATGTCAGAGCCTGTCCACCTGGTACTATTTGGACAAACAGTGTTTGCGGGTTCGATCTACAACACACTTGTAGTAAGTATATTATTAATTCCTTCCATAACAAAACAGGAGACAATACAGAAGTATGTGAATCGAGCCTAATATTCTGGCTGGCCCTTAAAACCTACCATTTCGTTTTATTGAGCTAAAACAGTGGCAAAATGGGCAGATAGTACTAGTAGGGGGTGATTGGCCCCCCCTGGAGGGAAGGAGGGGAATTAGGGGAGCTACTTGGAAGCAAACCTCCAACTCTCCAGGCTGCGCTTCAGCCTCCGGTAACACAGACTGGAAGGGAGGCTACAGGAGCAGTAGTAGAAGGCAATAACAAGTAATAATAAGCAAGATCATTACATACATGAATAATAGTTGCATAAGTGCTTTATACGTCACCTGCATATATGTATATGTAGTGTGTACATAAGTAAGTATAAGAAAGTATAATAAGTAAGTATAACAGGTTAAAATAACTTAGTATAATAAGTAAATGTAATAAGTAAGTATAATACATAAGTATAATAGGAAACACTAACTAAGTATAAAAATCAAGTATAACAAGTGAGTATAATGAGTAAGTATAATGAGTAAGTACAATAAGTTATGTAATAACTAAGTGAAACAAGTAAGTGCAACAAGTAGTTGTAATAAGTAAGTATAGTATGTCAGTGTAATAAGTAAGTGTAATAAGTAAGTATATTAAATAAGTGTAATAAGTAAGTGTAATAAGTAAGTATCAGAGATGGATTTTGCTTTCATTTCACATGGATTTAACAATTTAAGAATTGTGTGTATATCTCAAGTTAGGCATGTGAACATAATTGACAATACCAATATGACTGAGACCAGGCAGGATGACGGAATGAGTTGAGCGTCCATCTCCCGCTTTGGTAGATCGTGGGATTCGAACCCTGGTTGAATCAAAGGGATGACTTAAAAATGTATCCTTGTCACTTCCTAGCCAGGTGCTCTGCATTATTAGGTTTGTTTCTTTGTTGTTGTTTTATGTCCTAGCAACATCTAAGGTCATATCAGGACGGGGCATTATTAGGATAAGGCAAGGACTGGTTGGCTCAGTGGCAGGATAATGTGAGGTCATATCAGGTCATGATGCTAGCGGCCTGGTCTCCCAGTGGGGGAGCACTATAAAGTAGCCATGAGTGTTCACTGCTACAAGTCGCTACCCATCCTGATATGACCTTAGATGTTGCCAGGACATAACACTCCAACAACCAACTAATATGACTGACAATACCAATAAACACCTCATTACCAGGAACGAACAACATCGTTAGCTCCTGCATAGCACATTAATGTACATGATTCTTTTAAAAGTTGATAATACACATTGAAATATATGTAAATTATCTTTCCTAAAAACTAAATTGCCAATATCCTCGTTTTCCTTTTTGGCCCCCGTCCTGATATGACCGTTGATGTTTCTAGGATGTAAACAGCAACAAACAAAGAATCCTTTTGGCAAATGCAAAGTATCCTTGGAAATTGTTCATGTTGCAGAACAACATGGGTAATCCAGCGCACCCCCCCCCCCCTCCCCCCCCAATTGGCCAGCATGTATTGAACGCTTCCTGCCCCCTCTACCGGATTGCACCGGAACCTGCCAACTGTCGACGCCGGTGCTCAGCACTTCGCCTGCAGCACATGAATCTGACGCGTAATGTGTAGGGTCGTCTCCCTTAATTTGACCCCCCACCTACCCAACTAAAAATAAAAGATACAGGCAGTATGGTTGGTCGTCCTATGTTCCGTGGGAGAGACTGAACTTAGCTCTTCTTCATCATATTTTACTTTTAATAAATACAAAATAAACCTCTATGTTACTATATTTGTACCTATTTTCATTTTTTTTCAAATTCGTTATAGCTAAAGCTGGACAAACAGGCAAGTATAATTTATGTTACTAGTTTATATATGATATATAAACAAAAAAGTGCATAACATAATGTAAAATTGTCCGATATTTAGGATATTGGCTATGGAGAACTATTCTATAATAAAATACAAATGGTCTATATAATAATACATGATATGTAAAACCAAAAGGCATATGGATTATGTGGAGTTGGTAATCCGTGTTGGAATTAGTATAGAGGTTATGTATAAAGATAGATAGTGTGAGAGGATCACTTCTTATGTGAGACAGTCTTTGGAGATCTCCTCACATACCCCCTCCCACCAAGTGTTATTTACGGATCATTGCACACCCGGCCACAGCAGTGTACTATAAAACTAAACACCATGCCTTGGTTACAAGGTTCTAGACTCTCATTGGTTGATATGAGAATACCTGTTATTGATTGGATGATTTGATCATGTGTGCATCACCATCTTGATTCCTGAAGCTATAAGTATAATAAATGAAGGAGTCTAGACCTCCTAGCTTTCACTCTATATCTGCTTTCCTTCCTTGCCTGTAGTACTTCCCTCAACCTACCTACACAACTACAGCTGCCAGCCGACGACTTTTCAATAAGCCACATTAAAGTTGCATAGTCCGATAAAAACATCAGATTTTCTTAACCAAGTCACCTACATAGATTTGATTCTACATATTCAACTTAGATACCGGCGCCCTTCTTAAGCATTTGAAGAGTTCAGTAATAAAACCATGTAAACGCCAATCCAACGATGTAGTTTAAATACAGTATTTTTACCAGAAAATAATTTTAATTTCCCCCAATTCCCCTTTTCCTATGATCACATGGTTATGCAGCAATGAACAAAAGAGTAGGAATATAACAAAATTAATATTTTGAAGGTTTGATTGTGATGTTTGTCTCCATTTTTGGATTCGCGTTTACGGGGTTTTGCGCCGGAACACCTCATTTGTTCCTGCATATAAGGGTATAATAAATCAATTAATAGAAACCGTTACTAGTGAAGTCTATGTTATCAGAGTTTTTACGTGTTTGCCAACATTATTTTGGCATGTTTTGATGTCAAATATCTCTAAAGGTAATCATTTAAAATTAAAGTTACTTCAAACTAAAGTAAAGTAGATTATAATGATTAGCATAATTAACGAGACGGAGACAGAGGTATTATATAACGGTTATTTACTTCTGATCGGAAAGGGCTCACATACAATACAAGGTCAATCTGATACATAATAACAGGTAGGTTCAATAAGTCAGATAGACACATATAGTCAAGTATGATATCAGATATGCAGAACATTGGTCAGTTATAATGGTACAAGATTGGTAACCGGCAGTCCAGAGCATTGAAGCTTCCCCAGTCTGTGTGAGTCAAGTGGTTAAGGACCGGGACTCGAACTCTTGACCCTATCGTTACTCTCCATTTAACGGTGTGGGTGGGTGGGGGAAGAAAACGAGAGGGGTGCTTTGATGACAGCGGCTGCGGCGGTTCTGATCGAATCTGGAATGATCTGGTGGTCGCGTGACGCAGTAACTGCCCGTGGCGCCATCTGGAGGAACCCCAGGAACCACGTTATGCTTGTAGCCTATCAGGTTTTCTGCCAGATGGCGCCACCGCACCGGTGTAAGTCAGTTCGTGGTGTTCCTGTCTCCGCCGTAAATTACCAATGTTACGCGTAACATCCACAATTAACGAGACGGAGACAGAGGTATTATATAACGGTTATTTACTTCTGATCGGAAAGGGCTCACATACAATACAAGGTCAATCTGATACATAATAACAGGTAGGTTCAATAAGTCAGATAGACACATATAGTCAAGTATGATATCAGATATGCAGAACATTGGTCAGTTATAATGGTACAAGATTGGTAACCGGCAGTCCAGAGCATTGAAGCTTCCCCAGTCTGTGTGAGTCAAGTGGTTAAGGACCGGGACTCGAACTCTTGACCAATTTAAGGAAGAGTTTGAGGCCTAGGGCATATCTGGTCCCTAGGGACATATGTGTGGACTGCCGTAGAGGACCATGCCCCGAGCTCCATTATCTCCTTAAGCGAGGCTCCAGATGCAGCACATGCCTGGGCACCACCCCTTCTGAGACTGTGTAGAGAGTAGTCGTCAGGTGCAGTGTGTCCAGTGGCTAAGAGCGCCATTCGTAGTGCTGCCAGGAGGATCGGTGCTGTAAGGGGGCCCCCTCTTGGCAGTGTGAAGGCAGGGCCTGCCTGTGGGGGCGCGTGTAGTCGGATGTAACGGCACCAGGCTGTCACTGGGCAGCACACGGAGTGGGGGCGTGGTGCAATGGATATGGTGTAGTCTTGTCCTGGTCTCCACCTGGTCTTTGTGGATCGTACTGTTACGGTGAGCCCTTCGCTTGTGAGTGTCAGGTCGTGTCGTCGTAGTGAGTGGCCAGGGTCTTGGGGGGCGTGGCTGGCTAGCAGGTTCCCTTGTCTTAATAGTGTGGTGTAGCCAATCAATATGGCCGCTATCAGCACAGCAGCATCTGGTCCGGCAGTAATCAGGTGCCGGACCACTGCCTGTATTGATGATGGTGATAGGGGTGGGGCTTGTCGTGTTCTGTGGTTTGATAGTCTGAGTACTCCGCGCTTCATTAGAGTTAAGGGGTACGAGTCAAATGCTGAAGTGGTGCCCCCGAAAATATAATTCATTACAGTACCTGGTGCTATCAGGGATTCGTTGAGTGATAGTATGTAGGCGAGGAGGTCATACTGGGCGGGGTCCAGAGGGTCAAAATGGTGGGTTGCTGCAAATCGTAGGTATCTCTTTGCTTGCAGGGACTTGTTCTTCCACGTTCCGACCGCCAGCCCGGCGAAGTAGAGCTCCATCACCCTGGTGTGTGTGTCGTCTGGGTAACCTGGGGATAGAGGGGCAATTATAGTCGAGATCCACAGGTTATCCTAGAGACCTGTAGTGAAAATGTCATCGAATGTTATATTAATTTCAGTCAAATTCATTTCATGAGTGAGTTTGTTGGCTTTCTTAACAGCAGTATCATCAATGCTTTTTCTACTGAGAGCATCGGCAAGGATCAGATCCTTTCCATGCTTGTGAAGAATTTCCACGCGACAATGTTTGGTGGCAGCATACAACCAGATCTCTCTGGCGCAGGCCGTGAGGATAGGGTCTCTGTTCGCACCAGATGAGAGGACCTGTTGGCTTGCCATGTTGTCAGTGTTGATTACAATAGTGTAATCTTCCGGATTGTGAGGGGCGAGGTTCTTCATTGCGGCTACGAGGTTAATCGCCTCGAGGTGGGCAATGTTGGTATGTTTCCTCGTGATGTCGTCCGGGTAGGTTTGAGAGTAGTAGTGCTCACTGGAGAAAGCGCCTCCCGCTTTCAGGCATGAGTCACATTCTATTACCCATATATGTTTTTTAGTGGGGTCTAACAGAACTATGCCATTCGAGTTTGCGGCATATTGAAGAAACCACCTGATGTCAGATCTTAGCTCATCAGGCACATCGTGTTTACCAGTGCATGGAGCGCTGCGTAGGGCGTCGAAGATTCGTGACATGAAGCGTCTGGCTGGCTCCACGCATTTGGCAATGTGGTGGAGTCTGCCAACTAGTCTCTGTATGTCTTTTTTGGTTGCCCTATGCTTCGTCATCCACGCGCGGCAGTCATTCATGGTGTCATCAAGTTTGTCTCTGGGGATGGTAACCGTCATATCATCTGCGGATATGACAAAACCAAGCCACTCAAGGGTCTTAGTCGGGGGTATGCACTTATTGGGGGAGAGATCCAGACCCAGTGTGTCTGCTAGTCGCTTGAAGTCGTCATATGCGGCGGTCGCTGTCTGGAGTGTGGGTGCCATGCCCACAAAGTCGTAAAGGTAGCAGTGTACAAAGTGACCACGTTTTCGGAGCAGGTATACGACCGCACATCAGGAGGGAGGCTCACAGAATGGTCCGAGGAGCGCCCCATGTTGAAGTTCCGTGTTGACGTAGTCTTCAATGTATGTCAGGTGGGCAGGGTCCTCCCTGTGGTTCTCGGTGGTTGACGTGGGGGGCGTGTCTGCAGTATAGTCAACGGGCCAGCCAAAATCAAGATAGTCAACAAGTTGCTTGTCATGGTAACCAGTAAGAAGGCGCCTCCATTCAGGTATATTGAGGCCTGAGGGGATAGAGATCCTAGCGCCGATGTGGTTGGGGAGTGCTGTGAGTCTGAGCTTGCCTATATATCTCTAGATACTCGGGGTGACCCGCCCATTGTGCCTCAAGTGGTTGGGGCCATATCCTGTCCAAGATGGGTCTATATGCAATGGGGGTGAGGGGTGGGGGTGGCAGTTGGCCATCCACCTCACAAACAGGAACATCATCAAGAACTTCATGAATATTCTCAGTAAAGTTATCGTGCTCGACTGGACTCACTGGTGGTGCGGGGGCGATTGTCGATACCCATGGCTGCTCCCCACACGCGTGGCCCACATGCCCAGGTGGAGTCCACTTGTCTGCATGGTCGTCTTGCTTGTCGGCGGCCATTGTTTTTGATATCCATCCGTTGGAGTGGCCGTCCGGGGGGCGACCATCCTGGATCCCGTGGCAGTGGTCGGCCAATGATGTCAGCCCTTCATTCGGGGGACATCTTATTTCGGCAGCGCTGGTGTGGCCACCCTGTGTTGCGTTGGTGTTGTCGTCCAGTCTCGGTGCAGGCTGTACATAGCCACCGTTGTTATGATGGCGGCCTTGAGCCTTTTGCTTTTCACCTCTCCCAACGGCTTTTTTGGGTCGGTTGGGATCGTTCTCCGAGTCAGTGCTGCTGCCATCTTTGATGTATTTATTCAATCGGGCCTGCCTGTGTATTTCCGGCGGGCCTGCGGTAATTTGTGCAGGGGTGGAGCAGTTCAGAATTAAGTTACTACATGGTAGATTACTCACATTGATCGTTACGTGTCGTTTCGTGTCGTTGTTGTTATTTCGTTCATTCTCAGGCTCCATGGCTGGGTCTGCACTGTTCATGGAGCCATTAATTAAAAACCCTTGTACGGTTGTGTTGTGCCCGTGGCACTGGGCTGGGCTGCCTTCTTCTCCAGAAATCGCCTCTTATTTTGGCAGTCCATCTCCTTATGGATATTGGTGCGCCTGTATTTATTGGCGCACCAGGCGCATATGTGCGGCTTTTTGTCGGGGTGTTCACCATGTGTGGATGCCAAACCACAGTCGTTGCCCCAATTCCAGACATTGCAGGGCTTACCGTCCGTATCGCGGTTGAAGTCTTGCCTACTGTTAGCCATGGCAGGGTAAGGGTTGTAGGCATTGATGGTGGTGGTGTTTCTGTTGGCGTTATTGTATTTAGCGGTGGGTCGGTTGGTGATTTTGGTGCCGGCTGCAAATGCGTCCCTTTGGAGGTCCTTTATGGCATAGTTATCTGCCCACCCGAGTGGGAGGCAGCCGTCATCTATCATCTCGAAGACCCGCTCTGACCAGCGGCGGCATGTCTCCCACTCCCAGACGGACGCCATAGTAGCTAACTGATGAATATGCTCAAGGATCGGCTCCTTCCATGCTACCGGAACTTCCACCACTTTCGTCATTCTACACAATGCAGCTATATATTCAGGCAGCGTTGCCTCCGCGAGTCCGACTTTCTCGTGCTTATCACCACGCACAACAAACAGATGAGGAAGCAATGAAGTTTTACCTTTTTTCTTTATAACTGCGGTCCCGGCGGCAGCCAGCAATTCGTTGATGGCTTCCGCGTTGTCGGCATGGTCCATGCGGTCACCGAGCCGGGCGGTCTGTGTCCGTCGGTGCGATCCAGTGCGTGCCGCGGGTTCATGGTAAGCGTCATTGTACTGTGATTCCTCCATGTGTTGGAACCTCAGTGGGTTCGCTGTCCTCCTCTTTTGTTTTTTCCTCGACTTGGTCTTTGGTGTGTCGCAGAATTGAGCCACCGCTGTGTGACTGCGTTGACCAGCACGTATCGTCACCACTTCTCCAGTGTCAGTTTCACTTCCAGTGTCACTGTCACAGTCACTGTCACTAGTATCCTGAGTGTGGTATTCCGTATTCACACTACTTTTCTTCCTGTTTGCCGCCTCCAGGGCCTCCATCCTGGTGACGAGATCAGTCCTCAGGCCCGTGACCAGGTCCTGCATGGCTTGAATTATGTCGCTGTTGCAGCCATCAACAGCGCTGGCCGCCGATGCTTGAGCCGGCGCCGGTGTGTCCCCGGGCGCTGCTAAGTGTGCAGCTGCCGGCTTCTTGCGTCGGGAAGCCCGTTGGTTGCTGGCTCCTCGTACTTCTTTGTCCTCTCTCTCTTCAGGGTTAAGTTTTTTCGGCCTTCCCCGCGGCTTTTGAGCCGTGTTCTGCCTGGTATGTGTGGCATTCCTGGTTGATTTTTTGGATTGCGGCATTTCAGCTACGTGGCCGTGGCGTTCCACAGAGAGATGAGACAGTTTATCTTTCCTTGAAAGGCCTAAAGTTCAGAGCCGTTCTGGGTTTAAGGGAGAGTAAGTCTAAATATATAAGGTGTCACAATAGATCAGGTAAATGGTGTCAAGTCAGTGGCGTCAAGTAAAATGGCGTCTGAGTAACACCGGACCAGAACACACCGGCACAGACAATTAATTTCATAAGATAAAGGAATAGGTGACACTGGCCATGTTATTGGTGAGTCGCATCCGGTAAATGGCGTCAAATAAATTGATGTGAAGTAAAAATGGTGTCAAGATCCGGTGCGAATGGAATTATGAGCGGCAGTGCACACCCAACAAGAACGCACCGACACACACAATTAATGTCATAAGATAATGTAATAGTTGATACTGATATTGGTGAATGTCGCCGTCAATGCAACCACGGGTCCATTGGAATTTGGTAAATGGCGTCAATTAAAACACAGGCTGGACATCGTAGTGTTGTAGCAATTCATAAATATTCTGTCTCGACTTAGCAGCACAGCACAATAATGTAAGATAATAAATAATGTATATAATGTGTAAATGTAATAAAATAAGTTTCATATAAAATAGTCTAGTCCCAGTGTGGCCAGTCAACTGCCGTGCTCCACGTCCTCAATGGCGTTAGATAAAAAAGGCGTAATGTGGAAATGTCAGATACAAAATGGCGTTGACCGAAGACTACACCGGCACACACTAAAAATTGGCATACATGCAGTAAAAATGTATAAAGTATATAGAGGAGAAGCAATGCACTGTCAGAACTTGCTATAAACCAGCAGCATATATATATACTACTTATCCACACCACTAGTAGTTCTTGGCCAAATACCAGACGCCGGTATATAGTACACAGCCGGCACGTGACTGTCACAGTTGAAAACAGAAGATACCACACATCAATTCAATCTCAATAAGCACATATCAAGTGTCACAAGATGGGTGGTGTCACAGTGGCAGCTGCGGCCAGTGCAGTCAAACTTGAGAACGACAGGGATTTGAAGAAATACCGAGCAGTGTAGACAGGCTCAATTAATGTTCAACGATACCCATATGCAGTTCATAGTGTCATAGCAATTCCCAGCAATTCCTTCTCGACTTAGAAAGTGGTGTGTTCAGGCAGTGAACCTTCTGTTGCTCTTGTAAGAAGGTGTAGTTTTTTCGTAGTAGCCTTTGTATTATCTTCAGATGTAGATTAATAGAGTAAGAAAATATATATATATATGTCGAAATATGTTTTTCGATTTGGTATTAGCGCTTTGCCGCTGCACTATGGCAGCTTTTGGGTTCAGGTTCAGGATATGGCCCGTACTATGGCGTACCGGTACCCGTGGCCCGTACTACGGCCCGTACCCGTGTCGTATTCAATAAAAACATTCACAAATCGTTCTTATAACTGACAAAATTGTCGAATTTAAAATGAATCGACTTCGTTAATCATATTGTGTCGACGCGTTGATATTTGTTTTCTACGATACCGTCTGTGTTGATTTTTCCTCGCAGCTAGCTGACAGGCTCAGAAGTCGTCGACCGGCAAGGGCAATACGCAGTAACAACACAGGTATCATGTAGACTGTGTGAAACGTGTAGACTGCTCAGCCTTCACACCCGGTCCCAGTGGAATAGAAGGTGCACGGTGGTACATTGGTACTTCTAGATGTTTGGGGTTAAATAAAACTCCAACTCCTTATCTGTTGGCACTTTCTACTTTTCAAAGAGAGAGCAACGAGAGGGGTGCTTTGATGACAGCGGCTGCGGCGGTTCTGATCGAATCTGGAATGATCTGGTGGTCGCGTGACGCAGTAACTGCCCGTGGCGCCATCTGGAGGAACCCCAGGAACCACGTTATGCTTGTAGCCTATCAGGTTTTCTGCCAGATGGCGCCACCGCACCGGTGTAAGTCAGTTCGTGGTGTTCCTGTCTCCGCCGTAAATTACCAATGTTACGCGTAACATCCACAATGTATTTATCTCAGAAAATGGCAGAAACTCAAAAGCATCGGACTATGAAACTTTAAAGACCGATTATCCACTATTCAAATGCCCCCCCCCCCCAGTTTTCTCAAGAAATATAAATAACAATTTAAAAAAAAGAGAAAGAGCACACCTTCGAGAGGCCAGTCCGGCAGAATTTGGTCACTTGCAGCTGAATTTTCATATATATATACATATATATATGTGTGTGTACTACAGTTCAGAGAAGAATTATAGATCTATATGTATTATGTATATATATGATCCATATATATCTATATATAATTATCTTTATTTATCTATATATCTATCTATGTATCAATATATCTATATATCTGTCTCTATATATATCTATCTATATATCTCTAGATATATGTATGTAGTTCTGCGCAGACAAGGAAGACAGTAATGATAATGGCTGACACTGATTTATTCAAACAACAACAATCGGATAATGACATCCCAACAATTTCTCAGTGAACCATATCTGGCTGGGACTAAACGCCCTACCGAGTAAAATAGCAATAATCCTTCTAGTCCCCCCCCCCCCCCAAAAAAAAGCACATGCGCTTTCATCTGTGTCGGAACAGTAATGGCCGTATCGACTATCACGCCCACCCCTTGCCTGGCGCCGCAGCGCCATCTGGCGAGTCCAGGTGGCAATAATCAGAACCATATATAGTTGTAGCAACTAGCCAACAGAGGGAGACTCTGTGCCGTCATCAGACCAGTTCTCCACCACAAGGCCCTCCCAGACCATAAGTCAGGGGAGGGGGAGGAGAGTGAGAAGGGGGGGGGGGAAGTCCACGCCGTCCCTACACCATGATATAGGATATATCCCAGCTATACGTATATACGTATACGTATATAGGCCTACATTTATATGTCTATACGTCTATGCCTCTATGTATATTCATGTACCCATATAGCCATATATACATATATTATTATTACATTACATAAGGAACACAAGACAGGAAGTTGGATCGAGCCAATAACTCTGGCTGGCCCCCTAAAGAGACCTACCGCATAGTTTATTTGAGCAAAATTGGAGGTGGAGTGGGCAGAAGGAGGGGGAGCAGGAGGCCACCTGGAGGGAAGGCGGGGAGTAGGGCTGCTTGGAGCAGCTAACCTGCCCTCCAGGCCGCACACCAACCACCAGCTCCACCTACCCAACACAGTAAACTTATACAAGTTGTCCAGGAGTTGGGGAGAAGACAAGTAGAGAAGGATAATAGGATAATTACATTGCATGAATAATATACGCATAAGAGTTTATACATAACATTATTATTACATTACATAAGGAACACAAGACAGGAAGTTGGATCGAGCCAATAACTCTGGCTGGCCCCCTAAAGAGACCAAACCCCCCAAGCAAGAGTTCACAACAATTGATCCAGGATCAAAGCCACCCGCATGTCGGTGGTCAGTCTCTCGGCCAAAGAGGCCTGGAGATACAGGAAGACAGCGTCTGACTTTCAGTCCCCCCTCTCTTTTATCACCTCAATGGGTGCGCCACACAAGCGAAGGAAGGTAGCACCCCCCCTCCTGAGACTGTGTGTAGAGAAATTATCCGGATCCAGACCTGCACCTGCACAGATCATCTTTAACACGCTCAGATAGTAGTTATAAGTCAAGGGGACGGAATGCCCTCTTCTAGGCATTCTGAAAGCCAAGGCTCCAGGGGGGGCCGGGCAATCTGCAAAGTGCTTCCTTACCCAGTACACCGCACACAATGCCCTATTCCCCACATTAGCCACAGGGATACGGTGTACCTTTTCATTGTATTGAATGGTTTTAGATCTCCTCACGTGCAACATGAGACCCCATGGGTGGAAGGTTACATCCTTCCTAGCAAATGCACAATCTGAATCCGTCACGTGGCCTTTCCTTAACAAGGCTCTGAATGACAGTAACATCGCGGCCCGCACTGCGGTGTGCCCCAGGGAAGGTCGTAGCAAGTCAAATACTTTTAGCAGCCCCGGGGGCAACATAGGGGCGGCCTGCCTCACGCCGTCACCTTTCAAGCGCCTAATACCTGTTAGACACTTCTTCACCTTGTGGCTGCGATAGTCAATGGGCGGACACTCTAAGTCCTTTAGGTGATTTGATAAGGCGCTCAGGTAGTTTCTGACTGAAGATGCACAGAGACCCCTAGCCAAGAACGTCATATACAGGCAAACTTGGTCATCACCACAAGGGTAGGGTTCTAGCCTGTCCTCGAACATTTCACAGAACTCCAAGTAAGCACGAACCTGGACCGACCTTGTTTTCTGTGTGGATGCTGCGTAATGAGCCCTCTCAAAAACCCGCCGTTCCCTACCGAGGGCCTCCCAGTCTGCAAGAACCAATTCAACAATCAAACAAGTGGTGGCAACACATTCTTTTGGCTACGTCTGCATCCCTGATCCTCGCTATATTTTTGAAGGCAGACAGCCGGCTGAGGCCATCACAGATGATGTTATCTTTTGTGTTAATATAAACTGACATCACATTAAAATTCAACCTCACCGATTCCCAGAAAATCAGCCTAAGCCATTTCATGGTTGTTTTATTTTTACTCCTACCCGTGCGTAAGGCCGCGACCACCTGGGTGTTATCTGAGACAAACATAACGTTAGACCCCTTCCAACCTTCCGCCCATCGTCTCACCCCCACAAGGACCGGCCACATTTCTAACACATTTATATTATCACTTTGACAGCCCTCGTCCCTCGCCCCGCATAAGTGATGGCCCAGTTCCAACCCTACTACCTGTTTGCCATCGAAGACTCCCGCCAGCCAGTCATCGCCGTGGAGCGCGCCGAAACCTGTGAGCGAAGCATCACTGTACACCGACACACAGTTAGAACTGGGTGGTATTATACCCGCTTTCCCATTAAAGATGGCCGCAAACTCAAGCCACCATTCGATGTCCCGACAAAAATCTTCGTTCAGTCTCACTTTATGATGGCTTTTCCTGACTGACGCTATTAAGTCATAAACTCGCCTAGAAAAGGTCCGACCGCCATGCACCACTTTGCAACAATGAGCCAATATTCCGCCCAGGATCTCCAGCTCCCCCTTTGTGGCTTTTCGTCTACCAAGGAAGCCCGCCAGTTGCCCCTGCAGTCTCTCGAGTTTTTCCTTTGGGAGACGTAGTTCAAGCTTGACTGAGTCTATTTCTATCCCCAGAAATTTTGTGATCTGTTCAGCTGGGGTCAACTTCTTAAAGCTGATTGAGAAACCTAACCTTCTTAGTGTCGACATTAGAGTCCCCTGGGCTGCACAGCAGTCGCCCACTGTCCGTCCAAGCACACAAAAATCATCTAAGTAATTTACGCACTGGTCATAACCTTCCCTGCATAGGCAGCGCACTATCAGGTCACTTATCTTCGAGAAGACGAACGGGCTACTGCTCAGGCCCATACATAGCCTGTTATCCCTTAAGAAAACAATACCTTCGCCAAAATCCCACGTTAGCCCCTGTTTCTTACGTGAGTCTGGGTGTGTGTTCACCGCACGGTAGGCATTGCTGATGTCAACCGTCGCGAGGACGTCCCCCGCCTGCAATAATTCTGTCACGTCATCTACCGAGTTGTAGCTGAACTTAGTTCTACACGACCATGTGTGTTCGTTCACGCAGCTGTCCGCCGGGCTGGAGCAATCTACTATGGCCCTAAAATCGTTGTGCCCTTTCGGCACGCTACCCAAGGCATGCGTACACACACACCGCTTCTCCACCACTGTTAACAAGCCTTTTTCTATTTCGTCTGTAATGCGGGCCGACATAATATCACACACTCCGGTGTTCGTAATCGAGGTGTAGTTGGCACAATAATAATTGCTGTCACAGTCGTCATCCACCACCCTGAAGCCAAAACATGCACCCCGTAACAAATACTCCCAGTCTGGGTCTGCATCGCCCCTACACAGACATTCCGCGAACATACGGCAAGGGCGGGGCTGGGCTGGGACACCCTGTACCTCAAATATACAGTTACAATTGCCCTGTAAACAAGATGTAAATATATCAATAACCAGTTCGACAATACCCTCATCTTGCACGTCTATCACCCACAAGGTACAGAAGAGGCCCTCCATAGCCTCCCGAGCCTCGGCCGGCCCAACCACACGCAGCCAGTCTGCATTATTGCTACCCAAGCCCGGGTGCGCGCCTGCGACTGGGGCACCCACGTGGTCCCTGCCCGCCACTGGCTTTCCCGCGGCGTTACCTAGGCGAACACGCGCCCCTACCCCACTCCACGTGGTCGCTGACGCAACCTCCCTGGGCTGCGGCCTGCGGCCGCTCGACCTGCTGCAGCTCGGCTCGCCCTGGGTCGCATTGGTGCTAACATTTTTATCAAACGACCCATTATGGATAACAGTTTCGAAACCCCCACCAACAATATCGGTATGGGGTTGCACAGAACATTCAATCAAGCAATTAGGGTTATAGGTGGCATCGTCTAGCATGCAACCAACAGCAACTTGGGGAGCATCTACCGCTACATCCAAGTTTTTAACATACGTGTCGGTAGTATTAAGCGAGTCAACATTTTTGGTAACAACAACCGAGCGTGCATTACAACAGTTCCCAACGGCGATTTGATTAGTGTCTTTGGCAGGTCGTGTGACATTATAGCCACACGGTGAGTCGCTTCCCGACCCACTACTACACTTACATTGTTGAACATTTGGACACACGATATCACTTACGCAACCGTGGGCAGCGGGCGGCGCCCCTTCATAGCCCACAACCCGCTCCCCGCCGGGCAAGCCGTTAATGTCACCCGGCCTGGCAGAAGCACCGCCTGGCCCCCCGCTAGGCTCATGTGGCCCTAGCCCACACGTGTTTGCCTCTACTTGCTCGCACATGCATAACTCCCGCCTACACGCATGCGCCCCGGCCCCACCAAGGCGGAGTCAGTAGCGTTTATTCACACACGATTCGATCGAATGATCTTTGCTTTTGCACGCGAGACAGCGGTGTTCCCACTTACAGTCCTTGGCTGTGCAACCGTCTTTGTTGTAGTTAAAGGCGTAACACGCACCTTTGACCTTACTACTACGCTCCGAGCTCCTCTTAGCCCCCGTGCCCGTGCGTGCGGCTGCCACCTTCTTAGTATCTTTTAGCGCCTTAGCATTGTCCAGATTAAAGTGTAGGAGTGACAGCTCCTCATCACCTAGCTTAAAATGTTTGAGGCCTCTTTCCTTAACCTTCTCGCATACTGCTTTATCATAGCCCCTGTAAGCATCGTCCGTATAGTTTGCCGTGGTGGCATGCATACAAAGATACGCTAAATGTCCCATGTAGCCACGGACGTGGTGCATCTCCATGCCGACTTTCTCCGCCTTTTTCATGCCCCACAGGAGCGCCGCGTACATAAGTTCTATAAAACTGACCTTCTTGATACTCTTTTCCCCTTTTACATAACGGTCAATGGCAAACTTACTGCGGCGCTTCCTGTGGCGGCGTGACCGGCTCCTCGATCTGCTCCTGCTGCTGCTTGAACTTGATGAAGAACTTGAGGAGGAAGAGCTGGAGCTCGGGTCACCGTGCCCAGCAGGTAGCGCCGCCCTAGCCCGAGGCTTCCGTGCTTTACGTTCTTTGTCCCGGCCACGTGGTTTCACGACCGTGTCCTCCTCATCGGTCTCCTCCAATGCTGCTCTCAGCGCCATCTTACGCCGCTCGCATGCCTTTTGCTCGAGTCGTTCCCTCAACATTCGCTCCTCCTCGTCCTCGATGACTGCCACTTCCCGGTCGTATTTAGTAGCTTTCTTTTCCCTGCGAGCCCGCGTCCCGTCCACGCCGCTCGCTCCTGTCTGCTCCGACATCTCCGTGCGATCATCCTCCTCCATTTCGCTCTTCACAACTTTCTTTCCTGCAGGAAGTTTGGCCCTCTTACATTTGGCCCCCCTTGGTGCCTCATGTTCCTCGCCGCAGGCCGAGCATAATTCCTTGCTCATGGTCACGTGTAGAAGCCACGTGTACCAGTGTGTCAGATAGCGGAACTGAGCAGCGGAGCAGCTGACACGTCTTTACTGAGCAAAATTGGAGGTGGAGTGGGCAGAAGGAGGGGGAGCAGGAGGCCACCTGGAGGGAAGGCGGGGAGTAGGGCTGCTTGGAGCAGCTAACCTGCCCTCCAGGCCGCACACCAACCACCAGCTCCACCTACCCAACACAGTAAACTTATACAAGTTGTCCAGGAGTTGGGGAGAAGACAAGTAGAGAAGGATAATAGGATAATTACATTGCATGAATAATATACGCATAAGAGTTTATACATAACATCCCTGTATCCATATATCTATATACATAACTATATAAATAGGTAAATAGCTATATAATTAAATAGCTATATATATATATATATATATATATCTACATGTATTATATATTTATATATATATATATATACCTACGTATATACAATGTATATACGGATGTAAGCAAATACGCACGGTGCTTCCCCCGGCGGCTTGGGCCGGAACTAGCTTAGTTCACCGCCCCGCCGCCGGGTGCTTTACATATATGCCTTGGGCTACAGCCTCCCTTCAGCCAGTCGTTATAGGCCTCCCTACAGTCAACAAAAAAACAACATATATATATATATATATATATGTATGTATATATATATATATATATATATATATATATATATATAGTCAACCTTTTGTATAGGTATTTTCTCCCCACACTGTAAGTGTAAGCAATGACTGTAAAATAAGGGACATTACATTCATGTAACGGCTTCACCATTTCAGAGAATCGTGCATTGTGCACTATCCGTGGCAATAGCCGCATCCGCATGTTTGATGCGACATGTTGGGTAAACTTCATGGGGGTTTGCACCTATGTGCTGGCCACTCCTGATTCCACCTGCGCTGGGGCGAGCGCGGACCTGCTGGACTTCTCAGCGGAGGCTCAACTCGACTTGCGTCCAGGAAATAACCGGCTCACCTTCATGAAGTACCTCCACTTCACCTACAAGTCAAAGCACTACATCCTTGACCCGCTGGACACACATCACGTAGAGGTAAGGAAAACACAATATAAGTCCAGGCACAAATCAAGTTGAGGTGAGGAAAACATGATATAAAGACAGACGCAAATCAAGTTGAGATAAGGAAAACACAATATAAAGAGTCAAGGTAAGGAGAACACAATATAAAGATAGACACAAATCAAGTTGATGTAAGGAAAGCACAATATAAAGACATACACAAATCATTGAGGTAAAGAAAACACTAAATATAATTATTTAAAAAAAACTAAACTAAAGACAAAAACTACCCCATATACATTTACTTTGTTGCGATACTTTAGTGGATTATTAAAAGAAATTACTTGTCATGATGTATATTCTCTTGAGGAGTACTTTTATTTGTAGTGAAGTACTCATTTTGGTACTCCCTGCTTCTATATCTTGGATTACTGTAATTAATCTATGCATACCCAGTTACACATTCCTCACCCCAGCTATATTTATGTTTCGTATATATATATATATATATATATATATATATATATATATGTAGTAGTCTGAACATGAGCTCTACTACCATGCGGTAGCAGCGGAGACTACACCATACACCAGCGCAGTACCTACACACTGCGCCAGGTGGCGGCACGGGTAGCCACCGGTCAGACCCCAACTGGGCTGACCTCTACTGCGTGTGGCTGACCCCCCCCCCCCCCCCCCCCCCCCCACCCCCACACACACCTATAGAGTCGATGTGGGATCTGGCGAGTCAGGGGGCGGGTCAGACAACTACTGACGCCGCGGAGAGCAGATGGTTCAATAAACCAAGGGTGAAGCGTACACTTAATTGAATCTTGGTGTTCTTCCGTGTGTGCCTGCGAGAGTGGGAGTCGGAGGGCCGTGGGCCATTACATATATATATATATATAGCTATTATATATCTGTTGAATGATCGTTCTGGCAGACGGGGTGCAGTGGCTGAATTGGTAGAGCACGGGCCTCACATGCGGAAGGCCGGGAGTTCGGTTCCCGGTCGAGTCAAACCAATGACTTATAAAATTGATACTTCCTAGTATGCCACTCGGCATTAATAGGATAGGGCAAGGACTGGTTAGCTCAGTGTCAGGATAATGAGACTGAGTGGGATATCAGGTCATGGTGCTGGCAGTCTGATTTCCCAGTGGGTCAGCACTATAATGTAACCATGAGTGTGCACTGTCACAAGTCGGTACCTGTCTTAATATGACCTTAGATGTTGCCAGGACATAAAACTCCAACAACCAACCAATCGTTCCGGTGCTTTTGAAACCCCTGGAAATGCCAGGTTGGTGCCAAGGTGGGCGAATGCAGGCCCCAGGTTCCGGACCGGGACGTCCGGCCGGAACCGAAATAGAATAGCAATACAGACACAAATATTAATTTGGTATACAATGGAATCAAACCCCACATATATTTATATCTATATAATTAATTGGATATAACATATTGTATATGGAGAATTCAGGCGTAAAACCACGTAAACGCCCATCCAAAGATATAGTTTAAATACAATATTTTTACCAGAAAGTAATTTCAATTTCCCCCAATTCCACTCTTTCTATAGCCGTGTTCACACGGGCAAAATCTAAAGCGATTCAGCCAAGGCGAATCATATGAATCGATTTAGACACCCATTCACACGGGCAGTACTTGGGCCGGAAATCGATATCTGCGCATGAGCAAGTCCAGTCTGACCAGCACCATTTTTCGGTTAGTCGACGTCGCCACGAGAGAGTGGGTTCGACTTAGATATGTATGTACTGAATCGTATTGGTTTGGTACGGTCAAAACTTCTGCTGGGCAGTGAAAACATTAAAATAAATGATGAACAAAATATCTTTGCCCAGCTAGCGGTTTCATAGACTAAATTATATAATATGCGCTTTTGATCGACCGGAAAGTCAACAAACTAAGGTGTCGACTGCGCATGCATGTGAGGTGCTTAATCTGCCTCAGTTGCGTCCACACGGGCAAAATAAATCGATTCACAGAAATCGCCTCACGTAAACTACCTCGATAGGTGGTTTACAGGATGCGCGTCACAGAAATCGATTCAGCCCTAATTCGACTCAGACGCCCGTTCACACGTGAAATGTGCGTCGAACTAGGTAAGTCGCTCTCTACGAATCGATTTACATTGCCCGTGTGAACACGGTATTCGATCACATGGTTATGGGGCAATGAACAAAAGCGTAGGAATATAACAAAATTAATATTTTGAAGGTTTGATTCTGATGTTTATCTCCATTTCTGGATTGGCGTTTACATGGTTTTGCGCCTGAACCCTTCATATATATATATATATATATGTACAATATATATAGGTATTATAGTATTAATAGAAATAATTACAACAATTCCTTTTCATATTTTTATAACCGCATAATGCGTTATACACCACATATACACCACCATAATCTGTGTGCAATCAGGTGTGTAAGTCTGCACTGCTTGAGGCATTGAAAGTGAATGTCAAAGCACCCGTTTGAGAACCATGACGTTGACTTTCTCATGACGTTGACTAAGCAAAATCGTAGGAGCCCAAAGTGACAAGAAATGCTTTAGTGTATGGTATACTCAGATACTTCCTTAGCCACACTAATGCGATCTCCAGCGTCGTGAATTACACATGTTATGACTAACAAGTAAAATTACAACAATTCCCTTTCATATTTTTATACTCGCATAATGTGTTATGCACCACATATATTGTACATATATAGCTATATATATAGTATATATAGCTATATATATTGTATATAGACAATATATATATATATATATATATATATATATAACTACGGTGAGGAATGTATACGGGTCACTCTCCTGAAGTGTCACATGGAGAGTTAAAATCTAATATTTGAATTTTTTACATTTTCTGGTTGCAAATGAAAGCTGGAAATCTCCCCTTTAAATCTATGTAAAATATAAATTGATGAGATAAAAAATAAAGGTGTAGTCCATGATTAAGCTATGTCTTATGGCAGTATAACATGTGTGTCCCACATGTAACACATGTTTAGGACACCACACAGTCTGCATAATACAAATCTAATCAGAATTAAATAATATACTTAGAAGCATATTAATCATGGCATAATATACAGAAGAAATATGTATTGCTTATATTGATACAAAAAAGTAATTCCCGGCCATGCTTTATTCACTGAATAATTAGTGTACAATATTTGTGTGGCATCCAGACACCACTGGTTACATGTGTGATGGAAATTTGCAATGTTATTTCTGAAGACATCAAATTCTTTTTTTTTTAAATTTAAGCATGCATACATGTTGATAAATACTTCCATTTTGATTTGGGAACTGTTTTGTTTGATATATCAATGCAATACAAGATGTTAATAAGGATTCAACCACGTCCCATATGTCATCTTACAAATAGCTGACTATAAAATGTATTTTTTTGGTACAAAAACACTTCATAGCTAAAAGGACCAAAGTTGCACACAGTTTATTTTATTTCCCTTATTTCTTTCATAAAATCTGAACATGAATATGAAAGGTATAAGGAAAAAAATAAGTAGGAAGGTTTTTATTGATGTTTTAGAATCCTATCCCATGCTGACCAGTTTTCAGGAGAGTGACCCATACATATATGTATACACAAAAAGGCGCACATACCTTCTACACTATTCCTACCGATGATGAGTGGGTGAAGAAGTTAATAATACATAGAATATGGACGAATGGGGACACCACGCTTGGATTGGGGTAGTAACACAATAACTATCCCACACCCTATATGCTCTATGTATTGGTTTTCCCCTTTTTTTTGGTTGTTCAAAATTGTATTCTAGTTGAATAACATCTTTTTTTCAGCACTTAGGCACTGGTCTTCCAGCCTTAGCAATTATATTGCATATGAACTATTTATGGATGAGATGATGAGATGGTATGAACAATGTAGACAATAGTCGGTTAAAATCAGGCATTACAAATATAGTGGTGATCTTATTTTGCACATGTAGACCGGAGAATAGCCATTTATCTTTAGACTATATCTCAGTGATTTGATGATCCTACCTGTGAGGAGACATTAATATAATGGGCATGACTTGCTGATACAGGTAGTTATGGATTTTGGATTATGCAAATAATGGTTGCATTTTGACAGCTGGACGGTGTGGTAAAACCCTACACTGCAACTGAGCTGAATGTAGACAACATCCAGTTCCATCGTCGATTCGGGGAATTAACAGCCAATTTGCCCAATGGAGTGTCTATAGGTGTACGCAGGGAGTCTGAAGCATCAATTCGAGTGCCTGACGAACTGAAGGACTGCATGCAAGTAAGTTGTAGTCTTATTGAGATTGAGGATATTTGGGGATCTCTGGTGTATATTCATAGGCACCACCTGCATTTTTGTACCACCTGCATTCTCTTCATAGGCACCACCTGCTTTTTGTTATCCAGTGTCTAATTTGATCTTACATATCGAAAATAGGCATTGGTGCGTATGTTATAGCTTTATTGTCACATAAAAGGAATCTCAAGTCAATTTAATAGAACCTATAACTGCGATATTCACGCAAAGTGTAAGAATATGATGGTCAGCATGTCGGTGTGTACACCAATTTGCATCTTTTCACTTTAATTCTCCTCAATGCTACCCGTTTTTTTAATATAATTATTGCAAGGTTATGTAAAGTACATTATAATGACCTAATATCGTTATTTTAAAAATAGGGCATGAACTCAAAGCCTAACCTATTTACTTAAAGCTGCATAGTGCAATGAAAATATCTAAGTTTCAAAACCAAAACAATTATCTAAATTTCATTCTACATATCTAACTTAGACACCGGTGCACATATTAAACATCATTTTTCTGTGTGTCACACGACAAACTGGAATCCTGAGGCACTTTTTTTTTTCTTTTCTTGAAGATTTATACTGCCTATCATGGATAAGTCTGAATAGACTTGTTTTCACCATTAGACAGTTTGTCGATAGAAAGCCTGAATCTACACTTTTACCGACCCAAGGGATTTTTAACCTCCCACACCACATAGACATGGTATGAAAGCAAT
Organism: Branchipolynoe longqiensis; assembly: GCA_030323885.1. Classification (NCBI taxonomy): domain Eukaryota; kingdom Metazoa; phylum Annelida; class Polychaeta; order Phyllodocida; family Polynoidae; genus Branchipolynoe; species Branchipolynoe longqiensis. The sequence continues at coordinate 12,017,392 of CM059194.1, read as the reverse complement.
CGGCCTTTGATGTCGCTGTAAGTTATACACAATGGTGGAAATCCAAATTGGCAGAGGTGGGGGTATGGGCAATCAAACCACAGACCTTCAGATTAGGAGTCCGACCTAGAAAAAAGTCAGACACTCTAACCACTCCGCCACATAGAACCTCTATTGCAAAATGCTATGGTGTCAGAGTTTTGACATGCTTGCCAAAATAAAACTTCCTACTTATACTAAATTTGTGTCCCATGCCGCTGAATTGTTCATGTTGCGGCGGCAACCGAATCAGCCGCCTCAACCCTGTCTTGTTGGCCGCCGAGATTGGCGCCACCTATACACTTGCCCCGACACTACCAAAACTCCATAGGCTTCCACTGCCGCCTGGCGGTTCTGGCTCGCACTAACCAACCGGTGAGCACCGAGTAGCTCACTTCAACCAGTGCGCTCGAGCCTGTCGCGTGGTTGCGGGAAGCCGCCGTCTTTTTCTTTCTCAGCCATCCCACCCATCCATCTACAAGAACACATAGGGTTGAGCGCCTGGGACTATTCATACAAAGAGATTATTGACCAACGCCTCAGAACTGTCGCAAAGAATACTATCAAACGAAAAATATTAATAAAACTTCCAACTTATACTAAATTTGCGTCCCGTATCGCTGAATTATGTAACTTCAATGTTGCATAGTCTGATATGTTTGAGGTTCTGCTATTTTCCGCGATAAATGTATTAGATTAATCGTTATCACCTACTTCACTTGAGCTTGAAGTAACTTTTATTTTAAATGGCTAACTTTGGCATATTTAATGTGAAAATGTACGAAATTAATCTTGGTAAGAACGCCACAGGATCATATGTTTCCGCAGTGAGAGACTCTATTAAACTGGCTTAGTATCTCCTTCTAATTTGTTCTATGTGGCAACAGATAATTAAGTTGCAGAGACCAATGGTTTAGAATTTCTGTCATTTTCTGAGATTAATATATTAGGTCGATAGTCATAATCTAATTCACTTTAGATTGAAGTAACTTTTAATTTAAATGGCTAGCTTTTGAGATATTTGAAGTGCAAACATGCTAAATTAATGTTGGCAAGCATGCCAAAATTCTGACGCCATTCTGCAGTAACAGGTTCTGTCAAATTGGCTTAGTATTCCCACCCATGTCGTAACAAATGCTTAATAACGGCATTCCTATCTAAATTAGATATGCAGAATCAAATTTAGATAATTGTTTTGGTTTTGAAAATTTGAAGCTTTCATCGAACTATGCAGCTTTAATAAGTGAACCAGTATCTAAGCGCTCAATGACCTCACAGCATGTGTTTGCAGTAGTGCTCAGACTTCCCATAGGTGGCACCACCAAAGGTCGCTCAGCCCCTCTCTATGAATTACCGTGTGGCTTGTTTGTTACGTTCTACCAACTGCTTTGGCCATATCTGGGCGGTAACGTGTGGGCAAACGTAGGCCTATGTAGCAATAGACCCTGCAAGTAAAGCTAGTGACATCTATTAGCAGAATCTAAATCTGCTCTTGTCGGGTACAACATTCCCCGATTGCCTAGGATTTCACATGCTATATCTCCGTAAAGAATACTTGGAAAAATAATGAAATGCTTGATTATATTCAGATATTCATATCGCAACAGGCATCAAACTCTTATCCTTGTAATATATATATATATATATCGGCAGAATCTGGGACCACTCACGTCGGGTACTTTCTAGCTTAAATGGCGGGCTCTATTCAGAGATGAGATCACAGAAGAAGGGCAGTTACCTGCATCTCCAGCATCCCAGCGACATCACAGCATCTGTTTGCAGTAGTGCTCAGAACTTCCCATAGGTGCCGCCACCAAAGATCCCTCATTCCTTCATCTATGAATTACCATGTGGCTTGTTTGTTGGGCATCTACGTACTACCAACTTCTATCGTCATATCAGGGCGGGAGCATGTGGGAAACTGTAGGTCTAGGAATGCGGGTATTGCAGTACCTCTGATACCTATTTGCTCAAATACCTCATGGAGTTTGACGCCCCTGGCTTGCAAAGTTGTAAACTACTACCTTGAGGTACAGGTTCTTGATAGAACCAAAGGCTACGGGAGCAAACCATAACAGAAAACCATGTTACCGTGGCAGCATTAAGGGTGGTGAGGAATGGAACTCCTAAGATCTTCCGACCAGCCACTGCAGGGACAAACTGTCTAATGGTGAAAACAAGTCTATTCAGACTTATCCATGATAGGCAGTATAAATCTTCAAGAAAAGAAAAAAAAAAGTGCCTCAGGATTCCAGTTTGTCGTGTGACACACACAAACATTATGTTTAATATGTGCTCGGTGCCTGCCTTGATGTGTTCTTGCCAGTGTGAGACCTTTCTTTGCTCCCCGAGAGAGTGCTGCTAGTAACTTGCAAAATCCAGCAGCACATTAACACTTTGCAAGCAGCTTTTATAAAATGCACAACTGCATGCGGTTAAGTAATGAAAGCAACCAACAGCATGGTGATGATGATGATAGCATAGGAAATGACAAGGGAAATTGTCATGGCAAAACAAAACAAAACAGGTCTACACGTGGGCTCTTATCAACATTGTATTCTGGCTGAACATACAACAACAAAGCAAATAAAACTCTAATATGGCTGTTGAAGTTGCACTGCTTGTGTTCTGCTGATACAATCTCATCTATTCCTAGGGTCTCTGTGGCAATTATAATGATTTCTGTGGTGACGACTTTGTCACAAGAGGGGGGACGGTTCTCGACTATGACATCGCGAACACCAACCAACTGGGAAACAGTTGGAAAACGGAACCGAGGTAATGATATACATTCTACATCATCATCTTCGTGAGATATCGGGCCCTAGTGCGGTGGCCTGATTTCCCCAGTGGGGCAGAACTATAAACTTGCCATGAGTGCACACTGTCACAAGTCGTTACCTGTTCTGACCGAGCTAACAATAAACTGTCATAGTGATGTCATAATAATGTTTTAAGATGTCACAATAATGTTATTAAAAAACATCATAACAACGTTATTTTGTATCGAGTAAAAATGTTGTATAACATTATTTTTTAATATTTTAGAGACGTTTTTTAACATCATTATGATGTTTTCATATAACATTAATGCAACGTTTTCTTACATCAATATGAGGTTTTTGTATAACATTCGAGAACCATATTTTGATGTCATAAAAATGTTGTAGAAATATCATCATAACAGTTTATAGCCATATTGCCCTGAGTAACAGGCATGCAATGCCAATGTTTGTAATGGGTACTTGCTGTGATCCTTGATTTTGGTTGCCCTGTAGTGGCCCTTCCTCATGTGTACATTGGTTCACTCACTTTTCTTGAATGTCATTTTAATGCGCGTTAGTTTCTCATTAAATGGTCATAAGATGGTTGGCCCAGATCATTCGATCGTCATCGCCAAATTGGTAGTGAAGATGCCACCAATATAAATTAGATTAAGTTGGATTAGGTTTCGATATACTTTATATCTCACATGTCATTACAGTCTCTTCCAAGATGGCTGCCCGCGTCTCAGTCACAATAGATTCCAAAACATTACAATACATGTTATGACATCTGTATAAGGTTACTATGCCATTATAATGTACCATAACCAAAAAATATCATTAGCCTGACGTTACTTAACATTATGTGTTAGCTGGAGATAGATGTTGTCCATCAGGACATAAAATTCCAACAACCAACTAATCCTTGTAACATCATAGGTAACATATCATTTTTGGAAAAGGGAAAAGAAGAATTAACAAATCATTAGTTTATTTCAAAGCGAATCAACATAATGTGGTTCTAAATTCTCTTAGGCCTACTTTCAAAGCGACCTTCTAGTGCTGCTGTGGGCTACACTTCGAAATGTAGAAATGTAATATTAGAACATAAGTTGTTTGTTGTGGGTTTACGTCCTGGCAATATCTAAGGTCATTTCAGTAGACATGAGTAGGTTCGTTACAACAGGCGGGTAATAATGCCATTGACGCATAGTTTAGCTGCATTCCTAATTACATGCTGGTATCATCAAACCCACAAATCTTCCAAACATTTCACATATTGGCCGTAGTCCTACCATGAGTGTGGCTCCACTTGAAATCCACTTTCCAACCCCTGAGTGACTCTATTTTTCTATTTGACCAACCAATCAGTGGCTCTATGTATCGCCTTTCCTAACATGACCTTATATATAGATTGTTTCTTTTTGGGTACATTAGTTGATTGATCAGGGGAAATTTCAATCGCAGATGATTGGTCTTCCTCATTCCACTGCTCCTTGCCCTAGCCTAAAAATGCAGAGTGCCAAGCAAGGAAGCGACAATTATCATTTTAAAGTCATTGGTTTGACTCGACCACGGTTTCAACCCACCATCCCACGATCTACCAAAACGGGAGATGGAGGCTCTAACGCATTCGGCCATCCCATCTGGGTATGTTGCTAGGACATAAAACAACAAACAACCATTTTGACCACCCAACAGCTGTGCTGATACGACAACGCCCCCGATGCATCAGTGCGGGCTGCCTCCCTGGAAGACAGTCTGCCAGGACGTGCTGTCAAAGTCGGCCACTAGCGCCTTCACTAACTGCGCGGTACAAGCCAGCCACCGGCTCAACTGCAAGAGTGACATCTGTCCTTTTGAAGGTCTGGCTGACGAGACGACTAGGATCCAAGATACCATCTGCGCCATCGCAAGACGCGTCATGCAGACAGAGTGCAACTCAATCGACGTCAATCCTGAGAACCTCCCGTCTTATTGTAAAGGTTAGCCATGTTGTTCTCGCACCCAATGCCGACCTAGCATAGCAGTCTAACCCCCCTCCCCCATTCCTATGTGATATTTCTGGATGCCCGGCCACGTTTTGGACACCAGATGATACCATCAGACTCTCCCCTTCATATCACCTGTGATGCTATTATTCGAACCCAGATTACTAACACATTAACCATAATAAGGAAGAAAGGAAGACAAGGACAAAGATAGACAGTGAGGATGTTGTGCTTTAATGGCAACAACTCCTGCTCACCTATCAGTGACCTATCACCCTCACCCCTCCTGTAGTGTCCACACAGCAACTCATTGGTCTCTATAGTTAGTCTCAAAATCAGTGCCTGCAGCCCATGGAACCAGAGCCCCAGGGTTGTTGCACACACTCAATTGGAATAGGTGAATTTTGCTAGCATCAGACAGAGTGTCTGGGGTCCTGCTCAAGAGTCGGTCTGTCACACTCAAGAGTCAGGGATAGAGTGCCGATGTCCAGTGTGACGGGAGCATCGGTCTGTTTTTCATTAATAATTAATCTTATGCTGCTCGTGTGGTCAGGGGCCCGGGGGGAGAGAGCGACTGGCCATTCCACAACCAGCCAATCAAAACACCCCCCACAGCCTGGGAGGCGGCACCACCCCATTTGAGTAATGGTGACTCATCCCCAGCTGCAGGCTGCGCCTCAGTGTATATGTTGATTAGGCTGGTGTGCTAGGCCATTCAGCACCCTGGTGACAGATAGTTGCAAACAGTTACAAATATATATATAGACTAAAATGTCCTTTTTCTCCAATTGCATTCTTTATGAATACATAGAGGAACATTTCTTCAACCTTAAACTCTTCTGATATACCACATCTCTTCATTAATCTCTAGGCACCATGCATGCACATATATTTCACATAGTGTATTACATGTCATAATGTGAGTGGGCCTCATTGCTCATTAGATTACATAAACCCTTACTTATTCTGTCACCCAAGAATAATCATGCTCTTTACCAATATATAAACCTGAACCGAAAATCCGTATATTTTTACACCTAGCTAGCCATCCTCCCCCCACCCCCTCCCCATCTCAGCTCAGCTCATTGTGCATGATCAGTGGAAGATATCTATGCCATGTCATGGGTTTGTGGGTTCAAACCCTGGTCGAGTCAAACCAATGACTTAAACATTTATACTTGTTGCTTTCTAACCTTGCGCTCGGCATTATTAGGATAGGGCAATGACTGGCTTAGTGCGAGGATAATGTGACTGAGTTGGATACCGGGTCATGGTGCTGGCAGCCTGGTCTCCCAGTGGGATAGCACTGTAAAGTCGCCATGAGTGCGCACTGTCCCAAGTCGGTACCCATCCTGATATGACCTTAGATGTGCCAAGGATGTAAAAGAACAACAAACAAACAAATCTATACCATGTCATTTGCTGCACGTGAATAATGTTTCCGCAACATGTCCCGTACCCACCTTCCCACAACCCCTGCGCAGATCAGCTCATTGGCCGTGTTCGGATCCCCCATTATGACCTTAGATGTTGCCAGGACATAAACTCCAACAACCAAGCAATCAACTGTTCAGCGGAAGACATATATACCATGTCATTTACTGCCTGTCAACGATGTTTACTCAACATAACACCCCACCCCATAACCTCCACCCCAGCCCACCTCATTGCGCATGTTCCACAAGAAACATATATATATATAACATGTCATTTACGGCCTGTAATAATGTGTGTGGACACTGTGAGTTCGCTTTAGTAACTGTTTATTTGACGGTCCATTCAGTGATGCCGTTAACTAGTCACATAACCAACTGACGGTCGTACAATGAATACCTTACACCTCCACCCCCCAGCTCAGCTCATTGCATGTGTATCCAAAGAAAACTACACACATCATTCTTCACTGTGATTTGTGATTTAAATTCGCCAATACAACTATTATTACCTTTTTTTAAATTTAACTACATACATCATTCTTCACTGTTGTTTGTGATTGAAATTCGCCAATAGAACTATAATTACCTTTTTTTTTAAATAACTACATACATCATTCTTCACTGTGGTTTGTGATTGAAATTCGCCAATAGAACTATAATTACCTTTTTTTTTTTACAAAATAACTACATACATCATTCTTCACTGTGGTTTGTGATTGAAATTCGCAAATAGAACTATAATTACCTTTAAAAAAACAAACAACTACATACATCATTCTTCACTGTGATTTATGATTTAAATTCGTCAATAGAACTATAATTACCTTTTCGTATTTTCTTTTGTCATCAGTGTGTGACTCAGGTCCTTGCGGAACTGGGGCAACATGCTTGGAAGGAATATCAAGCATAACCTGCATTTGTGCTCCTGGCTTTGCCGGTACCATGTGCGAAACAAGTAAGTGAACAAGCTATGTCTCACAAAGGGACGACAAGTTAAAAAATCTGGTTACGTGATTGGGACGTGCATTCTTGAACTAATTAAACTATATCTCAATAAATTAATCAAATTCTAGAAATAGTAACTGCAGTGTATGTAGGACTAGGCTTACTAAGAAAGTTCAAGAATGTGGTGTTCTCGGTGGCAGAGGGGTTAGAGTGTCTGACTTTTTTCTAGGTCAAACTGCTAATCTGAAGGTCGGTGGTTTGATTCTCTGTGCCCCCACCTCTGCCAATTTGAATTCCCACCGCTGTGTATAACTTACAGCATCATCAAAGGCCAGTTGCTCTCATACCATGTCTATGTGGTGTGTGAGGTTAAAAATCCCTTGGGTCGGTAAAAGTGTAGGCTCTGGCTTTCTATCGACAAACTGTCTAATGGTGAAAACAACTCTATTCAGACTTATCCGTGATAGGCAGTATAAATCTTCAAGAAGAAATCGCACTCACGTGACCAGGCTTTTTTAACTTGTTCTCCCTTTGTGAGACATAGACGTTACTTAAAGCTGCATAGTCCGATAAAAGCATCACATTTTGGAAAGCAAAGCACTCATCGAGATGCTATCTTCCATCTCCAAGTTAGATTCTGGTGACACTTCTTAAATATTTGTTTCTGCATAACGGTGTATGCAAAGTTGAATCAACTCTGTTATATACTGATTAAACCTGTTGTATCAGAATGTTAATGGGCATGCAACAATTAATTTGACAGGTTTTCACATCAAATATCTCCAAAGTTAACCATTTATTATAAAAGTAAATTCAAGCTAAAGTAAGGTCGATAATAGCGACCAAGTTAACATATTTAGCTCGAAAAATGGCAGAAACTCAAAATAATTGCACCACATAAATTAAAGGGAGGCGTTTTATTTTATATTTCGCTTCCACAAGGAGATTGCTATTTGTGGAAGGATTTGTTTGTTTGTTGTTTTACGTCCTAGCAACATCTAAAGTCATATCACGACGGGTGCCGACTTGTGACAGTGTGCACTCATGGTGACTGTATAGTATAGTGTAGTATAGTGCTGCCCCACCGGGACACCAGGCTGCTGGCACCATGACTTGATATCCCACTCAGTCACATTATCCTCACATTGAGCCAACCAGTCCTTGCCCTATCCTAATAATGCTGAGCGCCTGGCTAGGAAGCGACAAGTATACATTTTTAAGTCATTGTATAGAAACACGGGTGCTCTGCCGCTGTGAGCACCCCATGTGACTACAAAACTCTTCCCCTTCATTTCACCTGTGATGCAATCAGCCTAAATCAATTTAACCAAGTCTGGAAAGAGGAAGGAAAACCAGTCACACAGATGAACAGTGAATAAGTTGTGCTTTATTGGCAGCAACTCCTGTCCACCCCCCTTACATGTGACCTAGCACCTTCACTCCTCATATGCTGCCCATACTATGTCTCATTGTCACTTTAGCCTGTATACTGAGAGCAGACAGAGTGTCTGGGGTTGCTGCTCAAAAGTAGGTGTGTCTCACTCAAGAGCTAGGAGTAGAGTGATTTCTCTCCAGCTTAACTGGAGCAGATATTTGAATAATTACTTATTTTAGACTAGTGTGTGGTCAGGATAGGCCAAGTGAGTCAGGTGACTGGACATTCCCCAGCCAGCCAATCAGACACTCCCCACAGACTGGGTGGGTGCCCACCCCCAGTAGGGGCTGTCACTCAAACCAGCTACAGGTGGTGCACTCTATACATATGCAGATTAGCCAGGGGGGTCAGTCGGTGGTCATGGGTGGACAGGATGTTGCATACAGTTACAGATATGTATATAGATATATATAGTAACATTTTCCTTTCCTCCCATTGTATTCTTTATGAACACATAGAGAAACATTTCAATAATCATGTACTGTCTTTCCTATAGGAAATCTCTTCATTAACTCCAAGCATCATATATAACATATATTTCACATCACTCAGTATCATGTACAATGGGAGTGGGAGTGGGTTACCTTTAGTTTACATAACCTGATTCCCACTTCGTCGTTCAAGAATAATAATGCTCTCTGCCAATATATAATTCTTAACCGAAAATCCGTATATTTTTACAATTGGTTTGACTCGACCAGGATTCAAACCCACAAACTCATGGGTTCGGATCTCCAGGTCTCCCAAAACAGGAGATGGACACTCTACTCATTCAGACTGGTCTGGTCTTTGTGGAAGGAAGCTACTCGATAGGACATTTCCTTATAAAACACAGACATAACTAATTAAAGCTGCACAGTCTGATGCTTTTCAGTTTCTGTCATTTTCTGAGATAAATATATTAGGTTCATTATTATAATCGCCCTTTCTTTAATTTGAAGTAACTCTGCTTTAAAATGAATAACTTTGGACATATTTTAAATGTAAGCATGCCAAATTAATTTTGGCGTGATTGCCACAATTCTGACCATATATTCTTCAGCAGTAACAGATCCTAATAAGTTGGCATAGTATCCCCTTCTTTGTAGCAACACATGTTTAATAAGTGCACTGTTATCTAAGTTGGATATGATCTGAAATGTTTTGGTCTTGAAAATGCTATGCTTTTTTCGGACAATGCAACTTTAACTATTCTTAGAAAATGAAAGGAAGCAACATGGATTGCATGTCATTAGTAATCACACAATCGTGAACCCACAGAATAAATAGCACAATCTTAGAAAACAAGAAAAATGATAGAGCACCTTGTATCTTCATACATGGGAGTTAAAGCCTATTTATACTGACCCACCCAGCGGGGAGGCTAATGACTAACACATGTATATATATATACTTAAACAATACTCGTACTCTTTGGGGGTAATCGATTAATCAACTCGGGTCACCCGAGCCACTTTTTGGCGCATGCGCACATCCTACAGACTCGGGTCGAATAATCGAATACGCTTCTCCACGCTCTGGGGTGGGAAAAATGGTGGCTTAATCCAAAACCTTTTTTTTTTAATAACCAATATAACTACAGCAAAAGAGGATTTATATTGTTTTATGATGGCATAGTCTAGTGATATTTCCATTTCATTAATCTATGTTATTACCCCCCAAAAACATGTATGACTGGTACCGGTGGCTGTTAGCGTTATCCTGCTGGACAGTACCAGCACAAATGTGATGTCGTCGCTCCTAGCCACCCCAGCCAAGAGGTTGGTTACTGGGGTCGGGTCGTTTTGCACACGGCACGTGTTTTTGTCGACTCCAATCGCGGTGTTCTATTTAAAATTCTGACCACTCGGTTGAGCCGAGTCGCCCGGGTCGTGTTAATCGATTACGGCCACAGAAGTGATCAATGAAATAACCAAAATCCAGCAAAAGGAAATAGCCTTATATGGGCGCCACCATTTGTATACTCGTGTTGAATAATAACATTCCGAGAAGGGTTCACAGCGAGGAAAGGAGGAAAAACGGGTGACCCCTGTCACATATCGAGCATACCCTTGCAGGATGAGTTGCCCATTCTGTAAGTACTGATATTGTGTGATTTAAACAGAAGTTGATGTAGATAAATTTCAATTATATTTCAAACACTTTAATTTGTGCAAAAGATACATAAAAGTGTGATAATGTGTGAACATGAACACGACCCGGGCGATTCGGGTCACCGGAGTTCCTAGAATTTCAAATCGAACACCGCAAGTGGAGTTGACAAAAGCATGTGCCGTGTGCAAAACGACCCGTCAGGTCCTACGTGTTGATTTAACGGGTTTTTGTAATAACCCAGATTGTCAGCTTCTACTATCATAAAATACTTGAAATCCTATTTTGCTGTACTTATATCAGTTATTGAAAAAAATATTAAGTTTTAGATTAAGCTGCGGAGTTCTCGCTAACACGAGAAGAGGAAAGTCTATTTCCGGCAAGTTCAAATGGGCTCAAACGGGTTCAAACGTGGCTGGTTTTCCCGCTCCTTTCAGCGCTGAATATGCTTATGAAAAATCCAGCAAACAGAAACGGAAATCGCTCGTCGAGCTTCACTATGCAGCAAAGAGGGTGGTGACAGCGATTGATTAATAATTGCCTATGGGCTTAATGCCTTGACGATGTACCACCGCAGAGTAGCGCACGCCAACTCGAGGAACAACTACACTGGTCCCTCCCTACAAATCTTCCATATTCTATATTCGGGCAATTTGATTGGGGTCAGGTCGTTTTGCACACGACCTGGGTATTTTTCGACTCCACTCGCGGTGTTCAATTTGAAATTCTAGCAATTCGGGTCACCTGAGTCACGTTAATCGAATACGGCCCGGGGGTCGGTCCTAAGCATTGCTAATGTTTAGGTCACAAATATTGCAGGGGCCGTACGGTACTGCGGTCTGCGGTGTGTCTTGCGGTATATGCAAATGCTACGGCATTGCGGTCTACGGTTTATCTCTTCACAAATCGTAGGGTTTGTGTTGAATTTATACACATATTTAATACAAACAAAGTCATAACTTTCTTAATATTGATCACACAAACATGAATTTTGTACCATATTGATATTCATTTTATAACCTTTTTATTTATGGCAACAAAGGTGATCGTACGGTGTTGTGGAGTCTGGATTGCGACGATTGCGGCGTTGCGATTTTTCGAAGTTAAGATAACTCCAACTTGAAAAAAAAAAAAAACGTTGCGGCGAGCAAAAAACCGCACGGTGACCGATGCGGCGACTTTACGGTCGCCGCAAGCACGCCGCAAGCACGCCGTAGCGTATTTGTGACCCATACATTACTCATATTAAGACTATATGGATTGAAAAACGTAGCCTACTAATCAAAGGACACCGTTTTCCATAGATCTAGATCTAAGTGTAGGTATTTGTTATAGTCTGGAATGATTTCAAATGGCAGAAGCCGAAGGCTGAATCCCATTTGAAAGTACTATGCTCATTACTCACGATGACAGACTGGACCTGCGAAACAACCTTTTCGGCTTTAGGGTGGTTGACCTGTGGAATGACTTGCCTGAGAGTGTCGTAGCAGCAGAGTCGGTGAACTGTTTCAAGTCCCGACTGGATGCATACTGGTCAAGCATTATGTATATCAGTGACAGTTGCTACAATCCACCACATCTGAAGTACTGTCTCGATTTCTATTAATTAAGAGCGGCTAACAGGTCCAAGGCCTATTATAGCTGTATCCTATTGATTGATTAATTGATTGAGTAATGACTGTTACGATGCTTACAAGCATGCACACACAAAAAACTCTGCTATTTGCCATTGAACTATCGGTAGGTGTAATATATGCGTAATAGACATCCAGGCACGTACTGAGAACAAAGGAATATGTAAATGAGATGACGTCACAGTCAGAGGGTGCCGGCGGCTCGGGCCCTGGATTGGGAATAAACCATTCAGTATCCAGAAGTAAAAGTGTTAAGACGTTGTACTTTTACAGTAGGCTACTTGTGCATTCGGCTGAGTAGAAAGCTAATGCGTCTGCAATAATAAAACAATAATATTAATGATGATAATAATAATAAATACAAATAATAATTCACAATGCGGACAAAGGGCTACTATGGAGTAGGCAAATTAAGGAGAATGGCCTGATTCTCGCTGTGGCCTCTTCTTGGGGCGTAATCGATTAACACGACCCGGGCGACTCGGGTTACCCAAGTTGCTAGAATTTCAAATCGAACACCGCAAGTGGAGTTGACAAAAATATGTGGCGTCGAGAAATACATGTGCCATGTGCAAAACGACCGAACCCCAGTAACCCACCTCTTGGCTGGGGTTTGCTAGGAACAATGACGTTTTTTACTAACTGTGAAGAGACGCATCAGTATCTCATCATAATCATTGGTTAAAAATGTAGGTTAAGTATAATCATCTGTTATTGTCATCACTTGTTCATTCACATCATGGAGACCAGCTAGATAAGCATCGCTTTTCTGTGATCCTTTCTGTCTGTAAGGAATTTGTATGCATTTCTTGTATCACCTCAGTTTATTCTAAACATACCTAGCAGAGAGTTAAAATAAAAGAATTGAATTGATTGACGTCACAGGATAATAGCTATCAGTACCAATCCTACATGTTTTTTTTTAGTAATAACACATATTAATGAAATGGAAATATAACTAAGCTATGCAATCATAAAATACTTTAAATCCTATTTTGCTGTAGTTATATCAGTTATTAAAAAAAAAAAAAGTTTTGGATTGAACCACCATTTTTTCCACCCCAAGCATGGAGAAGCGCATTCAATTATCCGACCCGAGTCTGTAGGATGGGCGCATAATTTCCGAATTGTGGTTGATTCGGTAGAGGGAGCCGGGTACCCACCACACCCCAAGCGGCGCCAACAAACACCAACCGAAACCTCCCCCCGCACCTAGCCATTCGGTTTCGCTTCCTCAAGGCTACAACATTTTAAGAAAACAGAGCGACCCCAACTCCAACCACGTTAAATAAACCACCAAGTGAAAATAGAAAATGCAGAGAACCTGACGAACATCACGACCGGTCGGTGGGCCCGCGAAGCGAGCCACCCGGAGGCCCTGGCCCGAGCAGGAGCAGGAGCAGCCCAGAACATCTACCCAAGATGGCGGCGATGCCACATCCCCCACACACCGGCGGACGGCCGCCGCTCCTCCCCAGAGGCCCCAGGCCTCCGGGGAAGGGGGGAGCGGCGGCCCGATGTTACGGGCCAAAGCTGTGACGCCGAAGCGGGCTACAACCACCTCCGCGACCGCAAAACGGCAGGAGGAGCTGATGCTGCGGATGCGGCCCACCCATCCATCACGCCACCCATGATCCGACACATCTACGATTACTTCCGCACGCAGGGTCACTGCGGTGTGGTCCCCTGGGCAGTGGTGATCATCGCCTTCTTCACCCTGATGAGACAGTCCAACCTCTTCTCCCCCTCCCACGGTGGATGGGTGGCCCCCACACAGTGCGACGCGAGGATTTTAGCCCGGTGTGGCGTTTTCAGCGCCCGGTCATGCTCAGCGGCCTGTCGTTGCTTCTGCGCATGCGCGGATTTTAAGACATATGCAAAACACCCGTGGCCTCGCCGGCTACAAGCTCAGCTGGTGCCCGGCAGTGTTAGGGTCAGATCAGGCCGAAATCTATTGAATGCGATCATATTTAACAGAATTACATACTCAAATAATGAAATTTCATTAAATTAACCTTAAATTCCAAGCGATATTAACGTAGCAGCTAACAACGTAGCAGTAAACAAAACAAATAGCAGTGCTCGCCGCAACGTGCGAAAATCCGCGCATGCGCAGAAGCCATGACAGGCCGCTGAGCATGACTGGGCACTGAAAACGCCACACCGGTGCCCGGGGAGGTCCGGGTCACCATCTCATCGTCCAAGATGATCAAGTCTTCATCACAGGCCGTCGCCCTCTTCATCCTGGTCCTGCCCGGTGTAGGACGTTCAAAACACTACGCCGTTCAAAACACTACCAGTGTTTTGAACCTACGTTCAAAACACGATGGTAGTGTTTTGAACTTAGGTTCAAAACACTACTGTTAAGTTCAAAACACTATCACTACATACGTTCAAAACACCACCCAAGTTCAAAACACTAGCTGACCCTGCTGCGGCGTTTGAAGCACGTATTAGTAGTATACGCTGATAGTGCTGCGGCATTTGAAGCACGTATTAGTAGTATACGCTGATGTGCTGCGGCGTTTGAAGCACGTATTAGTAGTATACGCTGATACTGTGATAGCGCTGCGGCATGTGCACCACAAACGTCAAACGTCATCCCTCCCTCCATCCCTGTGTGTGTGTCTATGTGTGTGTATGTGTCTGTGTCTGTGTGTGTGTGTCTCTGTGTCTCCGTGTGTGTCTCTGTGTGGGTGTTCGTGTGTGTGTGTCTCTGTGTCTGTGTGTCTCTGTGTGTGTCTGTGTGTGTGTCTCTGTGTCTTTGTGTGTGTCTCTGTGTATTTGTGTCTCTGTGTATGTGTGTGTGTCTCTGTGTGTGTCTCTGTGTCTATTTGTGTGTCTCTGTGTCTCTGTGTGTGTCTCTGTTTCTCTGTGGGTGTCTCTGTGTCGGTGTGTGTGTCTCTCTCTCTGTCTCTGTGTGGGAGGGAGAGAGGGAGAGAGAGAGGGAGGGAGGGAGGGAGGCAGGGACGGGGGGATGGAGGGAGGGAGGGAGAGTGTCTGCATGTGTGTCATGCTCTCAGAGACACACACATACAGACACATACACACACAGAGACACAGAGTCAGACACACACAGACACACACACAGACACACACAAAGACACACACAGACACACACAGAGACACAGAGACACACACAGAGACACAGATACACACACAGAGACACACACAGACAAAGAGACACACACACAGACACAGAGACAAAGTCCCATGAGTGTGCACTGTCACAAGTCGATACCCTTCCTGATATAACCTTAGATGATGCTAGGACGTTAAACAACATCCAGCAACCGGCTGACCCACATTACTACATACTGCTCCACCCTAAGCAAATAGAGTAGTGTTTTGAACTTAAAGGTAGTGTTTTGAACTTAAGGATAGTGTTTTGAGCGTGGCCACAGTAGTGTTTTGAACTTACCATCAACCAGGTTAAAAACACTACCGTAGTGTTTTGAACCTAGGTTGAAAACACTACCGTAGTGTTTTTGTGGGGTAGTGTTTTGAACTTACTACACCGGCTCACCTGCTGCAGCGCCCGGGACCAGGTCCCAGCCCCCTCCGATGCCCCGGCGTTCATCTGCCATACGGGTGCCCCCCTGACCACGCAGATGCTGACCCCCATTGTGAGGGAGGCACTCGCGGAGGCTTCCAGGCTCACCCTCCACAGCCTCCGGAAGGGGGGCCGCCCAGGCATGCGCATCACGTAGCACCGACCTGGCGGCCATAATGGCGCAGGGCACCTGGGAGTCCACGGTGGCATTCAACTACATCCCCCGACTGGCCTCCTCTGAGGCCCCCCGAGCGTTAGCCTTGTGTTTTGGGTTGGCTCTGGCGGTCTCAGAGCTTCTGGCGATCCGGGAGGGCCCCCTCGACATCGGCGCACTGGACTGATTCCCACGGTGTACCTTGTTCATAAAATAAATTGTTCTTTCTCCCACACCAGTCTCCGGCTTCCCTTACTCGAATCGGCGCATAATTTCCGAATTGTGGTTGATTCGGTAGGGGGAGCCGGGTACCCACTATGCCCCAAGCGGCACCGAGGAACGCCAACTGAAACCTCCCCCCGCACCTAGCCATTCGGTTTCGCTTCCTCAAGGCTACAACATTTTACCACGCCCCCCCACCCTCTATTTAAGGATTCCGACTTCCCTTAATCGAATCTGCGCATGCGCCAAAAAATTGCTTGGGTGACCCGAGTTGATTAATCGATTATGCCCGCGGATCGTT
This sequence comes from Branchipolynoe longqiensis, assembly GCA_030323885.1. Taxonomy (NCBI): domain Eukaryota; kingdom Metazoa; phylum Annelida; class Polychaeta; order Phyllodocida; family Polynoidae; genus Branchipolynoe; species Branchipolynoe longqiensis. The sequence continues at coordinate 12,000,847 of CM059194.1, read as the reverse complement.
GGTGGGAAACACGACCAGGGCCGCGTTCAGGGTCCGTCTCGGAGGCGCCTCGGCGACGTCTCGGCGATGCTTTTTGGCCTATTCCCGTTCAGGGTGCGTCTCGGCGACGTCTCGGCGACGCCTCCCTTTTCAGGTTGGAGACAAAAAGCGTCTCGAAAATGGCCGCCGGGCTCAGTGGTTTCATCCAATCAGAGCGCAGCATTTCGATTGCAAATGGCCGCCGCCTATGGGGGCGGCCATTTTCGAGGCGACCAACTGCTATTGTTGTTCAGACTAGCCTGACGTCACGGGCGCCTCCGAGGCGCCTCCGAGACGGAGCCTGAACGCGGCCCAGAAGTGACGATTAGGGTAGTTCGGATACAATACAATAGGTGTCGCCACTGTCGTATGGAAAACGAGGGGCCGCTCGTATGTACGTATGCACGAAGTCTCCATAAGCATATTCAGCGCTAAATGGAGGGACCCAACTAGCCACGGTGCGACCCAACCAGCCGGGGTTGAACTCGTTTGAGCTCGTTTAAACTTGTTTCCGGTACAAAGGCTAGGGGACCAGGTTGGAAACTGAACGATAATAGATGAAAACTCCTATGCCTCTGCATGAGCAAATAAATGCCAGGGGACCAGGCTACACCTCCACAGAGCTAGCAGTGTAGTAAAATATTATTTGACTATGTTGTTCTTGTTGTTTGTTCAGACATTATCACATATTTATGTATCTTTTGAACAGATTAAATTGTTTGAAGTATATTTGAAATTGATCTACATTGATTTCTGTTTAAATCACACAATAACACTACTTAATGAATGGGAAACTCATCCTGCAAGGATATGTTCGATATTACCCAGTGGGAACTCTTTTTTCGTCCTTTCGTCGCTGTGGACCCTTCTCGAAGTAACACGAGTATAGACTACATCGCGGTTCCAGCGGCGCGGTGCATTGTGGGATGCATCAGAGCAAAACAAAGCCACGAGAAGCACATGGCACATGCTAATACACTGGGTGCAGCTATGAAGTGTGCTAGTTTCAGCTCATCTCAGCTCTTATTTGAAACATAGAATACCAACTAAAAAAATATATATAATAAATTAAGATATTAATCTTTTATCCAGCATTGCATTTACATCAATATGACCAGCACATCTTATGCCATGTGCATTTAGATTTAGACAAATCTAGGCACTCAGACTAGTGTTAGAGCCATAGCCAGAGTCAGATTTATTAATGTTATTTATGTTTTTATTTATATTCTATGGTTTATGGAGAGTTGTGTCTTAAACATATGCATTATTTTATTATATTGCATCCTTCCATCCATGTTTATGCCAAATTATTATGTATTTCTAGTTATTTTGAATAAAATGCCAGTTTTGCCCTATGCGTATCGGCAAACTCAATGGGCGTACGCCTTTGCTCCCAATGCACAGTCGGAACCGTGATGTAGTCAATTTGAACAACATAATCAAAATCCGATTTCCAATAGACAAATAGTGAAGTAATTTGACTTTCAATTTTGTCATTTAGATATAAATGAGTGCGCCTCGGCTCCTTGTAGCAACGGGAAAGAGTGCACGGACGCTCTCAACAGCTACACTTGCGCCTGCCCGCTTGGCTTTGAGGGAGCTCTATGTGCAGTGAGTGAGTATTCAAACAGCACACATCTTTTTGTGTGTGGTGTGTGGTATGTTTATTCTGCTGAATAAGTCTTTTGTCAGTCCTAAAGCACTGGTCTTCCTGCGATTTTTCAATTCGGGGTTATTTACACAGGTATATAGTATGGTATATATTAACCGTTGAATACACAATTTGCAGCATATAACACAATGCAATTCTGTAATCCAAGAGTTTATAAATTATGTTGTTGGGGTGGGGTTGTTAGTAATATAGTGGACAGGCTGTGGCTAGTGAAGCAGTGGGGCCAATCCCAGTGCATTTTGGTCTTACATTTTACATTGGTATTGGGATTGTCTCTGTCATTGTATATGGTTGACTGGAAATAACAGCGGAACAGCAAGAAATAAAAGGGGTGTGTGGGGCGGGGAGAACTGTCGCCCTTGATTTTATGGGTATTTGGCAGGGATTCCCTGACATCTTTAGTAAATATCATCACTTTCGTTTCTCGTCTTAATTAAATTCTCCAACTGTTCTGCAATTGTTATCAACAGTAACTCATTCCGTAGATCTGCATGCCATGTTCATCACTACCAGCTAATTTGTTCAACAACAGTAGTCCTGTATGATAGTGCAACAAAAGCCAGCTAGAAAGTAACATACATGATGAGGAAGTGGAACATACTTTTAGGAACAATAATCTGTAAAAAAAAAGGAAGAAGGGAAACCCCGTGTTTGCAATCAGTGTATTTCTAATGGCTCTGTAACTTATGTAAATCTTCAAGACTTATTCCTATAGAACTACCTGTGTAACCTTCCCTATATATATATATAATTATATTATTACATTTCCTTTTCTTTTAAAGATGTGTGCTTTAAATGGGACAGACACCCTAAGAGTGGTCTCATTGCTGCAATATGTTTCTTGGTCTCTTCCCCTCTATCAACTCCCCATTTAATAATATATTAACAATGAGAATATTACGAGGATAGATACAATTCTGTATTGTAATGTGGTTGACATTTTTGTTGCATAGATATCGATGAATGTGTATCGAACCCATGTCTGTATGGTGATTGTAATGACCGTGTGAACGGATATGACTGCACCTGCGACTCAGGGTACACGGACACCAACTGTGAAACAGGTCAGTGCTCAAACAAATTTTCACCGGTACAGTGAGTGGCGGTTACAGTGTGCAGGGGTGGTGGCACCACCATCGGAGCTTAGTGTAATATCTTGCATGCTCGGCCGTCAGAGCCCCAGATACCACTACTCTCCCCCAGGTGTGTTCGGACAATTGTCTGTCAGTTCCCCCTGGTGTCCCTCTCCACAAACTCATAAGGAAGAAAAGGGAAGACAAGTCGAGCAAGATTGACAGGGAAGAAGTTGTGCTTTATTGGCATCAACTCCTGTTCACCTACTGGCGACCTATCACCCTCACTCCTTGCCAACTGTCCACACAGATCCTCATGTCTCTTGCTAGTGTGTATAAGAATCAGTGCCTACAACCCATTGAACCTGAGTCCCATGATCGTTGCACGCAGCTCAGTGCCTTTTGAATAGCTGCTCTAGTTTGTGTATAGAAAGTGCAGCCTCAGACAGAGTGTCTGGGGTCCTGGACAAGAGAAGATTGCCTTCTGCTAGAGACCCTAGCCAAGAGTGCTTCCTGCTAGAGGCCCTAGTCAAGAATGCCAAGAGTGGGGTCTGTGTGTCAGGTATATGGAATGCAGGTGACTGGGCTCCCACAGGCAGCCAATCAGACACCCTCTACAGCCTGGGGGCGACGCCCTAATATGGGGCAGCTGTCACACAACCCCAGGTGCAGGTGGTGTCCATAATGTATGCAGGATGGCTGGGTGTGCTTGCCCATCGGCCCCATGGTAACAGGTAGTTGCAGACAGTTACAATAAACATATATTAAAAATGTCACACAGCGAGTGGGGCACCCATTGCTTGTCTGTTATGTAACCCTGGTCCCTACTCCGTCGCCCGAGAATAGTAATGCTCTCTGCCAATACATAAATCCAAACCGAAAATCCGTATATTTTTACAACATTCCTCTTCCATTCTACTTGCGCAAACGGCCAAGGAAAATGGAAGCCCGGAAACATTACGTCTTTTCGGTCCGGTCAGAGCGAGTGCTATACAGTGGAGCCAATATGATTTTCAATAGAATTTAATAAATTTGTGGACCCTTCCCGTCCGAAATGCCCATGCATTGTATGTTACTTTATGTACACTCTCCACTGTATTAGCCACTCCTCCCTTAGTCACTGTCAAGGCTTTTCTTCACAATCGTTCTATCTTTTTCCAGTTCTCTACCACCTTGAGTACCCATTCCCATCTACTTGTTTAACAGTAATTGTTTTGACAAGAACAGGCCCAAAATCTATACCAGAATGGCGGTCCCAATATAGTTGGTGGCTTCGAAACGGCTACCTTACTACTTATTTACACTAGTTCTACCCCCCCCCCATGAGTTAATCTTAATTTGTATATTAAAAATGTCTTTATCCATCCTGTCACTGTCGGCGTTGTGTCTGCTAATTCTCTTGCATGCCCAAGCCCCCTTAAAACTGAATGACCAAAATATAAAAAAAGTTTCAAAAATAGGGTAAGCCAGGACAGAATAGCAACACAACCAGGGACTAATGATAGGTTACATCATTGGACCAGACACTCATATTCCATCAACAATTCCTTAAATCACCATTGACCCAATCAATTATTGACACCATCAATCAACTGACCCAAAATCAATCATTGACCCAATCAATCAACTGACCCAAATCAATCAGATGACTCAAATCAATCAAATGACTCAAATCAATCAACCAACCCAGGTCAATCAAGAACAAATTCTGGCCGGGGCCAGCTGAGAATCTCAGCCACGTCCATCTGACTATGCCGCTGGTGAGGATCGGTGCGCGGCATCCTGCCCGGCGCTGCTTACCATGATCGGATGCTTGGCAACCAATTAAGGATCCGTGATCCAACCGTGATACCACCCCATGACAGGTGACATGCACGCGAAACCACACAATCTCTACCTGAGCATGGTGTCCACGCGAACAATGCCCGAATGCCATAGCTCATCCAGACAGCGCCATGCGACCACGCTCCTCACACAGCCTGTCGTTAGCGTCACCTGCCCCAGGCTGATGAAATACAATATACTCCAATACTCTGTCGTGTCCATATTATAATTGGTCATTCTCTTGTGTAAATAGAGTAGAAAATACAGGGAGGTAATCTGCTACGGTAATCCAGACATGCATCAGACAGGTTACTAGGAGTCTCTAGCACAACTGATAACTCATATTTCACTAATTCAACAACATCCCCAAAACTATCAATGGCTATCGACAAATATTGAATTCCTGCAAACATTTCAACTTTTGTCATGGATTCCATGTGAATTTGAACCCACATATGACTCACAACTGGCGAAAATTGGTTTAGTGTGGAACTGGAAGTGGAATTACTGGTTCCAGTACCCAACTGCTATTTAAATCAGCACAGAGTGGCTGAAATGGAAAAGAATGCAAAAAGACAAGATGGCGACAGTCTATGGTGTCAGAGTTTTGGCGTGGATGCCAAAATTAATTTTGCATCCATGGTTGCACCTCAAATATCTTAAAAGTTTGCCATTTAAAATAAGAGTAGCTTAAAACTAAAGTAAGGTAGATTATAATGATTAACCTAATATATTGATATAGAAAAAATGCCAGAAACTCAAAACGATCGATCAGACTGTAGGCCTACCTGCTGTCGGTCTTGAATGGTGCATAGCCCGATGGTTTTGAGTTTCTGTAATTTTCTGAGATAAATATATTAGGTTGATCGTTATAATCTACCGTACTTTAGTTTGAGTAATTTTTATTTTAAATGGCTAACTTTTGAGATATTTGAAGTGCCAACTTCCCCTATAACCCTGGCCTCTAACACCATGGTCTCCCCGGACTCCTACACCCTCCGCAGCAGTGTAATATTAATTTAGTTAGCTTATCTAACGGTAACTTTGGTCGTAATGCTTCCATTGCGTTTGATTCGCGGCGAAGGAGGAGTACCCCCCTCTCCGCCCCCACTCTCTCTTCCCTACCATCCGACCGTTGACGTCTTACATAATCCCCCCCCGCTTCTCGGCCGCCCTGCTGCTCCCAGCCACTCGCCCCACCATGATGTCCATCCCCTCTACAGACGGTATACCAGATAAGGCACCTACACAACCTAGCAGGCCGCCTCCCTGCCGCCCTCCGAGCCGCCCCGGACCACAGCCCCACCTCTGCCGCCAAGGCAGTTCGGGAGATCCTCGAGTCGGCCGAGGCGCAAAACACAAGACAACGAAAAGGTATCCCATCAGGGTACATCTTCTCCCACGACCTGATTGAGAGAGGGCCCGAGGGGAAGGCACTCAAGAGAGGGGAGGCCACCATGGAGGAGTATAACCTCGCCCTCCGGATGCTCGAGTCGCATCCCGCCTTCCCCTCAGACTCAATCCCAGGCCTCCTCCACCATAACCTGACAGTACAGCACGATTGTGTGACCCATCCCTGGCCTACCGTCCGGAGATACTCAGAAACTGTGTTCGCATGGATCGCTGACGGGAGGCTCCCAGATGGGTGGCACGACCCCATAGCTATTAACGCGTCTAGCTGGACGTCATCACCGCCCCCGCGACTGCCCCCGGTACCTCCCGAGCCGCCGCCTCCCGCTCCACAGCTTCCACCCGCCCTGCCGCCGCCCAGCCGCGCTCCTCCCAGGCTGAGCCCTGCACCCCTTACACCCGAGACGCATACGGCTTGCCCTGCCCTGCGTGGATCCCCGACCCCGCCTCAGGCGACCTCGCCCCCACTGGTGAGGCACATTGAGAGCAGGGCTCCAGGAAGTGCCACGCATGCGCGTACTGCGCCAACTTGCGACGCATCCTGACCGTCCACAGCGAGGCAGTCTGCTTCACCAAACGGACCCGGGAGTGCACATCTGCTGCCCCCGAGATCACCTCGCCAGATTTTTAGTCCAGCGGCGGCGACACACCTCCGAGGCCCAGGCCGCGCGCCCCCAGGGGAGCCCTCCCCCCGACCGCCTGCCATCCCTGGCGGGGGGCCAGCACCGGCCCCGGCCCACTGCGGCCCCCCGGGAGGCCCCCTCACATCCCCGGACCCCCAGCCGCCACCACAACTGCCTCCGCTGTGATGACGTCACTCCTGACGCCAACCCTCGCCCTGGCACAGCCATCACCCCCGTCATCGCCCACCGAGCACCGGGAGTCCCGCCGGCCACTCACCCGACGGCGGCGGCCGCTCACCCGACCACCTCCAGGGCTGACGTAGCGCCCACCAACCAACCGGCTCCAACCGCCCTCCTCTCATCTGACCGCCCCACCCCACAGCTGGTGATCCATTACATAACGCCCCCGACCACACCCCTCACATCTCCACCGCCCCCTGTCCTGACTTCACCGATGGCAGCCGCCGTCCCCGCCACCACCGCCCTCGCCCCCGCATCCGACGCCCCCGCGGTCCCGCCCCCGCTGACACCGCTTACATCCACCACCTCCCTGACTTTGACTCTGACCCCCCGGCAACCCCACACCCCCACCCCGCCCCCCCCCAATCACCAAACCGCCGGGGCACCCGCCCCTCCACTGCTGACGAATTCGCCCACCCCCTCTACCACCCCCACGCACCTCCTCCCCCGCTCCCGCCTCCCCGCCTCCCCGGTGGCAACAACCCCGCCTCTCCCCCCTCCCCTCCCCCCGCTCCCTGACCCCCCCACCTCGGCGACCTGGGAGAGCCCGTTGCCGACGTGGTTAACCCTGACTTCCAGGACACCCTCCCCGCCACCCCCTCCTGCGGCCCCACCCCCCACGTCTACCACCCTACCCTCCTTTCCATATGGCCACACCTCTCCGGCGCAACCTGGGACCGATACCCAACCTTCTCCCAGGCCTACGACGCCCTCCGTACTGCGGGCCTACCTAATTTTTTTGCTGCCCGCATCCCCCTCCTGTCAGGCCTCCACATCCTCGCCTGGCGAAGCCGCCTCCAGGACTATCACGACCAAGACCTGATTGACCTCCTGGAGTTCGGCTTCCCAGCCAACTACCCCGCCAATGCCCCTCCCCGCCCAACCTACACCAACCACCGGGAGGCCCCGGAGCACCAGGCCCACCTCCGGGACTTGCCCACGGCGCTCTCGCAGGCCCCTTCCTCGCCCCCCCCCCCCCCCCCCCCCCCCCCCCCTTCACCCACTGGGCCCAGGTCTCCCCCATGATGACCCGCCCCAAGTCCGACCCTGGCAAGAGGCGGGTCATCGTCGACCTGTCCTACCCTCCCGGGGGCAGCGTCAATGCCGGCATCCCCCGCCGCGAGTATCTAGGCAGGCCCCCATGCCGACAGGCTCCCCTCTGTCGCCGACGTGGGCCGCCGCCTCCTCCGGGAGGGCACGGGGGCGTAAACCTGGACCGCGGATATATCCAGGGCCTACCGCCAGCTCCGTGCCGACCCCCTCTTATGCCCCCTCTTCGGCATCACCCTCGACGGGGCGACCTACGTCGACTTCGCCCTCCCCTTTGGATGCCACTCCTTGGGGGTGACCTGCGTCCAGGTCACCTCCGCCGTCGCCTGGGTTCTTCGCCACGAGGGCTTCCATGCCCTCTTGTATGTGGACAACTTTGTCGGGTGCGAGCTCACATACCTGAGGGCCCGCCAGGCCTTCGACGCCTTCATCGCCCTTGTCGGCGCCCTCGGCCTGTAGGTCACCTCAGGAAAATTCCACCCTCCTGCCGTGCACCTCACCTTCGCGGTCGACAGCGAGGCAATGACCACCCGCATCACCCCCGACAAAGTCGATGAACTCGTGGCCGACTGTGAGGCCCGGATCGCTCGCCCCACCCTCGGGTGCCAGGAGCTCCAAAGCATCCTCAGCCGCCTGAACCATGTCGGCTGCTGCGTCCTGCCCATGAGGAAGTTCATGGCCCGCCTCTTCATGGCTCTGCGCAGCTGTTTCGGCTTCGGCTCCATCACCCTCGGGGATGAGGCCCTCCGGGACCTCAGGTGGTTCGCAGCCTATGGATGGGCCTCCAATGGACTCCACGTTCTCCGTGACCCAGAGGGTCGTCATCGAGTGCGACTCCTGCCTAATGGGTGGGGGAGCCTACTCCTCAACCCACTGCTATGCCCGAGGGTACTCCGCCGCCTTCCGCGCCCACTTCCCGAGCATCCACGAGCTGGAGGCGGTCAACCTCGTCGTGGCCCTCCGCGCCCTCCCCTCGGACGACGTCGTCGGGGCCAACCTTGTCATAAATACCGACAACATGGCCTCCACCGCCTCCCTCGAGTCAGGGCGGGGCCGGGACCCACCCTCGGGACATGTGCGCGTGAACTCTGGCTAATGGCGGCCGAGGGTTGCTTCGAGCTCACCATCCTCCACAAGCCCGGGGCCGACCTCGTCCTCGACGATGCTCTCAGCCGTGCCCACCTCCCCGGGCATTGGGCTGGCGTGGCCCGAGGAGAGTTCGCCCGCCTCGGGCTTGTCCACACCTACCCTTGCCACGACGACTTCCCTTACAACCCCGGACTCTGATTATCGGTTACACGGCATCCGAGGTCGCCGCCATGGAGGGCTCCGCGTCGCCTCCCTCGCCCCTTCCACCTGGAAGAATCGCCGATGCCAGGCCGAGGGCTATGTAGCCTTTGCCTCGGGCCATGGCCGTGACCCTCTGGCTCCATCCGCCTTCAATGTCGCCACCTACCCCACCGCCCTCTACGCCCGCTCCATCGCCACGGCCTCCGACCGAAACGCCCTCTCCGGGGAGAGCTCCTGGGTTGAGGTGGCCGGGGGCGACCCCTCCGGGTTTGGCTCCTGCCTCGCGCGAGACGTTTGCCGGGGAGGGGAGCGGGCCTCCGGACACGTCGCCCGGCCAGCCCTCCCACCTCGCGGCCGTCGCCGCCCACCTGGCCGCGGCTGCCCCCTCAGGCGACATCCCTCGGACCGCCCTCCTCTTTGGGTACTACGGGATGCTTCAGCAGTCCAGCCTCCTCTCTCCCAGTCCCGAGGTGTGAGGCGGCCCCCACACTATCACCTGCGCCGATGTCGCCCCGGCCCCCGGGGGCCTCCGGATCACCCTCCGGAGCTCCAAGACCATCGCCCTGCCCTCGAGGGTGGTCGCCCTGTTTGTGCCCGCCTCGCCGGGCGCTCCTCTCTGCCCTGTTGCCTCCTGGGGCGCCTCCGTGGCTCTGGTTCCGGCTAGCCTCGCCGATCCCGCCTTCATTATGCCTTAGGGCATAATGAAGGCGGACCCTCGGACACTAACAGCCATTCTGCGATGCGCTCTCAGAGCCCTCGCTGTTCCTGCCCCCAACAGCTTCACCCTGCATAGCCTGCGCCGGGGGCCAGCCCAGGCCTGCCAGTGCGCTCCCCCCGTTTGGTGGAGGGCTCTTTGGGGCGCCTCCCCCCTTCCTGACCGTTGACTTCTTACATAATTCCCCCCCCCTTCTCCGGCCTTATAACCCGGCCGCCCTGCTGCTCCCAGCCACTCGCCTCCACTCGCCCCTGCAGCACTCACACTTTTTTCTCCACCCACCTTCCCTTACTTACACACCTTCCTCTCATAGGGTGGAGGGCTCTTTGGGCCGCCTCCCCACTTCCTGACTTTGACATTTCTCCCCATGGACTCTCTCATGATCTTCTTACCATTACCTTGATTTTTATTGATATTACCTTGATTGATTGATTATTTTGTGACATTGATTGATTACCTCATTATTGCACTTGATCTTCCTCACTGAATAAAGTGTTTTTATTCCACCTCTGCCTGCTCTTCCTCCTTCGTCGCATATCATTTCCAGCTTTGCATAATTAATAATTCCCAGAAATGTTATTTCAGTAGCCGGTGATTTCAATTTCTTAAAGATAACGTAAAAACCCAAGCTGTCAAAACAATGCAATTAGCTTATTTTGTTGGAATACCACAGTTTTATATTCACGAGACACTATCCAAAAATCATCTAGATAATTCACTACTTTATCTATCCCTTCTCTCATGGCACATCTTACAATAAAGTCAGATATTTTTGAAAACACGAATAGGCTCGAAGAGAGCCCCATGCACAATCTATTATCTAGCATGTGCATGGGCCCCTTCTCCGGTTGGTCATGGAAGTCCCATATCAGGCCTGTCAGATGGATGAATGGCTATGGCCCTGTATGCGTCTTTTAAATCTACCATAGAGAGAAAATCGCCCTGTTCCCTATATTCGACAACATTGTCAACGCTTTTATGGCTAAATTTATTTGACACTTTATCAGTATAGCTGTTTACAGATTCTCTCCTGGGTTTACTGCAGTCTACCATGCTCCTACCTCCTACTTCTTTCGGTATACAAAATAAGTTATGCGTACAGCATGGGCTTACATTAACCCTAGAGGCAGAAGCTCAAAACCATCACACTATTGCGATTATAAAGGATAATAGAATATTCAATTCACCTCTGCGCTTAGACTTTGAGACTGCCATTGTGGTGAGATTTGTTGGCAACAACGCTAGCAAACTATGCCATGGTGCCATCAAAGTTCCCACTAGACCTCCTGGAACCTGACTAAGCTCACATGGTACTTAGAATGAGGGCAATGCTAATGAGGTCACAATATTGACCTAATTGGTTAATGGCCTTCGTGCCTAATGGATTTTCTCAACGTAGGTGTCCAAAGGGATGGGCTAAAGAATTCACTGATTATTCTGTATATACTATCTCAAAGTATAATTTAATGCACCAATATCTAAGGTGGGCATATAATCAAATGTAGGTAAGTGTTTTGGTTTTAACAAAAAGATGTTTCATCAGAGAATGTAACTTTAATGAACTTATATTTGCTTGCAACACTTAAAGCATGATGTTAAGTATGTGACAAACTGCTCAATGAACTTATATTTTCTTCCTTTAGATATAGATGAGTGTGGGTCAAACCCATGCGAGAATGATGCCAGCTGTACCGACGATGTTGATGCATACAGTTGTAACTGTGAACCTGGTTATGTTGGAGATCGCTGTGACACAGGTTGCTATTCATTCTTCACACACACTTTCAAATTTGTTGATAGTCCCCTTGATTGTCAATTGTAATTATGATGTGTCAGAAAATTGAGATATAGATAGGCTAACATAGGCAATGACAATCGACATTGCAAAGATGCCATGTAGGAGTCTCTAGCGCAACTAATGACTCACAATTCACTAATTCAACAACATCCCCAAAACTATCAATAGATACAATGTAGTTTAACTTAGTCAAAGACATAAATCATATTAGTGGGTTTATAGGCTGTGTAGACTTTGTGCTCTATGAATATTAGTTAATCATGATATGTATTAGTATTATTGGTGGTAAGCAGATAATGTAACTTTGGATCCTACTACTAGTACTAGTTGCCTTTCAACTGTTAGAGTAAGTCATGTTGGAGTTCATAGGCTGTATAGACTTTGTAAGCAAGTGGGGAGTGTTAGACGTTGTTTAGTTGTTCATGTAAATGAAATATATCCTGCTAGATGTATTTCAACTGTTAAGGTATGTAATCTTTGGAGTTTGTAGATTTTAAATATTACTGAATAAACAAATTTGCAAGGGGAAGGAAGTACTGGGGCTAGAGTGGATCAGTAATTTGTTAACTGTCTGTATCTTCTTTTTCTTCATTTATTGATTTCCTTTGACTAATTGTTGTTGTACGCTGCTTTTTGATTCATCAGTAAGGTAACTAGTGGGGAGGGATCCTGATGCTTTTGAGATTAGGTGGAAAGAATGGCTAGGGTGCGAAGGGCATGGAATGGGCACAAAGCCAAACCTAGGGTATTCTCTCAGGGTGGCTCCAAGGTCATCATATTTAAGGTTTATATATGTGTGACCCTTGTGCTCTATTGTTCTCTTAATTTGTCTGGGTTTTCTTTGGTTTAAAATAAAATCTTCAATAAATGGGATATGCCAACTGTTGCTTTGCTGGATCATTGTAATAGTTGTTTAGTTGTGCATAGACATCTCTCCTTGTCCACATTAGCAACAGTTCTATTTTTATTGAAAAGAAATGTTTTATTGGATTGTTGTGTCAGTTCGCTTTCTTTATGTAGCCTGGCCTGTCAAGACAGTATACCTAATGATCTTGAATTGTCATCCTTTAGAAATAAATGAGTGCTCTAGTACCCCTTGTCAAAATGGTGGTACATGCAATGACCATGTGAATAGCTACAGCTGTACCTGTAGCCCTGGGTACACCGGACACAAGTGTGAAACAAGTGAGTACTCAATGTGTTCATTCATTTCACTCTTTTCATAAATATATATATGGAAATTGAAATAAAAGTGAATTTCTATCTACATGAATAATTCTATTCACAGTGTATATTCCACAGAAGCAATTTGTTAAGTTATTTGGCAATTAATGAAACATATAATCCCAGTAAAGTATGGATCACACTTTTAATAAATAACTTATATTACTGAAATGTTGTAGTAGTTTTCTAAATATATGCATTGCCACGAAGGAGTTACTACTATTTGTTATTACATTCTTCTAGACTAGAACAATTAGAATCCTAGAAGTTAACAGTAACAAAATGAATTATCTGATATACACTAATGTGGTGTTTGTTTGTGCTATTACCCAGATAGCGCAGAACCGTCGGGCCAAAGCTGGCAAACCGCCGTCGGGCCGACCTTGTTTTGTTTACCCACTGTTGGGCCAATGGTGGCAAGCCACCCATACCAGCATATGCCACCATTGGGCCAATGGTGGCCTAACAGTGGCCCAACAGTGGCCACACTGCCGGGCCAACGGTGATAAGCCACCGTCGGGCCAACGGTGATAAGCCGTCGTCGGGCCAACGGTGGCAAGACGCCATTGGGCCAACTTTGTTTTGTCAACTGACCCGCTGTCGGGCCAACAACGGTGGCAAGCCACCCATACCAGCATAGGCCACCATTGGCCCAAAGGTGGCCCAACGGCCCACTGTCAGATAACACAAAGCCCATATAGGGTCCATATGGGTTATTGTGGGCCCCAAATATGAATCTATGGATACCACATGGAGAAGATATATGTCTCCTGTGTCACAAAGCAGTTACCACAGATGGCACTGGAGCAGTAAACCCCAATTAAAAAAAATCAGTTTAATATCACAGAGGTGCATGCACCTCATATTGGATATTAAGATGATAAGACACTATTATTTATATCTTCCGGATAGACAATAAACACACATGTAGTTGGACGAGATAAACTCTGGCTGGTACCTCTAAAGGCCCCTCCGTTTAATCAAATAGTTCAAACATCAAAATACAACAGTCAAACAGTTCAACATCAAGTAACAAGCAATCAATCAAAAAGTCAAAATTCCGGCTGACTGGATACCGAATGTGTGTCGCGCCACCCGAACTCACTTCCCCCGCATATCTTCGTCCTGATTGTAGGATAGCTCGCCGACTGCAAAACGGCTCCCCGCAACTCTTCATCCTGATTGGGGGAGTACAGGCGGCACAGCGTCCAGCCCCCAGCCGGTCGCGTCACAATAGGGCCCCCTACAGCCTAAATAATATTAGCATAACTAGTTATACCCCAGATTATTTATATCTTCCGGATAGACAATAAACACACATGTAGTTGGACGAGATAAACTCTGGCTGGTACCTCTAGAGGCCCAAACCCACCAAGACACAGGATTATCTTTGATCGTTCGCTAGGATAGCAGCCATGTGCATGTCCGCTGCTAACCGCTGTCCCATAGGCGCTCTCAAATATTCAAACACAGCGTCCGACTTCCAGTCTCACCTCTCTTTTATCTCAAGGATCGAGGCCCCGCATTGCCTCAAGAAGGTGGCTCCCCCTCTACGGAGGCTATGTGTTGTGAAATTTGCGGGCCAAAGGCCTGCTCGCTCACACAAGCATTTTAAGGACGACAAGTAAAAGGAGTGCGGCATGGAAATTGACCCACCTAGCCTCGGTATTTTGAAGGCATGGCCCTCGGGGGAGCGGCCACTTCTGCAAAATGCCTACGTACCCAATAAACCGCGCACAAGGCCGGATTGGGTATGGTTGACACCGGTATTCGGTGAACTCGGTCATGGTACTGTATGGTCTTTGACAACCGCACCCGGATCATCATCCCCCGCCTGTAGAAGGTGAAGTCTGACCTGAGCAGTGAGGACTCTGACTCTGACACATGACATTTTCTGAGCAAGGCCCTAAACGATAGTAATACAGCCGCTCGTAGCGCCGTATGTCCTGGTGTAAGGAACATAACTGCGAATAATCTTACTAGCTGGTATGGTAGCAGTGGTGGAGCCTAGTTGGGAGCGTCTCCCAAAGACCTGCGTATACCTGACATACACTTTTTTATACGATGATTAGTATGATCTATAGGCGTGCAGCCCAGGTCTTTCAGGTGATTATTAATTGCACTAACATACTGTCTTATAGAGTTGAACCACATCCTCCGAGTGAGAAATGACATATACATACACAATTGATCAGGTGGGCATGGGTACGGGGCAACCTTGTCCGCGAAAATTTCACAGAACTCCAAGTAGGCTTTCACTTGGACCGACCTGGTCAGTTTGGTAGTGGCGGCGTAATGGGCTTCCTCGAAGTCCCCGCATTCCACCCGGAGTCGTTCCCAGTCTGGATTAACAATCAAATAGGTCATGACAACACATGGCCCCCGTTACATCTGCATCTCTCACCCTAGCAATATTCTTAAATTCGCCCAGCCGGCTCAGGCTGTCACACACTACGTTGTCATGGGTGCTAATATATACCGATTGTACATCAAAATTATACTGGATCGACATCCAGAATATCAGTCGTAGCCATTTCATGGTGGTTTTTTATTTTTGCGGCACGGACCTGAGTGTTGTTTGTGACGAACACCATGGTTCTATCCGACCATAGCTGGCCCCAGCGGCGCGCTGCCACCAGGATGGGCCACAGCTCAAGAACATTAATGTTGTCGGTTCTGCAACCGACATCCTTAGCTTCCTCAAATTGATGCCCTAGCCATCCCTGCAATGCCTTCGCATTCCCGATTTCAAAGGCACCGGCTATCCAATCACTGGAGTGGATAGCACCGAACCCGAATAGCGACGAATCACTATAGACGGAGATGGATTGATTGGCCGAAATGATGTTGTCTTTTCCATTAAAAGTGGCTGCAAATTCCAGCCACCATTTTCAGGTCTAGGCGGAATTTGTCATTCAGGCACACTTTGTGGTCGCGTTTTTTGGCAGATGCGACCAGGTCGTATACCTGGCGGATTACTTTACAGCAATGTGCCAACACACCCGCCAAGCTTTCTAACCCAGCTATCCGTGTACAGAACCTTGGTTTGGTCACGAGTGGATTACGGCAGCATAGTATACGGTTCCGCAAGGAAATCATATATTGGGCTGCTAGACACGATCCACCACCAGGGACTGCGCCTGGCCCTTGGGGCCTTCCGCACCTCACCGGTTCAGAGCCTCTACGTTGACGCCAATGAACCATCACTTAACAACAGGAGAATCAAACTGGCCATGCAATATGTAGTCAAGATAAAAACTAATGCATTGAATCCTGCACACAATTGTCTATTCGAGCAACATGACAAATCCAGGTATGAAGCCAGGCCAAATTACATCCGGCCACTGAGGCTCCGAATGAAACCTCATATGGAGGCCTTGGTCATGGATTTGAACGTGTTGGAGGATGCCAAAGTCCCAGAACATCCCCCGTGGTCGCTGAGAAAGCCATCGGTTATCCTCCGACTCACGGAACTGAGGAAGTCTGGGACACATCCACTCGAGTACCAAGGACTGCATGCAGAGATTCAAGGCCAGTTTGCAGACCACCTCTCCATATACACTGATGGTTCGAAAGACCAAAGGCGGGTAGCTGCTGCGGTAGTCTGCCGACGGGAAAAATTTGGCGGACGTTTGCCCGATCAGAGCTCGATTTTCACTGCAGACGCCTGAGCACTCCTTCTCACGTTGGAGACATGACCATTTGAAGTGAAATGTGCTGTTGTACAGAGGTTTTCATTAAGTTTGTGACACTTTATTTTCAATCCTGTTGACAATGTCACAAATTAATGATGTAATTATTTAGCTACATCCATCCCAATAAGATACATAATACACAATATAAACATTAACTTTTGATCTCATATATATCGGACACTAGTGGGCTAAATGATGAAATCAAAATATTGACACTCCAATAATGGGTTTCTTTGAAATATGCATTTCAAGTAGACTACCTCAAGTGGCACACAGTTTCTGAGAACGACCCATCTACTTGTTTAACAGTAATTGTTTAGACAATCACGGGTCCAAAATCTATACCAGAATGGCGGTCCCAATATAGACGGTGGCTTCGAACCGGCTACCTTACTACTTATTTACACTAGTTCTACCTGCCCCATGAGTTAATCTTAATTTATATATTAAAAATGTCTTTATCCATCCTGTTACTGTCCGCGTTGTGTGCACTACTTCTCTTGCATGCTCAGGCCCCATTCAAACTTAATGACCAAAATAAAAAAATAAGTTAAAAAAATAAGGTAAGCCAGGGCAGAATAGCAACACAAGCAGGGACTAAAGACAGGTTACATCATTGGACCAGACACTCATATTCCATCAACAATTCCTTAAATCACCATTGACCCAATCAATTATTGACCCCGACAATCAACTGACCCAAAATCAATCATTAACCCGATCAATCAACTGACCTAAAATCAATCAACTGACCAAACTCAATCATATGACTTGAATCAATCAAATGACTCCAATCAATCAACCAACCCGAGCCAATCAAGAACAAATTCTGGATGGGGCCATCTGAGAATCTCAGCCACATCCGTCTGACTAGGCTGCTGGTGAGGATCGGTGCCCGGCATCCTGCCCGGTGCTGCTTACCACGATCGGATGCTCGGCAACCAATTAAGGATCCATGATTCAACCGTGATACCACCCCCTAACCAGTTCCGTGCGTACGAAACCACATGATCTTTACCAGGGCGTGGTGTCCACATGAACGATGACCGGACGCCATAGCGCATCCGGACAGCACCATCCGACCACGCTCCTCATGCAGCCTGTCATTAGCATCACCTGCCCCAGGCTGATGAAATACAATATACTCCTATACTCTGTCAGTGTCCATATTGTAATTGCTCATTCTCTTGCGTAAATAGAGTAGAAAATACAGGGAGGTAATCTGCTACGGTAATCCAGACATGCATCAGGCAGGTTACTAGGAGTCTCTAGTACAACTAATGACTCATAATTCACTAATTTAACAACATCCCCAAAACTATCAATGGCTATCGACAAATATTGAATTCCTGCAAAAATTTCAACTTTTGTCATGGGTTCCATGTGAATTTGAAACCGCATATGACTCACAACTAGCATATTTGAATAATCATATTATGTGTTTGCTTAAATGTTTTCTTGGTAAAGTAACTTCATCAGATCTAATAACATTACTTATTTCATGCAATAACAAGCAAATGGATATTTTGAACATAGCTTGCATTGCTCTTGAAATAATTTACGTAAACGGAGACCAGTAAGTATGTCATTGGTATATTTATGTGTCGATGGTTATATTGGCACCAACTGTGAAACAAGACAGTATTCAATCTTCATACAAACTGCCAAATTTGCTGATAGTCCCCCTTATTGTCAATTACAGTTATGATGTATCACTGTGAATTGTGATAGTCCTTTAATTGTGTGAATATGATAAATTTATGTGTAGTTTCGGTTTCTAATGAATTCAATAGTCTATTTTCAGCAGTCAGGTAGGTTAAAATCTAATGGCCTCTACTGCCTGTATGTTGAAAATGATAGTTGTAAGCAAACCATGTTTGATTTTCATTATTTTGATACAGATCAGTGTACCTAAAAGTAAAACCCATTCAAACAAGGGGTCAGCTACTTATCAAATTGCTTAAAGGCCTTATTTTCTTTTAATCCATTAGACAGAGATGGGTGTGCGTCAGACCCGTGCGAGCATGGTGGTCACTGTCTTGCTGGTGTTGATGAATATGGTTGTGTCAATTGTGACATGGGTTATGATGGTTTACGCTGTGAAAATGGTCAGTATGCAATTTCTGTGCTATATAAATTACATTACATAGATATTATTTAATGGAGGGTCTGTAGCATTCGAATATAAACACATATAAAATTAATATAATATGGTTCTTAAACATGTTATCTGTGTATATGCCAAGCGATTTGCTTGTATATGGTGCGATTTGAGAGTTATAACACTTTTGCTGACCCTCTCACCTCTGCTCATGGCACTTGGCATTCACACCTCCCTTGGCTGCTCGATACTACCCTGATCAAAATTCCTGCCCCTATAACCCTATGTACTTACTGTGAGGTAAATACCCCATTTTTGGTGTACATTATGCACCATAACTTTGCTTCTACTTGACCTATTAAAGTCCATCCATATGACAAATTAAAGGTCTTTAAAGAACTTTATCAGAATACATTTGTTTTGAAAGCCACTCTGATATTTGACAATTTTCTGCAAGTCTCTACCACTGGGAAACCAGGCCACTGGTACCATGACCTGATATCCCACTCAAGTCACATTATCCTGACACTGAGCCAACCAGTCCCTGCCCTATCCTCTTAATGCTGAGCGCCTGGCTAGGAAGCGACAAATATACATTTTTAAGTCATTGGTTTGACTCGACCAGGGTTCAAACCCACGATCCCATGGTATACCAACATGGGAGATGGACGCTCTAACTCATTCGGCCATCTCGTCTGATCTAGATAAAAGATCACCCGGTACTTGTAGTAGGGGTGAAAACCAACCCGATAGAAAAACGGACGAAGAATTTCGACATAGTGGAGAAATGAACTGAGCTTAATTTAAGAAGCAAAATATATTCTTTATATATACGTCTTCATATTTCCCTGCTACTTTTGAGCTTAGAAATATAATAAAACATATAGTTTAACAGACTTTAAAGTAAAATCGACGGTGTTCTATCGCCGCCATCTTGTGTTTTTGCATTCTCACTGATTTCACAAACTCTGTGCTGATATAAATAACCATTTGATACTAGAACTAGGGGTTCCACTTCCTGTACCATTCTAAAGCAGTTTTCGCCACTATTTTGACTACCCTGTCGTTCACCCCTACTACAAGTATGGGGTGAATCTTTTATCTAGCATGAGCACTACTATCACTCAAAGATTCACCCCATATACTTGTAGTATGATGAAAGATTCACCCCATACTTACAGTAGGGGTGACTGACAATGTAGTCTAAATACGGGCAAAACTTGGTTTAGTGTCGAACTGGAAGTGGAATTACTGGTTCCAGTATCCAACGGCTATTTAAATCAGCACAGAGTGGGTGAAATGGAAAAGAATGCAAAAAGATGAGATGGTGACAGTCTATGGTGTCAGAGTTTTGGCCTGGATGCCAAAATTAATTTTGCATCCATGTGTAAAAATATACGGATTTTCGGTTCAGAATTATATATTGGCAGAGAGCATTGGTCGTAATGCGAAGCATTACGTTTGATGCGAGGAGAGGAAGAGACCCTCCCCCGCCCCGGGCTGTCGCGCTGTGCTCACACCTCACCAGACACCGCCCCGCGCCTCCCATGGCCTACCTCCAGGACGTCGCCGAGGACTACACCCCAGCATCCGCGGCCGACGCCGTCCGAGACATCCTCGCTTCCGCCGAGGCGCAGCGCGCCGGCAGGCGCCAAGGCATCCCCTCGGGATACATTTTCCCCTCGGACCTCATCGAGAGGGGCCCTGAGCGGAAGCCGGTCAAGAGAGGGGAGGCCACCCGCGATGAATACAACCTCGCCCTCCTCACCCTCGCCGGACATCCAGCCTTCCCCGAGCATTCCCTCCAGGGCCTATGCCACCACCACCTCACCGTGATGAGGGATATCCTCGTGCATCCGTGGCCTACGGTCCGCCGCTACTCCGAGGCCATCTTCACCTGGATAGCGGACGGGAGGCTCCCCCACGGATGGCACGACCCTGTGGCCCTCAACACCCTGAGGATGGACTCCATCACCACGCCCACCCCTCCGGCAACACCAGTCTCCCGAGGCGAGGACTTGCCCCGAGGCGAATGGGCCCGAGGCACACACCCGCCCCGGCCCCAAGCCGACGCCCGCACCGCCTACGATAGGCACACTCACGGGGCCCCCTGCCCCGCTTGGAACCGCGATCCCGCCTCGTGCGATCGGGCCCACATCGGGGAGGCCCACGGCGAGGTGGGAGACAGGCGCCGGCACATCTGCGCCTACTGCGCCAATGTGCGGCGCTTACTGACCAGGCACTGCGAGGCCGAATGCCTCACCAAGCAAGCCCGTGAGCGCCAGACCCCGGCCGCCTCGGCGGATTTTTGATCCGCCGCCCCCCCCCCCCCCCCGGCCGGCCCGGGGGGCCCCTCCTGGCGCCTAACCCTCACCACTGCCGACAGCCCCGCGACTTCCACGGACAACCTCCCAGCGACCACCAATCGAAACGCCGCCCAGACGAAGCCGGGGCCCACCACCTCGCACCTCACACCTCGGGCGACACGGCCCAGCCTCTCGAGGCACCCCCTCTACCAGAACTCTGACTTTGCTCCTCATGAGCCCCTCCTGCATTACCTCTGCTCCTCATGAGCCCATCACTGTATTGCTCCTCACGAGCCTGTTTCTTTGCTCCTCATGAGCCCTTTCCTTGTTCCTTGCATGTGTATCTGTTCCTCTGTATCCTCTGTTGAGGCATTAATAAAACGCCTTTTTCCCACCCCCGCCTTCCCTTCTTCCTTTTCGCGCATCATTATCCTCGGGCGACGGAGTGGGGACCAAGGTTATGTAATAGAAAAGCAGTGGGTGCCCCACTCGCTGTGTGACATATTAGGCTATGGGAGATATATGTTAGTACATAGTGCCCAAGATTATGACGAGATGTTACTATATAAGAGACAGTTAATATTTGGTGAAATGTTCCCTCTATGCACCAGAAAGGATGCAAGTGGAGGAAAAGGACATTTTTAATATATATATTTATTGCAACTGTCTGCAACTACCTGTTACCATGGGGCCGATGGGCCAGCACACCAGCCATACTGCATACATTATGTCCACCACCTGCAGCTGGGTTGGGTGACTGTTGCCCGTCGGGGGGGTTGTCGCCTCCCAGGCTGTGCAGGGTGCCTGATTGGCTGGCTGTGGGAGGTCCAGTCCCCTGCACCCGTGCTGTGCCTGACCACACTAGCCTCACTTTGATATTGATTATTCTGGACACTGCTCCAGACACACTGGGCAGCAACACTCTACTCCTGACTCTGGAGGGAGACACACTCCCTCTTGGGCAGGTACCCAGACACTCTGTCTGATGCTGATCAAATATACAAACTGAGCTGTGTGCAACAACCATGGGACTCCGTTTCAATGGGCTGTAGGCACTGATTCTGATACATCCTAACTAGAGTAATGAGGCTTGGTGTGGACAGAAGGTAAGGGGTCAGGGTGATAGGTCACTAGTAGGAGAACAGGAGTTGATGCCAATAAAGCACAACTTCTTCACTGTCAATCTTTCGTGACTTGTCTTCCCTTTCTTCCTTATGAGTTTGTTTGAGAGGGGCATCAGATGTGAACTGACCGACAGTTGTCAGAACGCATCTGGGAAGAGTTTTGTGGTATTATCTGGTGCTCAGACGGCCGGGCATCCAGAATATAATACATGGTTGCACCTCAAATATCTTAAAAGTTTGCCATTTAAAATAAAAATTACTTGAAACTATAGTAAGGTAGATTATAATGATTAACCTAATATATTTATATAGAAAAAATGTGAGAAACTCAAAACGATCGATCAGACTGTAGGCCTACCTGCTGACAGACTTGAATGGTGCATAACCCGATGGTTTTGAGTTTCTGTAATTTTCTAAGATAAATATATTCGGTTGACCGTTATAATCTACCATACTTTAGTTTGAGTAATTTTCATTTTAAATGGCAAACTGTTGAGATATTTGAAGTGCAGACTTCCCCTATGATACGTGACGAAGGAGGAATAACGGGCTGAGGGTGGAAAAAGAGCACTTTATTCAGGAGTGTGATGAACATACAGGATAATACAGGATGATCAAAAGTGAAGGATAGTACAGGATAATGAATAAAGTAGAATAAATAGGGCAATGCAATGAGGAGATATAAATGTCAGTCAGCGCACATGGCGAGAGTTCAGGGGGGGGGGGGAAGAGGGAGCCCCAAAGAGCCCTCCACCCTCAGAGGAGAAAGAAAATAAGTATGGGTGAGTGGGTGGAAAAGGAATGGCAGGAGAGCGTGACTGGAGGAGAGCTGGAGGCGTAACAGCCCGTCGGGGAGTAATCCCCGCTGCCGGTGAGGCAGGAGTCGCACTCTATCACGAGGCAGCGGACCTTAGGGGCGCGGAGGAGGTGGAGGCCGATAGAGGCGCGATGGTAGAGCGCAAACCACCTGAGGTTGCGGCGGGCCTCCTCCCCGAGGGTGAGGGAGGCGGCGCCATAACAGCTTAGCAGGGCCGCGAGGAGGCGGCCCATGAACTTCCTTGTGGGAAGGACACAGCTTGGTTGAGGCGGCCGAGGATACTCTGGAGCTCACAGCGGCCGAGGGTGGGGTGGGCGATCCGGGCCTCGCAGTCGACGATGAGATCCTCGACTTTGTCGGGGGCGATCCGGATCATTATCACCTTGTTGTCGAGAGCGAATCTGAGCCAGGTGAGGCGGACCGTGGGAGGGTGGCACTTCCCGTAGGCGACCTCCAGCCCGAGGGCGCCGATGAGGGTGATGAAGCCATCGAAGGCTTGGCGGGCCCTCAGGTAGGAGAGCTCGCACCCGACAAAGTCATCGACATCGACGTCGAAGAGGGCATGGAAGCCCTCGCGCCGGAGGATCCAGGCGACGGCCGTGGTTACCCGTGGTTACCCGACGGGGGATGCCGGCGTTGACGCTGCTTCCGGGAGGGTAGGAGAGGTCGACGATGACCTGCCTCTTGCTCAGGCCCGACTTGGGGTGGGTCATCATCGGGGAGACCTGGGCCCAGGGTGTGAAGGGGGGGACATGGAAGGGGCCGGCGAGAGCGCCGTGGGCGAGCTCGGTCCGGGCAAAGTCGAGGAGGTGAACCTCGTGCTCCCGGGCCTCCCCGTGGTTGGTGTAGGTGGGGCGGGGAGGGCGCTGGCGGCGTAGTGACAACTCCAGCGTCTATGTTATGTAAGCCTCACTGTGAGCTGTGAGGATATGCCTCACCTTGGCACAATATGCGCAGGGGTGATGCTTCCGGGCGCCCGAGGCCGCACCAGGCGGGGTCGCGGTTCCAGGCAGGGCAGGGAACGGCATAGGCCTCCTCGCTGTAGGGCGTGCGACCGTCGGCCTTGGACGACCGTGCCTGTGCATTGGGGCAATCCGAGTCGGGCTTGTGCCACCCATCGGGCAGCCTACCGTCCGCAATCCAGGTGAAAACCATCTCTGAGTATCTACGGACAGTAGGCCAGGGATGGGTGATGTTGTCCCTCAGCACCGTCAGGTTATGGTGGAGGAGGCCGGGGATGGAGTCAGAGGGGAAGGAGGGGTGGGCCTCCACCATCCGCACGGAGATGCTGTATTCCTCCCTGGTGGCTTCCCCCTTCTTCACAGCCTTCCCCTCCACACCAACTGCTATTTAAATCAGCACAGAGTGGCTGAAATGGAAAAGAATGCAAAAAGACAAGATGGCGACAGTCTATGGTGTCAGAGTTTTGGCGTGGATGCCAAAATTAATTTTGCATCCATGGTTGCACCTCAAATATCTTAAAAGTTTGCCATTTAAAATAAGCATAGCTTAAAACTAAAGTAAGGTAGATTATAATGATTAACCTAATATATTGATATAGAAAAAATGCCAGAAACTCAAAACGATCGATCAGACTGTAGGCCTACCTGCTGTCGGTCTTGAATGGTGCATAGCCCGATGGTTTTGAGTTTCTGTAATTTTCTGAGATAAATATATTAGGTTGATCGTTATAATCTACCATACTTTAGTTTGAGTAATTTTTATTTTAAATGGCTAACTTTTGAGATATTTGAAGTGCCGAATTCCCCTATAACCCTGGCCTCTAACACCATGGTCTCCCCGGACTCCTACACCCTCCGCAGCAGTGTAATATTAATTTAGTTAGCTTATCTTCCGGTAACTTCGGTCGTAATGCTTGCATTGCGTTTGATTCGCGGCGAAGGAGGAGTACCCCCCTCTCCGCCCCCACTCTCTCTTCCCTACCATCCGACCGTTGACGTCTTACATAATCCCGCCCCCCCTTCTCGGCCGCCCTGCTGCTCCCAGCCACTCGCCCCACCATGATGTCCATCCCCTCTACAGACGGTATACCAGATAAGGCGCCTACACAACCTAGCAGGCCGCCTCCCTGCCGCCCTCCGAGCCGCCCCGGACCACAGCCCCACCTCTGCCGCCAAGGCAGTTCGGGAGATCCTCGAGTCGGCCGAGGCGCAAAACACAAGACAACGAAAAGGTATCCCATCAGGGTACATCTTCTCCCATGACCTGATTGAGAGAGGGCCCGAGGGGAAGGCACTCAAGAGAGGGGAGGCCACCATGGAGGAGTATAACCTCACCCTCCGGATGCTCGAGTCGCATCCCGCCTTCCCCTCAGACTCAATCCCAGGCCTCCTCCACCATAACCTGACAGTACAGCACGATTGTGTGACCCATCCCTGGCCTACCGTCCGGAGATACTCAGAAACTGTGTTCGCATGGATCGCTGACGGGAGGCTCCCAGATGGGTGGCACGACCCCATAGCTATTAACGCGTCTAGCTGGACGTCATCACCGCCCCCGCGACTGCCCCCGGTACCTCCCGAGCTGCCGCCTCCCGCTCCACAGCTTCCACCCGCCCTGCCGCCGCCCAGCCGCGCTCCTCCCAGGCTGAGCCCTGCACCCCTTACACCCGAGACGCATACGGCTTGCCCTGCCCTGCGTGGATCCCCGACCCCGCCTCAGGCGACCTCGCCCCCACTGGTGAGGCACATTGAGAGCAGGGCTCCAGGAAGTGCCACGCATGCGCGTACTGCGCCAACTTGCGACGCATCCTGACCGTCCACAGCGAGGCAGTCTGCTTCACCAAACGGACCCGGGAGTGCACATCTGCTGCCCCCGAGATCACCTCGCCAGATTTTTAGTCCAGCGGCGGCGACACACCTCCGAGGCCCAGGCCGCGCGCCCCCAGGGGAGCCCTCCCCCCGACCGCCTGCCATCCCTGGCGGGGGGCCAGCACCGGCCCCGGCCCACTGCGGCCCCCCGGGAGGCCCCCTCACATCCCCGGACCCCCAGCCGCCACCACAACTGCCTCCGCTGTGATGACGTCACTCCTGACGCCAACCCTCGCCCTGGCACAGCCATCACCCCCGTCATCGCCCACCGAGCACCGGGAGTCCCGCCGGCCACTCACCCGACGGCGGCGGCCGCTCACCCGACCACCTCCAGGGCTGACGTAGCGCCCACCAACCAACCGGCTCCAACCGCCCTCCTCTCATCTGACCGCCCCACCCCACAGCTGGTGATCCATTACATAACGCCCCCGACCACACCGCTCACATCTCCACCGCCCCCTGTCCTGACTTCACCGATGGCAGCCGCCGTCCCCGCCACCACCGCCCTCGCCCCCACATCCGACGCCCCCACGGGGGCGCCCCCGCTGACACCGCTTACATCCACCACCTCCCTGACTTTGACTCTGACCCCGCCCCCCCCACCCCGCCCCCCCCAATCACCAAACCCCCGGGGCACCCGCCCCTCCACTCCTGACGAATTCGCCCACCCCCTCTACCACCCCCACGCACCTCCTCCCCCACTCCCGCCTCCCCGCCTCCCCGGTGGCAACAACACCGCCTCTCCCCCCGACCCCCCCGCTCCCGACCCCCCCACCTCGGCGACCTGGGAGAGCCCGTTGCCGACGTGGTTAACCCTGACTTCCAGGACACCCTCCCCGCCACCCCCTCCTGCGGCCCACCCCCAGTCTACCACCCTACCCTCCTTTCCATATGGCCACACCTCTCCGGCGCAACCTGGGACCGATACCCAACCTTCTCCCAGGCCTACGACGCCCTCCGTACTGCGGGACTACCTAATTTTTTTGCTGCCCGCATCCCCCTCCTGTCAGGCCTCCACATCCCCGCCTGGCGAAGCCGCCTCCAGGACTATCACGACCAAGACCTGATTGACCTCCTGGAGTTTGGCTTCCCAGCCAACTACCCCGCCAACGCCCCTCCCCGCCCCACCTACACCAACCACCGGGAGGCCCCGGAGCACCAGGCCCACCTCCGGGACTTGCCCACGGCGCTCTCGCAGGCCCCTTCCTCGACCCCCCCCCCCCCCCCCCCCCCCCCCCCCCCTTCACCCACTGGGCCCAGGTCTCCCCCATGATGACCCGCCCCAAGTCCGACCCTGGCAAGAGGCGGGTCATCGTCGACCTGTCCTACCCTCCCGGGGGCAGCGTCAATGCCGGCATCCCCCGCCGCGAGTATCTAGGCAGGCCCCCATGCCGACAGGCTCCCCTCTGTCGCCGACGTGGGCCGCCGCCTCCTCCGGGAGGGCACGGGGGCGTAAACCTGGACCGCGGATATATCCAGGGCCTACCGCCAGCTCCGTGCCGACCCCCTCTTATGCCCCCTCTTCGGCATCACCCTCGACGGGGCGACCTACGTCGACTTCGCCCTCCCCTTTGGATGCCACTCCTTGGGGGTGACCTGCGTCCAGGTCACCTCCGCCGTCGCCTGGGTTCTTCGCCACGAGGGCTTCCATGCCCTCTTGTATGTGGACAACTTTGTCGGGTGCGAGCTCACATACCTGAGGGCCCGCCAGGCCTTCGACGCCTTCATCGCCCTTGTCGGCGCCCTCGGCCTGTAGGTCACCTCAGGAAAATTCCACCCTCCTGCCGTGCACCTCACCTTCGCGGTCGACAGCGAGGCAATGACCACCCGCATCACCCCCGACAAAGTCGATGAACTCGTGGCCGACTGTGAGGCCCGGATCGCTCGCCCCACCCTCGGGTGCCAGGAGCTCCAAAGCATCCTCAGCCGACCTGAACCATGTCGGCGAGCCTTGCTGCGTTCCTTGCCCATGAGGAAGTTTTCATGGCCTGCCTCTTCATGGCTCTGCGCAGCTGTGTTTCTGGGCTTTCTTCGGCTCCATCACCCTCGGAGGCTGAGGGCCCTCCGGGACCTCAGGTGGTTCGCCTTCCTATGGAGGGGCCTCCAATGGCCCCTCCACGTTCTCCGTGACCCAGAGGGTCGGTCATCGAGTGCGGGACTCCTGCCTACCTAATGGGTTGGGGGATGCCTACTCCTCAAACCCAAACTGCTATGCCCTGAGGGTTACTCCGCCGGCCTTCCGCACCCACCTTCCCGAAGCAATCCTACGAGGCTGGAGGCGGATCAACCTCGTTCGTTTGGCCCTCCGCGCCTCCCCTCGGTTACAACGTTCGCGTCGGGGCCAACCTTGGCATAAATACCGACAACATGGCCTCCCACTGCCTCCTCGAGTCAGGGCATTGGTGGCCGGGGACCCACCCTTGGGGACATCATCGTTGCGCGTGAATCTGAGCTCATGGCGGCCGAGGGATGCTTCGCGGCGAGGGTTTGCTTCGAGTCTCACCATCCTCCTCCTAAGCCCGATGCCAAGGCCGGAGGGCTATGTAGACCTTTGACCTCGGGCCATGGCCGTGAGCCCTCTGGCTCCAATCCGCCTTCAATGTCGCCGGCCTACCACCACCGCCCTCTACGCCCGGGCCCTCCCATCGCCACCGGCCTCCGACCGAAACGCCTCCTCTCCTGGGGTGAGAGGCCTCCTGGGTTGAGGTGGCCGGGGGCGGGACCCCCTCCGGGTTTGGCTCCTCGTCTCGCGCGAGACGTTTGCCGGAGGAGGGGAAGCGGGCCTCCGGCGACATCGTCGCCCGGCCAGCCCCCTCCAACCTCGCGGCGTCGCTCGCCCACCTAGCCGCGGGCTGCCCCCCGCAGGCGGAGCATCCCTCGGCAGCCGCCGCCTCCCTCTTTGTGGGTTACTACGGGATGTCTTCAGCAGTCCTAGCCTCCTCTCTCCCGTCCCAAGGTGTGAGGCGGCCCCCACACTCTTCTCACCTGCGCCGAATGTCGCCCCTGGCCTCCAGGGGGCCTCCGGAATGCACCTCCAGAGCTCCAAAGACCAGCTCAAGACCCTGCCGCCCGCCCTCGAGGGTGGTCGCCCTGTTTGTTGCCCAGCCTCGTCCGGGCGCTCCTCTCTGCCCGTTGCCTCCTGGGGCGCCTCCGTGTGCTCTGGTTCCGGCTAGCCTCGCCGATCCCGCATGTCATTATGCCTTAGGGCATTAATGAAACAGGCGGACCCTCGGACACTAACAGCGCATTCAGCGACGCGCTTCTCAGAGCCCCTCGCTGGTTCCTGCCCCAACAGGCATTCTCCCTGCAGAGCCTGTGCGGGGGGGGCCAGGCCCTTAGGACTTGCCATGTGCGCTCCCCCCGTTTGGTGGAGGGCTCATTTGGGGCTCCTCCCCCCTTCCTGACCGTTTGACTTTTACATAATTCCCCCCCCCCCTTTCTCCGGCCCTTAATAACCCGGGCCGCCCTGCTGCTCCCAGCCACTCAACCTCACTCGCCCCTGCAGGCACTCACCACTTTTTTCTCACACCCCCCAACCACCTTACTTACACACCTTTCCTCTCATAGGGTGGAGGGCTCTTTGGGCCGCCTCCCCACTTCCTGACTTTTGACAATTCTCCCTCCCCATGGACTCTTCTCATGAATTCTTCTTACCATTACCTTGATTTTTATTGATATTACCTTGATTGATTGATTATTTTGTGACATGGATAGATTTACCTCTTAGTTATGTGCTCTTGATCTTCCTCACTTGAAATATAAAGTGTGTTTTTATTCCACCTCTGCCAGCTCTTCCTCCTTCGTCGCGTATCATTCCAGCTTTGCATAATTAATAATTCCCAGATAATGTTTATTTCAGTAGCCGGTTTGTTGATTTCAATTTCTTAAAGATAACGTACAAAACCCAAAGTCTGTCAAAACATGACAATTAGCTGGTATTTTGTTGGGAATACCACAGTGTGTTTTATATTCACGAAGATATCACTATCCAGAAAAATCAATCTAGAGTAGATTCACTACTTTTTATCTATCCCTTCTCTCATGGCACTATCTTACAATAAAGGTTCAGATATTTTTGAAAACCCGAATAGGCTCGAAGAGAGTCCCCCATGGCACCATCTATTTACGCTAGCATGTGCATGGGCCCCTACTCCGGTTGGTCATGGATTTTAGTCCCATATCAGGCCTGTGCAGATGGATGATGATGTCTATCGGCCCTGTATGCGTCTTTTTAAATCTACCATAGAGAGAAAAATCGCCCTGTTCCCTATATTCGACAACATTGTCAACGCTCTGTTTATGGCTAAATTTATTTGGACACTTGTATCTAGTTATTAGCTTGTTTATAACAGATTTCTCTCCTGGGGTTTACTGCAGTTACCATTGCTCCTACCTCCTACTTCTGTCGGTTTATACAAATATAAATTATGCGTTACAGCACATGGGCTTACATTAACCCTAGAGGCAGGAAGCTCAAAACCATCACACTAGTGCGATTATAAAGGATAATAGAATATTCAATTCAACCTCTCTGCGCTTAGACTTTGAGACTGCCATTGTGGTGAGATTTTTTGGCAACAACGCTAGCGAACTATGCCATGGTGCCATCAAAGTTCCCACTAGACCTCCTGGAACCTGACTAAGCTCACATGGTACTGTAATGGCCCACGGCCCTCTGACTCTCACTCTTTCACACGGAAGAACACCAAGATTCAATTCAGTGTACGCTTCACCTTGGGTTTATTGAACCATCTGCTCTCCGCGGCGTCAGTAGTTGTCTGACCCGCCCCCTGACTCGCCAGGTCCCACATCGACTCAATAGGTGTGTGTGGGGGGGTGGGTCAACCACACGCAGTAGAGGTCAGCCCAGTTGGGGTCTGACCGGTGGTGACCCGTGCCGCCACCTAGCGCAGTGTAGTGGTACTGCGCTGATGGCGTCGTAGTCTCCGCTGCTACCACGTGATAGTAGAGCTCATGTTCAGACTACTACAGTACTTAGAATGAGGGCACTGCTAATGAGGTCACAATATTGACCTAATTGGTTAATGGCATTCGTGCCTAATGGATTTTCTCAACGTAGGTGTCCAAAGGGATGGGCTAAAGAATTCACTGATTATTCTGTATATACTATCTCAAAGTATAATTTAATGCACCAATATCTAAGGTGGGCATATAATCAAATGTAGGTAAGTGTTTTGGTTTTAACAAAAAGATGTTTCATCAGAGAATGTAACTTTAATGAACTTATATTTGCTTGCAACACTTAAAGCATGATGTTAAGTATGTGACAAACTGCTCAATGAACTTATATTTTCTTCCTTTAGATATAGATGAGTGTGGGTCAAACCCATGCGAGAATGATGCCAGCTGTACCGACGATGTTGATGCATACAGTTGTAACTGTGAACCTGGTTATGTTGGAGATCGCTGTGACACAGGTTGCTATTCATTCTTCACACACACTTTCAAATTTGTTGATAGTCCCCTTGATTGTCAATTGTAATTATGATGTGTCAGAAAATTGAGATATAGATAGGCTAACACAGGCAATGACAATCGACATTGCAAAGATGCCATGTAGGAGTCTCTAGCGCAACTAATGACTCACAATTCACTAATTCAACAACATCCCCAAAACTATCAATAGATACAATGTATTTTAACTTAGTCAAAGACATAAATCATATTAGTGGGTTTATAGGCTGTGTAGACTTTGTGCTTTATGAATATTAGTTAATCATGATATGTATTAGTATTATTGGTGGTAAGCAGATAATGTAACTTTGGATCCTACTACTAGTACTAGTTGCCTTTCAACTGTTAGAGTAAGTCATGTTGGAGTTCATAGGCTGTATAGACTTTGTAATCAGGTGGGGAGTGTTAGACGTTGTTTAGTTGTTCATGTAAATGAAATTTATCCTGCTAGATGTATTTCAACTGTTAAGGTATGTAATCTTTGGAGTTTGTAGATTTTAAATATTACTGAATAAACAATTTTCCAAGCAGAAGGAAGTACTGGGGCTAGAGTGGATCATTAATTTGTTAACTGTCTGTATCTTCTTTTTCTTCATTTATTGATTTCCTTTGACTAATTGTTGTTGTACGCTGCTTTTTGATTCATCAGTAAGGTAACTAGTGGGGAGGGATCCTGATGCTTTTGAGATTAGGTGGAAAGAATGGCTAGGGTGCGAAGGGCATGGAATGGACACAAAGCCAAACCTAGGGTATTCTCTCAGGGTGGCTCCAAGGTCATCATATTTAAGGTTTATATATGTGTGACCCCTGTGCTCTATTGTTCTCTTAATTTTTCTGGGTTTTCTTTGGTTTAAAATAAAATCTTCAATAAATGGGATATGCCAACTGTTGCTTTGCTGGATCATTGTAATAGTTGTTTAGTTGTGCATAGACATCTCTCCTTGTCCACATTAGCAACAGTTCTATTTTTATTGAAAAGAAATGTTTTATTGGATTGTTGTGTCAGTTCGCTTTCTTTATGTAGCCTGGCCTGTCACGACAGTATACCTAATGATCTTGAATTGTCATCCTTTAGAAATAAATGAGTGCTCTAGTACCCCTTGTCAAAATGGTGGTACATGCAATGACCATGTGAATAGCTACAGCTGTACCTGTAGCCCTGGGTACACCGGACACAAGTGTGAAACAAGTGAGTACTCAATGTGTTCATTCATTTCACTCTTTGCATAAATATATATATGGAAATTGAAATAAAAGTGAATTTCTATCTACATGAATAATTCTATTCACAGTGTATATTCCACAGAAGCAATTTGTTAAGTTATTTGGCAATTAATGAAACATATAATCCCAGTAAAGTATGGATCACACTTTTAATAAATAACTTATATTACTGAAATGTTGTAGTAGTTTTCTAAATATATGCATTGCCACGAAGGAGTTAGTACTATTTGTTATTACATTCTTCTAGACTAGAACAATTAGAATCCTAGAAGTTAAAAGTAACAAAATGAATTATCTGATATACACTAATGTGGTGTTTGTTTGTGCTATTACCCAGATAGCACAGAACCGTCGGGCCAAAGCTGGCAAACCGCCGTCGGGCCGACCTTGTTTTGTTTACCCACTGTTGGGCCAATGGTGGCAAGCCACCCATACCAGCATATGCCACCATTGGGCCAATGGTGGCCTAACGGTGGCCCAACAGTGGCCACACTGCCGGGCCAATGGTGATAAGCCGCGCTTGGGCCAACGGTGATAAGCAGCCGTCGGGCCAACGGTGGCAAGACGCCATTGGGCCAACTTTGTTTTGTCAACTGACCCGCTGTCGGGCCAACAACGGTGGCAAGCCACCCATACCAGCATAGGCCACCATTGGCCCAAAGGTGGCCCAACGGCCCACTGTCAGATAACACAAAGCCCATATAGGGTCCATATGGGTTATTGTGGGCCCCAAATATGAATCTATGGATACCACATGGAGAAGATATATGTCTCCTGTGTCACAAAGCAGTTACCACAGATGGCACTGGAGCAGTAAACCCCAATTAAAAAAAATCAGTTTAATATCACAGAGGTGCATGCACCTCATATTGGATATTAAGATGATTATTTATATCTTCCGGATAGACAATAAACACACATGTAGTTGGACGAGATAAACTCTGGCTGGTACCTCTAAAGGCCCCTCCGTTTAATCAGATAGTTCAAACATCAAAATACAACAATCAAACAGTTCAACATCAAGTAACAAGCAATCAATCAAACAGTCAAAATTCCGGCTGACTGGATACCGAATGCGTGTCGCGCCACCCGAACTCACTTCCCCCGCATATCTTCGTCCTGATTGGAGGATAGCTCGCCGACTGCAAAACGGCTCCCCGCAACTCTTCATCCTGATTGGGGGAGTACAGGCGTACAGCGTCCAGCCCCCAGCCGGTCGCGTCACAATAGGGCCCCCTACAGCCTAAATAATATTAGCATAACTAGTTATACCCCAGATTATTTATATCTTCCGGATAGACAATAAACACACATGTAGTTGGACGAGATAAACTCTGGCTGGTACCTCTAATACCCCTGTCACACTACGACGTAATGAGCCAACGTGAGCCTAATGTGGTGATATTTCGTCGTTACGTTGATGTACGTTGGATTACGTTATGATGACGTCATAATGACGTTAGAGTGACGTCGAGTTACGTCACATTACGTCGTGTTACGTCGAGGTACGTCAAGGTTTTGGACATGTTCAAAAGTTTCGAGGTAGGTCGAACGTAAGGGTTTACGTTCGCCGTACGTTCTGTTCACGTTCAGCGAACGTCAATAACGTTAAACGGACGTTATTCCAATGCTCCTCACTACGTTCAACTACGTTCCACTACATTGACCCCCATTAAACCAAGTGCAAATGCCCACGGGGCGTAATGGGAACGTCAGGACAAGGTCAGGAGAACGTCAGGAGAACGTCAGGAGAACGTGCATTCAACGTACGTTCAACGTCTCATGATGTAGCTAACGTCACGTAGCGTTCTTCTGACGATGGAATAACGTTCATAACGTTCCGTCAGCGTCATTACGTTCACCTCTCTCGTCGAACGACGGTATCACTACGCTTTACCGACGTTACTCTCTCGTCCACTACGCTGCATCCACGTTCAACTTCTGCCCAAATTTGCATATTACGCCAAGAAGTTCAACGTTCTTCACGTTCTCCCTACGTTGACGTCGTTACGTCGTAGTGTGACAGCCCCATGAAGGCCCAAACCCACCCAGACACAGGATTATCTTCGATCGTTCGCTAGGATAGCAGCCATGCGCATGCCCGCTGCTAACCGCTGTCCCATATATAGGCGCTGTCAAATATTCTAAACCAGGATCCGACTTCCAGTCTCCCCTCTCTTTTATCTCAAGGATCGAGGCCCCGCATTACCTCAAGAAGGTGGCTCCCCCTCTACGCAGGCTATGGGTTGTGTAGGCCCTATTGCTCATAGTCATGATTGTGGGTCCTTTCCTTTTTTTATTTTACGAAATAATACGAGTAAATCAATTCTCTTTCTGTGATTTTACAACAGTTGGAGGATGAACAGAGTTTTTTAAATGAAAGTTCATGGGGTTGACCTTTGATGAAGATGTTGTTCCCACTCATTCTGAAAGCATCTTGGGAGATTGCTGAGATGTTAGTTTCACCCAAAATTTGGTAGTATTCCTAAATTACAAAGCTGGTGGTAGCCTACTCAAAAAGTCACAAATCATTATCCAACGCACTACATCAATCAAGAAAACTGATGTAATGTACTAGATAAGGTATTCACCTCCAGTAGGCAATGTATGGCAATAACTCTGCCATTAGTATCAACGATGCTTATCAGGAAGAATGGGCTTATAGATTCAGGCAATTTGAAGAGTCTTTGAAGAACTTTCTTTTTGATCAAATCTGCGCCGAAGTATAGGATTTAATCTGCATCAAGTTATACTAGCAGAATAGCTTCATATTCACCATGTATGTTAGTACAAAGTTACCCTAACCATGACACTGGTCATATCAAATGTACACCCTGTTATCTCTTAATGCTGTTGGATAACAGCACTATTCCTTTTTTTTGTGTGTGTCTGTGTATCAAACGCTTGTTGATTTTAGACTCTATTTACTATTATAAACGTGAATGAATGTAAATTGATATGGCCGAAAGACCAGTGCCTCGGCGCTGAAATGTATTACCCCCCCCCCCTCATCCCCCCGCCTGAGAGGCAAACACTTCCCACTTCTGGCCATGTACACACAGATGACAGTCAGCCAGTGGCCACAACCCGGCGATACCCATATTCATGACAGGGCGTAAAATCAGTATTGCTGGGTTGTAAACAGCTGTCAGAGGGTGAGATTCTGCTGAAGTTGCATTTCATCTAAGAGAGAATATTTGGGAGCAAAATTGTGAACTAGAACAGTAGTAATTCAAAATTAACCCTATAATTGAGTAACAAGTGTCCCAAATCACACATCTAACAGTTAAGGCTTTGACTCTGAAAATATCTTCTAGCATCTTGAAATTTGTGTGGGTTGGATAATTCTGGGTCAGCCCGACCAATTAAGCCACTGCTGTTTTGAAATTCATAGATCCACCATTGGAAGGTTGAAGAACTTGTATTTAATACTTGTCAATTTAACTTGAACTGAGATGAAATGTGGTTTGTGCTCTTTCTTTAGATATCAATGAGTGTGCCTCTGCCCCTTGTCAACATAGAGCAGTATGCGATGATCGGGTTAACAATTATCACTGCAATTGTCCAGCGACACATACAGGGGCCAATTGTGAAACAAGTGAGCAGAATACAACCATTATATTCATGCAATCATGCAAGTTTTGTGCAATCTTGCGACACTTTTTTTCTAGAGTGTTGCATCTGCAAGACCTTGTAAGAATTTGTAACTGAC
This sequence comes from Branchipolynoe longqiensis, assembly GCA_030323885.1. Lineage (NCBI taxonomy): Eukaryota > Metazoa > Annelida > Polychaeta > Phyllodocida > Polynoidae > Branchipolynoe > Branchipolynoe longqiensis. Next base: position 11,964,622 of record CM059194.1, on the reverse strand, counting down.
ACGGAAACTCATTGACCATTATTAGATTATTATTTTTCTCTTTAAACAAATTATTTGTGTTATTCCTATTACTGACATTATTATGATATACTTATTGATATAGAGCAATTACTTCCTTATTGACTGAAGATGACATTTAAGGGGTAGGACTACTTTGCTGAGATACAAAATTTTACACATTTCTATATTTATTCATACACTTATCTTTCCATATTCATTCTCTCTTCCTAGTTGTGTCAACATGTAATTTGGCTTGTGAAAATGGTGGCGTATGCGTGACACAGTCAAACAAACCAGGATGCATCTGTTCAAAAGGTTTTGCAGGAAACCTCTGTGAAATAGGTAAGTCGCATTGTCACCACTGATTTCGGAATGCTGCCCAACTGGGATGCCATGTCATGGGCACCATGACTCAATATCTCACTCAGTCTCATTATCCTGAATCCAACATCGAATAGTAAACAGGAAAGTAGGGTTTGAAAGCAGGTATGTGTAATAGTCCCCTCCAGCGAGTTCACACAATATAATGCATAACACATTTCATATTCATCAAATTTAACAACAGATGTCTGATATGCGTATCACCAGAGAGCATGTATAGATGAGAGGGACAACTCTCATACTAGACCGTGTAACAGCTGCCGACTGTGGCGCTCCAAGTGGTGGTTGTTGAACAGTTTATGACACAGCTGTATGCATACCAGCAAACTCAAGGCGTTGTCAATGGTCATGTGCAATCTTCATACAGAAAAAGTGAAATATCTCTAAAACCACACAACCTAGAAACAGATCGCTTGGGAGACATATAGAAAGCATGTTTACCAAAAAGATTATATTAAATTTATAAGGTTATGGTTCTGGATTTCTATTAATTTTGAATAAAACTAATGTTTTGCACTGCGTGTACTGGCAAACTCAAAGCATTGTCAATGGAGATTGCTCATGGCCATTGACAATCCGTGATGCACACATATGTAAATCATTGAATATGCTATAATACACCCAAACATAAAAATAACTAACTTTATCATATTTATGATGTCAGCTACTAGTACTACTCTATCCTCAACTGGGACAAAACATCTCAAGTTTACCAGGAGTTCCACTATCATGACTATGCAGTATGCTACCTGCATTTATTATCACTCAGTGTCAGAATATAGGCATGTAGGGAAGTATGCTGGTTTGATTTTAATGTCTTTCTTACCTGTCATCTTGTGTCTGGAATGAGAAAAAATATATTTGCCTTGCTGTTCCTGTGTAGTTATTGCAGTTAACCACTGCACGTACTGTGCCTTAGCCACTTGTTTTGGCTTGTTCAACAATGACCGCGAGATCGAGAGGTGCCACTGTAGCCTGTGTTACCAATTTTTGCGGGAGTTGTCCCTCTCATCTGTCTATACAAGCTCTCTGGTATCACTTAGCATATATTGTGTAAGTTTCTTTTTGTGTCTATGGAATGTTACTTTAAAGCTGAATAATCCAATTAAAACGTCAAATTTCCTAAAAGCAAAATACTGACATAGATTTGGTGCTCCTAAATCCAACTTAGATATTGGCGTACTCATGATTAAACATGTGTTGCTGCAAACAAGGAATGCTATGTAATAGAACCTAGTATGTCTGAAGCATATGATGTCCAGCATTTCGATGGGCACACCATCTTTTATTTTGGGTTTTAATTAGTGTTTCAAATATTTTCAAAGTTAACTCTATAAAATGAAAGTTACTTTTATGTAAATTATAATGATAAATGTAATATATTTCGCTAACATATATTACCAGAACTCAAAGTTATTGTATTATTTATATGCAACTTCAATTTATTCCATTTTTATCTCAAGATCCTTACAATGACAGTTTCGTTGCCACGCTATTGGATCTCTGTCACTATAGTATTTTTGTGGGTGGGGTTTAGAGCATTAGGTGTTCAAGATGACGGAATGAGTTGAACGCCCGTCTCCTGTTTTGGTAGGTCGTGGAATTCGAACCCATGGGTTCAAATCCTGATCGAGCGAAACCAAGGACTTAGAAATTGATACTTGTCGCTTCCTAGCCAGGTGCTCGGCATTATTAGGATAGGGCAAGGAGCAGTGGAATGAGGAAGACCAATCATCCGCATTTGAAATTTCCCCCCGCTTAATCAACTAATCTAGCAAAAATAAATAGCAAAGACGATTCCATCCATGGGAAATTAGTCTTTCTCATCCCATTGATCCTTGCCCTGTCATATTAATACCAGAGAGCGTGTATATAGATACAAGCTCTCTGTTAATACCTCGATTAGATAGTGACTAGGACCGATTTTTAAGTCATTGGTTTGACTGGTCCGGTGTTTGAACCAGGCGTTCTAATCCTATCAGAATTCGTTCACAAGAGCGGGCATCTTAACCATATTGCAGAGTAGAAGCACTGGTAGAAGCCAGGCTGTGATGTTGCAAGATTTATGCTTTATTTTACCAGTTTGCATGGATACGCACAAGTTTTAGACCTGTTTTGGTGTATTAAAATTACAATTGCAATTGGCATGCTTTTCAATAGAAGGTGCACAATATACCTGAGTTTTCAAACAAAATATGATTAAAAGTAAATAATAGCAGGCTGTAGGATTTCACGGTAACGATCGTTACCAGTAACGTGTCGTTACCGTGCTGGGGTAACTACGGAACCGAAATTGCGTTTCCCATGATATTAATCAAGTATTTACGGCAAAAACACAAAAACTTAACAGTTCAAGTCAACGATCGATTGTTTTCATTACATTGTAAATGATTAAAGGTATATCTACAATTTCTGCACAGATGTGTTCAAAATATACTCCTACTAAATTTAATTAACAGTTACAAGAATGGGTACCCATCACCAATTTTACGGAACCGAAAAACAGTTACTGAAGGGTTCCCATGAGTACCAGGCACGGAACCCAAAAAGTGTTTCCCATGAAATCTTAAATCCTACAGCCTGTAATAGGGAGTTGTTTTAATTGTTACATGTCATTATAATGTACAGAAATCCAAAAGATTCCACTATTTGACCTGTTCTAGTAATGCAGAGCTCCAGGTCAGGTAGCTAGAAGTATGTATTTTTAAGTCATTGGATTGACTCTACTGGGGTTTGAACAATGGCTGGACTCCCATTACCTGCAATACAGGAAGTGGATGCCCAGCTCATTTGGCCATTCCATTAGTTATTTAATAAGTTTGCATTGATTAGTTCCACGGCACCATAGAGTGAATTAATTCTATAAAGTAGTGGATTGTACGTGGAAGACCAGCATGATTCATTGAGTAGGTTATCGGTAGAAGACTTGTAACATAATGAACCTTGCTGTCGTTGTAGATTGTGTCACAGAAGCAGCCTGCCAGACATGCGCCAGCTCTCCAGAATGTAAGCGCAAACATTGCTTCTTGCTTACTTCCCCCTTGTTTTGTCCAGAGAACATTTGTACCTGAAGCATTGTAAGTAGCTGAGTAACTGGAAAAGCAGCAAAAACTCCTTTGACAATGCAGGTGTAACGTGTTGTTGTTGTCTAGAGCACAGGTACATATGATGTCAAAGAAAATACTCCGTATTCATTTTCAACATTGAATGTGCCTAAGTAGATTACTTTTTTTTATATTTTGTTTTTATTGAGGCTGTATTTATACTGTCCATAGCATGTAATCCCGGGTACCTAGGCTTGTTTTCAATGCTGGCCAGCTGTAGTGTTGGTGTTGTCTTACCAAGCAGTAGCTGCTCATAAGTTATTTGATTGTCTGCATTTCAGTAGCAGATAGATAGTCTGTTGGTATGTTTAGTAGCCTATGTTAGTTTTTTGGGGCCCTCTTGGCATTGTATTTTTGTTCTATTCTTATTAATATGTTAGTTGTTTTCTTAACGTTCTATGTTAGTGTTTTGGGGTTTTCTTGGGAAGAGGTTTCCGCTTTTTTCTACTTAATTCTATACTAGCCTATTTTATTTACATGTCCATAGGCCTGTACGTAATAGGTGGTTGAGTTATGTTTGTTTGAATTTGATTTGATTTATATCGTTGTTGGATATGTTATCTGGCTTTTATATTTCCGGTTATCCCGCCCTGGGCTGTCCAGTTGGTGGGCTGTGACATATCACCTGCCCCCTTGTGGTGCAGTTCAGTTGGGGTTTCCAGTTTTTATTTTGCACAGATATTTTTTGTATGTTTTTAGGTCAGGGATTTGTCTTTCTCATACCGTTTGCGCATTCCATGCCTTGGCGGCCATTTCCAGTGTGCTCCTTTCATGGGCTTTGATCTGGCTTCTGGTCTGCCTTAGTAGTGGTGCCTTGCTTGCTATGGTGTCCCTTAGTGGTTGGGTTAGACGCTTAATTTATTGGCTATATCCATATGCTAATGTTTTTAGGTGGATTATCCTTCTGTTTTCTAGTAGCTTTACTTTAGTTCTTTTGTGTAGGTCATAAGTGGGGTGTAGTTTGTCTACTTTCAGGCAGATTTTCAGGGCCCTATTTTGTAGTATCTGCAATTTGTTAAGTAGCTCTTTTTTAGCACCCATGTAAATTACATCCCCATAGTCAAAGTAGGGGACTACCATGCCTTTGAAGATACTTTTTGTATGATTTTTGTTACACACAGATTGTAGTTTAGCTGGCTACCTAGTTCTAGGCCTAGGTGTTTGTAGTGATTTACACTTTCCAGTGTTTGGTTTCCTAGTGTACATTGTAGGTTTCTTCCTGTGATTGCTGTATGTGAGAAGCGTAGTTTTAGATTTATTTGCATTGATGGTTATTTTATTGGATTCACACCAACCGTCCAGCTTTCGCAGGAGGTTGTTTAGTTTGGTTGATACCTCCTCTACTGTGCTTCCTTCTGCATATACGACAGTGTCATCCGCATATAGCTGGAGACATTCTGTCTCCGGCATTTTTCTAGGTCGTTTATGTATAGCATAAATAGTAGTGGTCCCAGGACTGATCCTTGGGGTACACCACAGGTGACAGTTTGTTGGTCTGAGAGTGTACCATTTACTTTAGTTTGTTGCTGCCTGTTGATTAGGTAGCATTTTATCCAGTTTATTGATTTGGATTTAATGCCCATGTTGTTTAATGTTCTTATTAATATGCTGTGGTCTACAGTGTCAAAGGCTTTGCTGAAGTCGATGGAGGCTGCTCCAACTAATTTCTTTTGGTTCAATGATGCCAGCACATCACTTGTTAGGTTTGCTATTGGTTTTGATGTGGAGTGTAGTTTTCTGAAACCTCCTTGCCTCTTGTTTAGTATATTGTTTTTTTCCAGGTGCTCATTTATGTGCCTGTGAAATATTTTTTCAATTAGCTTGCCTGGTGTTTGCAAGATTGATATTGGTCTGTAGTTCCCCATGTTTTGTTTGTCAGCACTTTTGTAGATGGGGGTGATGGTTGCCATCTTGCATGCTGTGATGAAGTGTCCCTGCTCAAATGATATGTTGAACAGGTCGACCATGGTATCTGGGATGGCTTGGAGTGCCTCTTTTAGTATTTGTGTGGGGATTCCATCTATTCCACTTGGTTTGTTTTCATCTATGTCATTTATTAGCTGTGTTAGTTCTCTTAGGTCAGTTTTGCAGGTGGGGATTTCATCCTGGATATTTTCTGACTTGTTTTCCCAGATTCTTGTGAATTTCTTTGATAACCTTTGTCCTACCGTGGCAAAGTGGGTATTTAGTTTGTTTGCTGCATCACTATCTGTGTTCGTATTTCCATCCTTATCCATATGCGTTCTTCTATCTTATTTTGGGGGAATAGTAAGCTTACATTTTTCCAGAACTTATTTGCGTTGCTTCCCCAGTCCTTTTCTTGTTTTATTATATATTTCTTTTTTGCTGTCCTTACCGCTTTGAGGGAGTTGTTTCTGGCAGTATTATAGGCCCTTTTATCCTCTGGGTCTTTAGTACGTTTCACTTTGTCACCTAGCTTTCATTTTGTTGCGATATGCATTAACAGTTCCCTGTCTACCCACGGGTCTTGGTTTCTCTGTATTTTTAGTTTCTTTATGGGACACATCTCATCTAATGATTGTTTTATTTCTGTGAAAATGTTATTCCAGTAGATATCAGTGTCATCTCTGTCTGTTGTGAGGTTGTCTATATTTTCGTATAGGTGGTTTTTAAGTGTTTCTTTTGAGTAGTTTTTTAGGGATGTGCCCTTTTTATATTTATATTGGCTTGTGTTTTTGAGTTTTTTCCTCGTTATATATATTAGCTCATGGTCACTTATACCCCAGCTTCTAGTGCCCCATGTTGTGGCATGGTTTGAGTTGGATAGTATTAGGTCAATTGTTGAGATTGTTTCCTAGTCTTGTGCTGTCTGTAATAAGTTGCTGTAGCCCTATGATTTTGATAGTGGTTTGTAGCATTAGTATATTTTTGTCGTTGCTACTGTAGTTTATGTTGAAGTCCCCTAGCACAAAGATTTCTGCATTTGTTAGTTTTCTCACTGTATTTATGCTTTTGTCTAGAGTTTCAAGGAATGTTTCAATATCCCAGGACAGTGGTCTCTAGAGGCTTGCTATGGCTATGTTAGCCTGCTTCTCGTTTTTTATTAGGCACCATAGTAGCTCCAGGTGTTCATTTCAGTTGTTTCCTATTTTAGGGCCTCAGTGTCTAGATTTCTTTAGGTTTTGCAGTAGATTGTAACCCCTCCAACTTTTTTTGTTTGGTTTGCTATGATAATTTGCTGTCTGTCATTACTGAGTTTTTTGTACTCTGCTTTTAAAATTGCCTACAATTCCCTGATCTTTCAATGAGGGGGCAAACATTGTAATAATTTTTGTGATACACCAAGCAGATCTACTTTATAATATGCTCCCGCAATATAATACAGTCTAATTTAAAAAGCAACCTTTGATGAGAACCATTTCTGTGTCGCATAACTGGTGAATAACCTAGATATTGTGATGCACTAGTTTCTGTTCTGCTTGGGAAATAAAGAGACAGCATCACAGTTTCTTCAAACCTTGGAGTCCATGCCAGAATGGAAGTAACTTGCTAGTACTACCCATCCAGGCTGCGTGTAAAGGTCTCATTGGAGGTGGCCACTAGCCATCGGGAGGTGGGGGCAGGGGTTAAGCCTGGTACACACCTCCCGTATACGATTCACGCTCTAAAACTGACTGCCCGACGGGACCCGTCACAACCCGACCCGTCCCATTTCCCTACTAAAACTGCCCGATTCATTTTTCGAATCTTATAAAAGCCCTGTACACACCTCCTGTATAAAACCTAAAACTGAGTTTTAAGTCGCAATCGCAAGGCTCTGGTGTGATAGGGGGGGGTCACACACCTAAAGACTGAAACTGACTAAAACTCAAACTTAGTCGTGAAACAGGCAGTTTTAGGTTTTATACGGGAGGTGTGTACCAGGCATTAGTCCATCATTCGGACCGCCCCTGCGAGTATGCTACCAATTGCCAATCCTGACCAGCAATATTAAGCGCAGTCAAGATTGCGACCATGTGGTACTGCAATAGTAACAGCATAGTGTTAACAAACCTGGTAGCTGATACGCTTACCTTTCTATTTTACCCAAGTGCATATTGCACTGATAGTGAGTATACACACTCGTTACTCATGTCATTATGCCTCCCTTATCCATCCATCATCATCATCATGCTGTCGGTCGCGATGCGACAAAGACTGCTTTCATTACTTGACTGCCACTCTCCATTTAGCTCTCTGCTGTGAGAGTTGCGTCCATGAGTCGGTCTTAATGTCTCTCAGTTTCAGGTTTCTCTTGATGGTATCCCTGAACCGGAGACGGGGGCGCCCTCTCTTTCTGTAGCCAGAAGACAGTTGAGAATAGAGGATCCGCTTTGGTAGCCTGTCTGATGACATCCTCATGAGGTGTCCAGTCCACCGGAGATTCTTTTTGATCAGAAGATCTTCCATAGAGGGCAGCCCCATCCGTTCAAGTATTTCTTTATTCGTCACTTTGTCCTTCCAGGTTAGCCTCATGATTGAATGCAGATGTCGCATCATGAAGGCATGCAGCTTTTTCACCTGCCGTCTGTACACTGTCCAGGCCTCGGCTACGTATAGTAGGGTGGATAGCACGATTGCGCGGTAGATCTTACCTTTGACGCGAATGGACACATGGTGGTTGTTCCAGAGTCTCTGGCATAGTCGGCCGAAAGATGCGCTAGCCTTGGCCATCCTCCTCTGTATCTCAGCATCAATGCGTCTATCACTTGATATAGTGCTTCCGAGATAGGTGAATTCCGGAACAGAGTTCAGCTTATTTCTGTCAACCATGATCTCCTCCTCTTGGGTTCTTGTAGAGTTGGGTTGGTACAGCACCTCCGTCTTCTTGATGTTAATTTTCAGGCCAAACTTCTTTGATGCATCGGAGAAAGCGTCCACTATTTTCTGGGTCTCTTCAGCAGAGTGGGCAACCAGTGCACTGTCATCTGCGAATAGTAGCTCTCTCACCAGTATCTGAGTAGTCTTATCCATCCACATATACCATATATCTATGTGTGTAACACCCTTAATTCTTACTAGGTAAATATTTACTTTGTCCATATATCAATGTCGCCCTCCTCTTAATGAGATATTAGGAAATACCGGATAATTTGTTACTTACATAAGTTTATTTGGGCCCTTACTGGAATTAATCTCAGACCTTTGTATCGAGATTGTTGAGAAATATACCATTGTCACACTGGTCCATTTGGCATAAGAAGAGCTGTTTAATAATTATATACTCCCATTATGCTCTCACAAAGGCTTTAAATAACCACACAAAATATTCAGATCCATGCATGGATCAGTACTTTCACTGCTTTATAGCCCATATCATTCCATCTACCCTTTCCCTGCTTGATGTCTTAGAATTTAAACTCTAATCTAGTAGCCAAAGACTGACATGTCTAGGACCCCCCATTGGACTAACTATTCTGATGACTATTCTTAGGGGTTACTATTTCTAGAATATGAATATTTTGTTCAGTTGCCATGAATATTAATGAAATGGTTAAAATGAGATGACCAGATCTTTAAAGTTCAGCATTTGAGCACAGAATCATGTGTTGCCATTCTAGTTGTGTAATGCTTCGATGCTTATTGACTTTGCAGGTATTTGTGAAGGATTTGATTTCAACACCTTCTCAACTATACGCTACCACACATACAAAGGAGTCTGCAATGCGTATCTCCAGTGTACAAGATCAGGAACCTTCGGGAACCATCGTATCACCTACGTGGAAATGATGTGCCCTCCTGGAACTGTCTGGTCACAATCGATCCTAACTTGCAGTCACTATTTCCAGAGTAGTAAGTGTGCTTATATGTGACCTTAAGCTTGATTTGAACCCATTCAGGTTCACATGCCTTTGTATATTCCCGGGCTTTATGCTTCAGGTTGGGATTGGGGGATTGGAAGAATGGGGAGGCAAAGGGGAGGAGCTTTGCCTTCCCCTAACCTTAGAATCACCAACAATTAAAAACATTTTATGCCATATATTTAAATGAGGCACACTCATCTTACAATCTGTTTGGCTGTAATCACCTTCATCCCTCGTTTGCTAGTCATGGCTCTTTATATAGCAACAGATCTCAAAATCAACGTTTTTTTGCGCGAATTATTTAGACTTCCCATCCAGTAACCGTTCTTATTGAGTGGCTCCAGACAAATATACTGGCTGTGTGATTTGGGGAACAAAATTATAGTTTCAGCAATGGATGATCAAATTTCTGCATGTAGGCCTATTGGTAGTATTACCATAGCACCTATCTTCAACACTGGGCGCGGTGGCCGAATCGGTAGAGCACAAGCCTTCCCTGCGGGAGATCGGGAGTTCCATTCCCGGTCGAGTGAACCAATGACTTACAAAATTGGTACTTGTCGCTTCCTAGCCTGGCACTTGGCATTATTAGGGTAGGCCAAGGACTGGTGTGCTCTGTCAGGATAAAGCGACTGAATGGGATATCAGGTCATGGGGTTGGCAGCCTGATTTCACAGTGGGGAAGCACTATAAAGTCACCGCCTACAAAAAAGTCTACGGTGACTGAAGTGTTTGGCGGAGTGCGAAATGTAGTGACTAAATTAGAAATGGTGGTTAGGTAAAGTAAAGTTCAAGATTTTACCTGACAATAGAGTATAAACTGTAATTGTGTTATTTAAAATCGAGAGGGTCAGGTTGTAATATCTTTGGACTCGGCCGTCAGAGCCCCAGATACCACTTACTCTTCCCCAGGTGTGTTCTGACAACTGTCTGTCAGTTCCCACCTGATGCCCCTCTCAACAAACTCATAAGGAAGAAAGGGAAGACAAGTCGCGCAAGATTGACAGTGAAGAAGTTGTACTGTATTGGCACCAATTCCTGTTCACCTACTAGCGACCTATCACCTTCACTCCTAACCTACTTTCCACAAAGATCCTCATTACTCTTGTTAGTGTATAGAAGAATCAGTGCCTACAGCCCATTGAACCGGAGTCCCATGGTTGTTGCACACAGCTCAGTCCCTTTTGAATAGCTGCTGCAGTTTGTGTATAGAAAGTGGAGCCTCAGACAAAGTGTCTGGGTTCCTGGACCAGAGAGGAGTCTCTCCTGCTAGAGTGCCTAACCAAGAAGAAGTGAATGCCTAGAGTGAGGTGTGTGTGTCAGCTATAAGCAATGCAGGTGCCTCCCACAGCCAGCCAATCAGACACCCTCTACAGCCTGGAGGGTGACGCCCTAATAGAAGGCAGCTGTCACTCAATCCCAGCTGCAGGTGGTGTCCATAATGTATGTAGGATGGCTGGGTATGCTTGCCCATCGGCCCCTTGGTAACAGGTAGTTGCAGGCAGTTACAATAAGCATATATTAAAAATGTCCTTCCCCTCCACTTGCACTCTTACTGGTGCATAGCGGGAACATTTCACTAAACATTAAATGTCTCTTACAAAGGAACATCACGTCATAATCTCGGGCACTATGTGTTATCATATTTTCCACCTAGTCTATTATGTCACACAGCATGTGGGGCACCCATTGCTTCTCTTGTTACATAACCTTGGTTCCCACTCCGTCGCCTGAGAATAGTAATGCTCTCTGCCAATATATAAATCCGAACCGAAAATCCGTATATTTTTACAAGGTGATGCTTCGATGGTGGCTGCTGCGCCTGTTACGATTTAAGCTGGGATATTTGTCACGTGACCGGGATGGCGGGAGATCCTAGGGCATAATCAATTAATGCACATCCTACAGATTCGGGTCGAATAATCGAATACGCTTCTCCACGCTTGGGATGGAAAAAAGGGTGGTTTAATCTAAGACTTTTTTTAAATAACTGATATAACTACAGCAAAATAGGATTTAAAGTATTTTATGATTGCACAATTTAGTTATATTTCCATTTCATTAATCTGGGTTATTATAAAAAAAAAAATGTAGGACTGGTACTGGTAGCTGTTATCCTGCAGGACGGTACCAGCGCAAATTTGATGTCATCGTTCCTAGGCACCGCCAGCCAGGATGTGGGCTACTGGGGTTGGGCCTTTTTGCACATGGCACATGTTTTTGTCAACTCCACTCGCAGTGTTCGATTTGAAATTGTGGCAACTCGGGTGACCCTAGTCGCCCTGGTCGTGTTAATCGAATATGGCCCTGGTGTCTCTGCCTGGAAGAAGATTAATGCTAGTTCTTAATGTTCCACAAGGAGACGCCACCGCAGCCCAGTGGCCGCTACCTGTGTTGGTTAGTTCGTAGGGATTTCGGGAGAGGGCACCACGTGCGTTACGTAACCGTCTCCACTGCAAATTACCCACACGAATAACATGTACATTTAGACACTTTTAAGCCCGTTAACACATACACATTAAACTGGTTTAAATAAACCGTTTGAGCTGATCCGATTTAAAACACGTGTGTGAACATCCCGCAAGTGCTTCACCGAGCGCGAGGATGGCCGGCCCATGTGGCGTGATGTTCATCTGATCCGCTGCATTGTAGAGTGCAGAGTTACTGAGATTCAGATGGGGTGGGTGATTCATGGGTGAGCTGGGGTGGAAACGGATCCAGGGGTGTGTGAAATGGAGTCTCTACCCTGGAGTAAGTAAGCCGAATGGCTAGTGAGGGGTGTGTGTGTGTGGGGGGGGGGGGGGCGGTGCTGTGTTCATTGTAGTGTTCATCCTGCCCGCTTGGTGGTGTGGTGGGTCCCTCCCCGAATCAACCACAATTAGAAAATTATGCGCCAATGCAGCTAGGCATTTTATTACACGTACACATTGTGCTAAGGTATTTTCTTTTTAAGGAAAGAGACACTGAGACAGATTTGTACCAAAGAACTGTCATACTGGAATACGTTTGGATGGTCTCAGTTACACTTGGTGACTTTGGAGTGTTTGTCCTACATCTAAGAGAAACTGTTCCCAATTTCCTCTTTGTTTATTTTAGACCTGGATGGATGTAAAAGGTGCTCTACCACGCCATGCTTGAATGGAGGAGTATGCACAGACATCACCGCGTGGAAAAATGGTATTAGCTCCTCGGGTGGATTCAAGTGTGCCTGCACAACGGGCTTCAGTGGAATGAAGTGTCAAATCAGTAAGTCACCAAAAAAGAACAACCCTCCCAAGTCCTTGGTTAATGTTCATATTCGACCAACAAATCCAACCATTTAAGGATAGTTTAAATACTAATCTTATTGTAGTTTCTCACCTGTGTGATGAATGATAGCTGCATTTTTTCATTTCATTTGTTAATAAATTGTGGGTAGGAGACGAATGATATTTTTTGTTACATAAATACTACTCGTGCTATGTTATTATTTACACATATCTATATGTATAGATACAGTGCACATATTTATATATACAGTAAAACATCTCTAAATCAACCGACCACGGGACCGACTTTAAGTCCATTTAGGGAGGTGGTCGGTTTTGGGAGAATATCCTTACAATGGTATTGTTGGGACCCAAATAAAGCGATCGATATAAGGGAGGGTCGATCTGTGGAGGGGTCGGTATAGAGGTTTTACTGTATGCATATGTAGGTATATATGATCACCTATTCGAATAACGGAAGCCATAGACCGAGTGGGAGAAAAAGTTAAATTTATTGCATGTTATGACGGTACAACGGAGGAAGTCAGTCGACGGCATCGAGGTTGATGGGGGCCTCCCTGATCGCCGGGTGCTCTGAGGCAAGGCGGGGCACATAGTTGAACACCGCTGAGGACTCCCAAGTGCCCTGCGCCATTATGGCCGCCAGGTCGATGCCCCTTGATGCACAGGCCTGGGCCGGCCCCCCTGTGCAGACCATGGAGGGTGAACCTCGATGCTTCCGGGACCCCCGCCTCCGCTCGCTCCTCCCGCAGCATAAGGGACACAACCTGCGGGGTCAAGGGGCCCCCCATGTAGCAGATAATTGGTGGGGCGTCGGATGGGGCTGGGACCTGCTGGACTGCCCGGGACCAGGCCCGCACCGGGCACAGCGGCGACCTGAGCAGGGCCGAGACGAAGAGGGCGATGGCCTGCGATGGTGACCTTATCGTCTTGTAAGAAGAGATGGCGAACCGAAGTCCCCCAGGGTCCGGGCTGAAATTGTGTGTGCAGTGTAGGGGCCTAGTTTGTGCCTGACCGTGATGGTGAAGGATCCCATCGATGCGATCAGCCAGAGCTCCCGGGTGCAAGCCCCCCAGGGGTCATGTCAGTAGCACGTCCAGACTCGAGGGCCGCTGCGGAGGCTGCGTTGTCCATGTTCACGATGACCTCGACACCATGGGCCTCAGAGTCTTGACTGCCAGGACGAGCTTGATGGCCTCGAGCTTGTGGATGGTCCGGTATGTGCGCTTGATATGGTCATCGTAGGCCTCGGAGAAGCAGCGCTTCAGGGAGAACATGCCCCCACCAGTGAGGCAGGAGTCACACTTGGTCCATGTAGGCCGGGCCGAGGTTGGAAGGAGGTAGAGGCCGTTGCCCTTGGAGGCGTAGTCGTAGAACCAACGGACGTCCTTCCGCAGGTCGAGGTCCAGGTCGGCGATGCCAGGGTTGGGCAGGGAGCAGAGGCTCCTTAGTCTGTGGCACATGAACTTATGGGCCAAGGGGATGCATCCACTGATGTGGGCGAGCTTCCCCAGCAGTCTCTGGAGGGCCTTCCTGGTGAGCGAGGACATCGAGAGCCAGCGGCCGCACTCCTCGACCGCTTGGTCAAGCTTGGCCGCTTGGTCAAGCTGGGGTAACCGGATTAGCATGCGCTGCGAGAACACCTCAAAGCCCAGCCAAGTGAGCTTGACTGCCGGGGTGAAGCACCTATCGGGCACCAGGTCGAGGCCCAGGTCCGTGAGGAGGGCGTTGAAGGCCTGGCGAGCCCGGATGTAGGTGGCCTAGCAGCCGACGAAGTCATCGACATAGACCAGCATGAAGTAGCACTGCCTCGACATGAGCCAGGCAATCGTGGAGGTGACCCGCACACATGCGGGCCCCCAAGGTCCTGCACCCAAAGGAGAGCGCAGTGTCAACATATAGGTGGTCGTCGACCGTTATGCACAAGAGTGCAGCTGACAGGGTGTCCGCCCGGAGCTGCCGTTAGGTTTGGAGACATCCGCGGTGCAGGAGTAGGCCTCCTGGCCCTCCTGCGTCAGCCTCCATTCCAGGTCGGCGACCGAGGGTAGGGTGTAGGCAGAAGGAAGGTCGAGGTACTCTCCGCGGGGGATGCCTGCCTTGAGACTCATCCCGGGCGGGTGTGACAGGTTGACGATGATGCGTCTCTTGTCGGGGTGGTCTTGGGCCATGTCATGATGGGGCTGCTTTGGGCCCATGGCGAGAAGGGGGGGGGACCTCAAAGGGCCCCAGGAGGGCGCCATGGTCGAGCTCCTGCGCCACGTAGTCAGTGATGAAGTGCGCATGGGCCGGGCCCTCCCGGTGGTTGTGGAAGGTAGGCGTGGGAGTCCTCGCTGCGGAGTAATTGGCCGGGAACGCAAACTCCAGCTGGTCGACCAAGGTGGTGTCAGGGTGGTCGGCCAGTGCCGTCCTCCAGTTTGCGATGTTCAATCCGGAAGCAAAGAGGACGCGGGCGGCCAACAAGTTTGGGAGGGCCGCGGCCCGGGCAGTGCCATAGGCTGCTGCATACCCGGGGTACCGCTGCCAGGCCGAGTCGGATATCACCGGCCATATGTTATCCAACGTCGGCCTATACTCCTGGGGTGTTGGGCCGCACCGCGGTTCCACCGGGAGTGTTTGTTGTAGTAGGCCGCGGTGACAAGCTCGGAGAGGCCCACTGGGTTGATCGGGTGAGGCGGCCACGCCCCGCCCACCGGCAGGCCATACTGATGTTATTGTTGTTGTCCCGGGGCCCGCTGTGACATCACCGGCCGCGCCAGGAGCTTGTTCCGGCGCGGGGCACGCCGAGGAACGGGCCGCCTGGGGACCAGGGGTGAATATGCAAATTATGGGGTTCCCCCCGGCCGGTCGCCACTGGGGCACGACAGCACACGTCATGATGTCATAGGGGGGAATCCCCGGGGAGCCCCTCCCGGCCTGGAACTCACATGCCAACAATCTGCTAAGAACCACCAACATGATGGCAACGGTTCCTGTGAAGGTCACACCACACAAGACTTTGAATACTAGGAAAGGCGTCATACGATGTACAGATTCAATTGATTGCTCCCGAGACAGCACACAGCCGTCGGGCCGACGTCGGCCCGACGGCGGCCGATCCGTCGGGCCAACAGAGGAAACCGCCGTCGGGCCGACGTTGTTTTGTCCAACCTCCCTGCCATCGACTCGACGGCGGTATCCAATGGCGGCCCGACGCCGGCATCCGCCGTAGGCCCGACGCCGGCTGCCGCCATAGGCCCGACGGCGGCAGCCGCCGTCGAGCCAACGGCGGGAGGTTGGACAAAACAACGTCTTTCCCGCCGGCAGCTGCCGCCGTAGGCCTGACGGCGGCTGCCGCCATAGGCCCGACACAATATATTTATTCAAAATTAATAGAAAACCTTATAAATTTAATATAATCTTTTTGGTAAACATGTTTTCTATATGTGTACCAAGCGATTTGTTTTAGTGTTACTGTTAGTGTTAGTGTTAGTGTTAGTGTCAGTGTTAGTGAAAAGTGAAATATCTCTAAAACCACACAACCTATTAACAAATCGCTTGGTACACATATAGAAAACCAAAAAGATTATATTAAATTTAAAAGGTTTTCTATTAATTTTGAATAAATATATTGTGTCGGGCCTACGCCGGCAGCCGCTGTCGGGCCTATGGTGGCCGCCGCCGTCGGGCTGATGCTGTTTTGTCCATTTTGCCAGAAAAAAACAAGATGGTTGGGCTTCGACAACATTCCATACCGAATAATTTAAATTGTATTAACACGAATAATTCCATTAATATGTCGTAATAAATTACAAAACTTTTACAAAATAATCTAAACATATTAATAAAGAAACCTGCTAAATAATTCCTTAAAAATTCTTAGGATTTCTGGAGTTATTTGTTGAAAAAGAACGCTGCTCAACGATCATACGTGTACCGGTGGCGACTTGAACTGAGTCGAGGTCGAACCGTCAACAAACCGTACCCGATAATTCAAATCGTATTAATACGAATAATTCCATTAATAAGTCGTAATAAATTACAAAACTTTTACAAATTAATCTAAACATATTAATAAACAAACCTGTTAAATAATTCCTTAAAATTCCTCCGATTTCTGGAGTTATTTGTTGAAAAAGAACGCTGCTCAACGATCCCACGTGTTCCACTGGCGACTCGAGCCGGTAACCAAATTTAAAGAACTGCGCATGCGCGGATCAACGCCGTCGGCCCGACGGTGGCTCGATGGTGGCCCACATGTGGAAAATCAATGGAAACCAGCGATGAACCACCACCATCGGCCCGACGTTGGCTCGACGGTGGCCCACATGTGCAAAAGATTGAAACCCAGCGGCGAACCTCCACCGTCGGCCCGACTGTGGCTCAAATCTGGAAAGAGATTGAAAACCAACGTCTGACCACCACCATCGGCCCGACGGTGGCCCGACAGTGGAAAGTCAGTGGCGATGGTGCGACCAATAGCCGACGTCGGCCCGACGCCTATGTGCTATCTGGGTCTGAGGATGAAATTGTTAGAGAATTGGCTGACCAGAAAGTAATACATGCATTTCACATCCATTCCAAAAGGGAATGTGTCAGAAAACCGACTCAGACTTTCATCTTGACATTTGAAACAACGGTGCTATGAGATTCAATTAAAGTTGGATATTTAAATTGTAGGGTTGATACATACATTCCTGGCCCGCTCCATTGTTTCAAATGTCAAAGATTCGGACATGGTAAAGATAGATGCAGGCAGCAATTGGTTTGTGCTAAATGTACTGGAAATCATGACCACAATTCTTGTGAAAGTACCATTTTAAAATGTGCCAACTGCAGGGGAGATCATCTATCATACTCTCAGCAGTGCACTAAATATGAATTTGAAAAAGAAGTGCCGAAGATCAAGCATACAAGACAGGTCAGTTTCCCAGAGGCAAGAAAGATTGTTGACAGTTTGAATGTCGGCCTCAGGCATCCTATGCACATGTGATAAAGTCTGTTGCTCCAAATCCAGTCAAGTCGGTCTGTGTTTCAGTTGACGCGAAGAGACCATTGTTGCACGTATGCGAATTGGACATAGCTATTTGACTCATAGTTACCTTTTTAAAGCAGAAGACCAGCCAGAATGCATACCATGTGGAGTGACTGTGAAACATATTTTGATTAAAGGCATTGACTTTGCAAATGTTTGAGCACAGTATTTTAATGTAGCAAGTATGAAATGTTTATTTGACACGGTTAGTACTGCCTTGGTTTTATCATTTTTAAAGCACATTGGACTGTTTAACCGGTTTTAGGACATTTTGATGTCATTATATAGCCCTTAGTGTGCTGATATGCTGTTAAGCATGTATTCATTCATTCCATGCTGGCCATGGGGCGCCCATCACCCCCTTGTCATAGGCTTTTGGGCCTCAAGTCTCGCCTTTTGGGCCGTCGGGCATAGTGCTGTTCGCTGCCGCCGTTGTGTGTCCAGCCATCGCGATCACCTCTATCTGGCCGCATCCCTCCATCCCATCGGGAGGCGGGAGGTAGCCATCGGCGATGCGAGTGAAAATCTCCTCGGAATAGCAGTGCACTATAGTCCATGGCAGTGAACAGTTGTCTTGCACTACGGCTTCCTGGTGTGACGATAGCGCTGACACAGTGCGGGCTGGGAATCTGCACTGTGTCTCGAGCCGCTTCAGGCCGAATGTATACTCTTCTCGGGTTGCATCTCCCTTTTTTATGGACTTCCCTTCATCCCCCTTTTCTACTAGATCATTTGGGAATCGGTACTTTGCGGAGATACCTTTTTTCAGCGTGAAGCACTTGCCGTTGGTCACGGCAGCGATGATCCGCACGGCCTCCTCAGCCATTGAGCGAGGGCTGCGGTCGTATCTGTCGGCCTCCCGGTGGTGTTGGCGGCGCCCGGCCGGGGCATGGGCCGGGCACCAGGGCTGGGTCTCCGGGCTGTCCCTCCATGTTTGCCTCTCCTGTCTGGCCCTAACGGGGTGGGGGCGGGTTCTCCCATGATATGTCCGCCTCCCCAAACTCGCCTTCCAAATTGCCAGGGATGTAAGCAGGGTAGGACGGGAAGGCCGTTCGGGCGCAGGGCTCGATTCCGGGGTCTGGGTGAGGGGTGGCCAGGGCCCTACTGCCCACGGCCGCCTCCACGAGCGCCTTCTTCTGCCGGAGGACGTGCTGCTCCATCCGTTGCCAGCATGTTTCCATGGCCTCCATCCTATCATGCATTTTCTCTCATCAGGTCCCCCTGATTTTTTGTTGTTTTCTACGTGTTCATCGCTCGCTTTGCTTTCCCTGGGGCCAGTGGCTTCAGGGGAGGGGCGGCGGCCGGTGTGGGACGCGGCGTTGCCGCCATCTTGTAGACTCCTCTGGAGCTACTCCTCCTCTGGGGGAGGTCTCCTGGCCACGCACTTTGCGGGCCTACCGACAGACGTGAGGTTTGTCATGTCCTCTACATCCTCCTTTTGACGTAAATCATTTTTGACGGGGTTATTTTGTTGTGGGTGACGTGGGTGGAGTTGGATGTTGCAGGTTATTTTTTTAAGTTGTGAGTTCAACGGCCAAGCGAAACTGAATGGCTAGATGCGGGGAGAAGCTTCGGTTACCTGATGTTCATCCTGCCCACTTGGGGCATGGTGGGTAACCGGCTCCCCTCATCGAATCAACCACAATTCGGAAATTATGCGCCAATTTTTTAATTTTGTATTTGGTCTTATGCAGTTAAACAGTGAAAATATATATTCGTTTGAGGTAGATTGTCACCAACATTAAGTGATATGAAGTAATTGGATTCTTACAAATTAAAACACTTGTTTGGAATGCTAACCTGTGATAGTGTGCTTAAATTGGAGAACACTAAGAAAATGTTTGCTGTCTTTGAAGAAAATCTGTTCCTTTAATCCTTGTTTGTCCCTGTACAGCCGAAGTAATGTGCATATCATAGGATAAATCCAGGGTTCATTTAGATCGGCACATTCAGTTATTTGTTATAGATGAGAGCACATAACCTACAGACTGCGCTTTGAGGAAACAAAAACATGTTAGAAAAAGATAAAATGATATCCGGACATGTTTATCAATAAACAAATTGTGTAGTTTAAATTGAAAATATGTTATCATTACTTGTTTCAAATAAAAATGTCTATAATTATGAAATTCCATTTCATGAACAACAGCAGGCGCACAGCCCTTGTCACCGGGCCCGGCAGCTCAAGGTAATGTGTTGCCATCCTATGGAACTGTATGAATAGATTATAACCCAAACCTAAACCTATTATAAATATTTAAAACCAAATCATTTTCAGTTCAAAAAGAAATTACGTAATTATTATCTTGCCGTTAACAGGCATGTGATTTATCCTGTTTTAACCGCTATTCCGGGTTTTTTCTGGCCTCTGAAACCAGAATTCCAGGGTTTTCTTAAATTCTGTTTATTTTTCTGGCCACTGAAACACCTCTGAAATACGCTATTTGCATCCCTCTCGCGACTCAGTAAGATGCTGTGGTTCCACGATAACTTAAACAAATTGTCAGGGTTTTTTTCCTGCACCCAATCACATGCCTGCATTAAATACTGCTTGTCGTCAGTCCATAGATTAATTGGTGCTACTTTCAAGTGGCAACATATTACTATTGTAATCGCTGTAAGGTAGTACAAGTTTTAACTTTAACTACGTGAACTTTTAGTTTATCATATTACGAAGGTGGAGACAGTGACTTATGAATTGTGATTTATATATTTTATCATCATAGTTGCATAGTCCGATAGGTTTTGAGTTTCTTTTTTTTCTGAGATACATATATGAGGTTGATTGTGATAATCTACTTAATTTTACTTTGAAGTAACTTATTTTAAATGGCTAGTATATCCATTTATTACAGTATCTTTACTGGTGTACCTTTTCATTGACTCCATCCGATATTATATCAACGCATCTAGATAGAATAGTTGACAATCCACACTTATAACATTTGAAACAAATGTATGGTAATAATCCTAGCAAATTTAGTCATTTGGATGCATGTGTTTTATAGTATATGGTATGCAGGTATTGCAATACCTCATGGAGTTTGATGCCCCTGCCCTGCAGAGTTGTAAACCACTGCCTTGTCATACAGGTTCTTGACAGAACCGAAGGCTAAGGGAGAAAACCCTGAACAGAAAACCATGTCACTGTGGCAGCATCAAGGGCGGTTGATGTATGGAACTTCCAACATCTCCCGACCAGCCACTGCAGGGACAAATAGTTTTGTGCCTGTCTGGACATGTTCTTGCTGGTGTGAGACCTCTATTTGCTCCCCAAGAGAGTGCCACTGGTAACTTGCAAATGCCAGCAGCACTTCAACACTTCTGCAGGCAGCTTTCATGAAATGATGATGGTGATGATGTTTTATAGGTGCAAAATAAGTTTAAGATACTTGCATAATCTGATGAAGACATTAAGTTTTCCAAGTGGAAGATTTGATCCTACATAAGTATGCACTTATTAATCATTTGCACTTATTAATCATAAAAGGGAATACTAAGTTAATTTTATAGAACCTATTACTGCTGAAGCTTATTATGTGAGAAATTCGACCGCCCCCTAATAGTATATATCTCTACTTGAAATATATCCATGCATAACAAAAGTTAATTCAAACTAAAGGAAGGTTCATTATTGGGATCAGTGGTACTGTTCTTCTCCTTATCATCTTTTGATCTGTATTAAAGTTGCATGGTGCAATGAATTTTTTTTTTCAAAATCAAAATCATACTTACATTTGATTATATATATCCAACTTAGGTGCTAGTGCATTAACTAAGCCTTTAGGGCAGCATATACAGAATAATCAGTGAATTTATTACCCCCATCCCTTTGGGCACCTAGTTTGAGACAGACATTAGCAGGGAGACCACTAACCAGTTAGGTCAATCTCGTGACCTTATTAGTCCTACCCTCATTCCCACTACCATATATGGCATTAGTCAGGTTCCACATTACCTACACATTAATAGATCATTCCTCATCACATGACCATCGCGAGATGTGAATCTGGGCCACAACAACAAGACCTTTTTGCTAAGCTTGCCGAAATGATTTTTTTTTTTTTTAACTCAAATTGCTCCAAAACTAGCCATTTTCCATCAAAATGACTCCGGAATAATGAAAAGTAGGTTATAATAGTCAACTTGATATATTTATCTGCAAAATGATGCAAAAATTCGAAAGCCATCGGACTACGCAACTTAAATCAATATGTTGCTTTTGCTTCCTGTAGCCCCGTGCAGTGCAGCAACACTGAGTGCAGATGCGAACGTGTGTGGAAAGTACTGGTCAATCCCGTGTGAAGGCCCTCAAGTAGAAATGTTCTGTGCCGCCCCTGGTGTACTTGTCTTCGATGACAGTATACAAGGCTGCAACTGGAAGAGCCTTGTGACAGCAGCTACAAATTGCGTTGATGCTCCATCTTGCAGCAGCACCCATGCCTGTTCAAAGTATGCTGTCAAAGCGTGCCAAGTGTTTGAGGTTGAGCCCGTATCATCCACGCTCAGCTGTCCTTATTACTATCATGTTGACAATGTCGGTGTTGGAATTCAAAGTGATAAAGCCGTATTCACACAAAACGCCTACCTGAAGATTGAGTATTTGGTTAACCTTGGAAAATTTGCAAAGCTAACGGTGGAAATCAGCTTCACTATAGCCTCAGGTGGCAATGCAATACAGGCACTGGTGTCTGATGGAGACTGTCAGTTTGATACAACCTTCAAGCTTATGCTGGAACAGCAATCTACGTCCACCTATCACCTTAAAGGATACATCAAAGGAAAAGATGATGAGCTCTCAGTCACACATCCTGTTAGTATTCATTAGTTTGTCATTAATTAGATATTTTGTGCTTAAAGTTGCAGACGTTTTGAGTTTATCCCATAAGTATTGTGTTTAGAAAATTGTATGCTTTCATCGGATTATGAAATTTTGAAGCAAGTAATGACCTAAGCCTTTCCTTAAAGCTGCACAATCCGGTGAAAGCATATCATTTTTGACAATTAGATATATTGTTACTCTATTTACTCCACTTAGATAATATGCACTTGGTTTGGATATGTTGTTGCATAGATGGGAATACTAAGTCAATCTAATAGAACGTGTTACTGATAAAACATTTGCTGGCCAGAAATGTTATGTGCACACCAAATTGAATGTTGCTTTATTTCATTTCAAATATCTCAAAAGTTGGTCATTTATAGTAAAAGTTATTTCAAACAAAAGTAAGGTAGATATTACCGAATAACTTTATTTATTTATCTCAAAATATGGCAGCAACTGAAAACCACCATGCACGCCTACATTAATTGTACATGGTTTCACTTCAAATATCTCCAAATTTAACCACTTTAATAAAACAGGTACTTCAAACTAAACTAAGGCTGGTATTACCGATCAACCTTATATATTATTAATTCATCAACGCGGAACACGAATTGGCATATAGTGGAGGTTTATTAGATTTTTCTTTTTCGTTTGACTTTACACTTGGTTACAGTATTCGGATGTCATTCTGGTTAAGTGTCTGTTGTTTATTTGGTACCACGCGCTCAGCCTTGTCTGATGTTAGATGGGTGTTTGGGATGGCTGAGAAAAGCTTCAGTGGCCACGCCACAGGTTTGGGCGCACTGGTCGGTGTGAGCTACTCAGAGCTCTGCCGTTGGCCAGTGCTCTCCAGAACCGCCAGGTGGCAGCATGTTTGTGGGAAGGTAGTGGTATCGGTCATAATGTATAGGTGGCACTAGTGTCGGGCCAGAGACAAGGGTGAGGCGATTCGGTCCCGCGCCTCGAATTACCCATGTTGCTGCCACACCATGCACGATCTGATTTAAAGACCCAGTCACCTACCCGGATCAGAGGCCGGACGAGCCGCGGACCGTCATCCCGGGTGGTTTGTAGCGATCCGGGCTGATCCGTGGCTCGTCCGTGGTGATCTGGCGTGATCCGTGGCTGGTCCAGGGTCCGCCCTGGATGTTTTAAAATGTTTAAAACATCCGGGGCAGTCCGGGGCATCCGGGCTAGATCCGGCATGGTTGTCGTAGTAGTAGTAGCGAAACAGCCCCAGACCAGCACGGGACAGCCCAGACAGGCCGCAGTTCACCCCCGGACCACCCCCGGACCACCCCCGGATCGCACCGGCTGGGTACGTGTGACCACGAGGCAACAAACAACAAAAATAGCGATTTTATCCTGGACAGTCCGGGCGAGTGGTCCGGGGGTGTTCCGGCTCAAAATCCGGGGCTTGTCCTGGTAGGTGTGACTAGGGCTTATCTGATTATTGGAATCCTTCAATTACTATGAAATTTGGGAGTGGGTTATTGCAGTGAGTTGACTAATACTGTTATTGCCTTACAGGACCTACTAACTACCGGTGTCAGGAATGATGTGGTCTTTCAGTACAACGCCTACACTAGTAAA
This sequence comes from Branchipolynoe longqiensis, assembly GCA_030323885.1. Lineage (NCBI taxonomy): Eukaryota > Metazoa > Annelida > Polychaeta > Phyllodocida > Polynoidae > Branchipolynoe > Branchipolynoe longqiensis. Next base: position 11,940,632 of record CM059194.1, on the reverse strand, counting down.
ATAAGTCTGGAGGTCGATGGCTATGAAAGAACCAAATCTTCCCCTCAACCAGGTAAAAGATCTTATAGCATAATGATCTATTTCCTTTCCCAGTAATATATCCTAGCTGTATGAATATGGACAATTAATAATTAATGCACACTTAAAACATAGACTGCCGTGGTTTTATTAATTGCAGTTCGAAATATTTTAACAAGCAAACAAAAGAGCAAATATTGAAATGCAGTAGTAACTTGCATTACATTCTCTTACTATGCTAACATAGAGATTACTACAACTTTACCAAATGAATACAGAATATAACTTCTGCTTACATTCTAAATACCATGTAAATACACACATTGATCTGACTACTATTGATCTAGTTATATGCAAATTGTGTATTCAACAGCTATTTTATACCTTCCTCGATATACCTTTTTATGTAAATAACCGTAAATTGACAAATGTCTGGAAGACCAATGCTTCGGCACTGACAAAAGACTTATTCAGCATGATAAACATATTTACCAACAAATAAATATACAAAGTTATGATTTGGATGTCAAAGCAAATGCAAGGAATCGGATTCAACTGGTTAATAATTCTCTAATTTCGCTATTAAGTTCAAGTACTTAATCAAATTTATATTAGCATAATATGTATATGACTTTTCGAGAGCAGGATGTAGCTCAGACAGTAGGGTGTCCACCTGTGAAGGTGTGGGTCATCCAATCGATCCTGCTCAAGGACCCATTTGCAGTTTGGGCTATTTTCCGTTCCAACCAGTAGTCCACAACTCGTTCATTAAAGGTAGTGGTATGTGCTGTCCTGTCTGTGGGAAAGTGCATATGAAATACCCCTTACTGCTTATCCGAAAGAGTAGCCTGTGTGGCTGCAGAGGGTATCCTCCAAAGAAATATGTCAGAATGACCATATGTTTGACATCCAATAGCCGATGATAAAATCAATATGTTCTAGAGGCATCATTAAATAAAACAACAAACCTTTTGCAATGCATTTCATAATACGTAATTGAATACTTCAGGTAAACTAGAGGGCTCTGGGAAACCGGTGTTCATTGGAAGGAATAGGCAGGACTGCCACACTTTGAGCACGGGTTATTACTTCCAGGGAGATGTTTACAAGGTAAGTTCCTTTTCTGATTGACCTTTTTATTTATACAGATATACAGTTATACTCCCGGCTCCGCTGTAGTGAACCAATTTAAGGCTGGTTATTGTCTCCTGGCTCCTCCGGTCGTAATGACCAAACCCGACAACGACGATTGGGGGTGTTTGTAACCTTACGGCGGTTACCGGTTGCAGAACTGCAACATTGGGTAGAGAGGCTCCGATAAATCGGCCCAATCTGTGGTTGAAGACTTAACTTCAGTAGGGAGTGTTGTAGAAGCTGGGGACATCTTCACAACGTTGTAACGGTGAGGTGTTGGGGCGGCAGCGAAGCTCTTCGGTCCAGCGTGAGGTTGAGCTGTAGGTGTAGTGTAGTGTATCACTTGAATCCCGTCAGCAGCAGGGGTTTGAGGAAGGCGGGCAAAGGTGGGAGCAGCAGTCGTTCCAGCAACAAGACCCCAGTGCCACGTCGCCTTATATAGCGAAAGTCTTCCTGAAAGGGGCACATCGGCAGTTCAAGCGTACTGCATAATACGTCATCAAGTCGATAAATTCATTCAAGAACAGATTAGAAAAAGCATGGGCTGATGATCCAGGGAAATTTGACCCCTTATTCACCACATGCTACTAATTATTCCTTGTGTTGCATATTTACTTGCACTCAAGCAAAAATGAGAGACAAATAAGTGTTCACACTTCCTGTCTACCATTCGCTATTTATATTATAATAGATTAAATATGAAAGCATTTAGCTAACAAACTCGAAATGTACTTAACCTACTTCACATCTACAAGTCAGCAGATATTTTGTTGTATTCACTATTTCTGCTGATTCCCCATAGTCCCATTTCTCCAGTATAGAGGTAGGCATAATATGTTTTGACTATCATTGGTAATACATAGTTATTGCCGAATATAGGGTTTGAGGTCCCGGTGACTTTCGATAAGTAATGATTGAGGGATGGCTGAGGTAAATATAGAATTCAGAGGTGTTATGGGCACAAACCCCATATCAGGGTTGTCGTAATGCTTGCATTGCGTTTGATTCGTGGCGAGGGAGGAGTACCCCCCCCCCCCCTCTCTTCCCTCCTCTCCTCCCGTTGGCTTCTTGCATAACCCCCCCCCGGTCTCGGGCTTTATAACCCGGCCAACCAGCTGCTCCCAGCCACTCGCCTCCACTCGCCCCTGCAGCACTCACCTTTTTTTGACATTTTCCCCATGGACTATCTCAATCGTATTTTACCTTACATTGATTATTGATTGCTATGTACCTTGATTTATTGCTTACCCTGACATTTTGATTGATTGATTACCTCATTGATGCACTTGATCTTCCTTACTGAATAAAGTGTTTTATTTCCGCTCTTCGGGGCGCCTACCCCCTTCCTGAATTTGACATTTTCCCAATTGACTATCTCAATCATATTTTACCTTACATTGATTATTGATTGCTATGTACCTTGATTTATTGCTTACCCTGACATTTTGATTGATTGATTATCTCATTGATGCACTTGATCTTCCTTACTGTATGAAGTATTTTATTTCCACCGCTGCCTCTCTTCCTCCTTCGTCACGTATCATAAGGCATAATGTTAAAGTTGCCTATCATCTGATAAAGTATCGCATTTTCAAACCAAGGCACTTCTCTAAATTTGAGATAATGGGGCCCTTATTAAGCATTTATTGATAGCTAGAGGGAGTACTAAGTCAATTTAATAGAATCTGTTACTGTTCAAGCATATTCTGTCAGAGTTTCGACATACATGCTAATATTAAGTTTGAATACTTGCACTTCAATTGTCTCCAAAGTTAGCCATTTAATGTATAAGTTACTTCAAACTAAAGGAATTAACCTATTGATATTGGTATAGATGCAAAGACATGTTGACAGTGAAATCCTAAATATTCTGTCCTAATCTTTGTTTTCAAGTATCGTATCCTGGCGGGAGATAAGTATTAGGGCTGCCTCAACGCAATGGACAACTACGGAGAATGAGACTTGGACCAACCACCAACAACCTATTTATCCAGAGAAGATCGGTTTCCATATATAGCAAATGTATCCTGCTGTAATCACATATACACACATATATAATGGTATGTCGAATAGCTTGTTCTTGACTTGATATTTGAATAGAATAAAACTAAAACAGAACAAACTAAATTACGAAACTAATGAAAGGTCATCATCATCATGCTGTCGGTCATGATGTGACAAAGACTGCTTTCATTACTTGACTGCCGCTCTCCATTTAGCTCTCTGCTGTGAGAGTGATGTCCATGAGTCGGTCTTAATGTATCTCAGCTTCAGGTTTCTCTTGATGCATTTCATGAAAGCTGCCTGCAAAAGTGTTGAAGTGCTGCTGGTTTTTGCAAGTTACCAGCAGCACTCTCTCTGGGAGCAAATAGAGGTTTCACACCGGCAAGAACATGTCAAGACAGGCGCAAAACTATGTGTCCCTGCAGTGGCTGGTCGGGAGATGTTGGGAGTTCCATACATCAACCGCCCTTAATGCTGCCACAGTGACATGGTTTTCTGTTCAGGGTTTGCTCCCTTAGCCTTCGGTTCTGTCAAGAACCTGTACCACAAGGCAGTGGTTTACAACTCTGCAGGGCAGGGGCGTCAAACTCCCTGAGGTATTGCTATACCTGCAATACCTGCATACAAGGTATTTATCCAGAGAAGATTGGTTTCCGTATATAACAAATGTATCCTGCTGTAATCACATATACACATATATCTAATGGTATGTCAAATAGCTTGTTCTTGACTTGATATTTAAATATAATAACACTAAAACAGAACAAACTAAATTACGAAAGTAATGAAAGGTATTTAAATTTAAATGAACACTGTTTTGTGTTAAGCAACTAAGGATCTAATCACACATCTGTGTAATTAATTGAACACGGAGATAGACCTGGTGTGTTTTATCTGATTCAGTAACAACTGATCCACAAGTGATAATCTGTAGGCTATGTGTAAAATATGAGGGTAGAATGCAATATACATTGCTTTGATTATTACCACATTCAACATTAGATAAAACATTCACAATGTACTTGTAGAATGGGTGAATGACAACACAGCCTAAATACTGGCGAAAACTGATTTTGTATGGAACAGTGAGCAGGGAAGTGGAGTTCCTGGTTCCAGTATCAAATAGCTACTTATATTGGCACAGAGTTGGTGAAATGAGAGAGAATGAAAAAAAAACAAGATTGTGGTGATAGAACGCTGTCAATTTCACTCTTAAGTCTATTAAGCTACATGTTTTATTATATTTTTCAACTCAAAATTAGCCGGTAAATATTAAGATATATGTGAATAACATATTTTGCTTCTTGAATTAAGAATGTATCTGCTCATTTCATTTACCCAGCATGTAAATATTGTCCGTCAGTTTTTCTAGTGGATTGGTTTTCACCCCTACTACAATTATGGGATGAATCTTTGATCTATTTCGACATAAGTAATTGTTATATGACAAAGACAAAACAAATGAAGCTCGTGAACGGTATTCAAATTTAAATGAGCACCTCTTATAATTTAACTGATGAGCAGATAAATGAAACAAGAAAGAAGCAGGCATTGCTTTGATTCATATCCCACATAAATAAATTGTTATTTAGCTTCAACAATTAACAACCAGCAATTTTCTAATTACTAATCTAAACCCGTGTTTACACGAGCGAGTTAAAACGGCTCAAATAAAGCGCCTCGCCTAGTTCGGTTTACATTCGCCGTGTAAACGCGACGCTGAAGCGGATTAGGGCTGATTTGATTCATATTATTCACTTTATGTAAACCGCCTCGAGAGGTGTTTTATATAAAGCGAACTAGTTTAAGCATGTCACACGCATGCGCAGTCGAGACCTGAGTTTGTTGATTTTCCGGTCGAACAAAAGCGCATATTATAGAATTTAGTCTATGAAACCGCTAGCTGTGCGCAGATATTTTTTTCATGATTTATTTTAAGGTTTTCACTGCCCAGCAGAAGTTTTGACCGTTCCAAACCAATACGATTCAGTCCATACATATCTAGGTCGAACCCACACTCTCTCGTGGCGACGTCGACTAACCGAAACTGGTGCTGGTTAGTCTGGACTTGCTCATGCGCAGATATCGATTTCCGCCTTAACCCGCTCCGTGTGTAAATGCGCCACTACTTCGCCTCATATAATTCGCTTTGTCTAGTTTGGCTTACAATTGCCCATGTAAACACAGCTTTATATATCCAAGCAATTGAACCAAGTGAAAACAACATTTCACTCTGCCCCGGCTGGCATAATGAGTGAGGAAGCAGCGATCCTGGCTTAGCTCAGAACTGAACTATTCTGTAATACGGCAAAGTGATATAATGTTCATTACCACTAAGCAGTGGCTAACAAATATTCTGTAATGAATCCGATCATAATACAAATATTATATCTGCAAGCATATCAGTGTCTTAGTTGTTTCTTATGTTGGTGTTTATTATGTTCAACGATGCGCATGTATCATACGCTATTTTCATCATCACTAATTAGTTCAATTAGTTTTATTTTAAAACAAAGACAAAAAAGAAAGAAGTGACTATATATAGAAACTGAAGATAATATAAGTGTACTCATTGGTCTGCCGGTGATATAATGACAGGAAGACGGTAACAGAAGTAAACAGATTTATTTATAGCGATATAGCGAATGGTAGACAGGAAGTGTGAACACTTATTTGTCTCTCATTTTTATTTTTTTTATTTTGGGTACATTAGTTGTCCCAAGCAGGGGAAATCCCAGTCACAGACAACTGGTCTTCCCCACTCCACTGCTGGTCGATAGAAAGCCCGAGCCTACACTTTTACCGACCCAAGGGATTTTTAACCTCCCACACCACATAGACATGGTATGAGAGCAACCGGCCTTTGATGACGCTGTAAGTTATACACAGCGGTGGAAATCCAAATTGGCAGAGCTGAGGGCATGCAGAATCGAGCCGCCGACCCTCAGATTAGGAGTCTGACCTAGAAAAAAGTAAGACACTCTAACCACTCCGCCACAGAGAACGACACTTGTACCTATATTTTATACCTTATTTGTACCTATATGTGAATAGCCGCTACCATGTGGCATGATACGCAACGGAAGAATCGGGGCGGTGATGCGGATTCCGAGGGACACCAGTTTGCCAGGGACACTTCCATTCAAATGCATTGTTAACGGCCGTGAGCAAATCCTCATACAGAAGAAGTCAAATACCTCCCAAATTGTTCATGTTGCGGTGGCAACATGGGTAATTTGGAGCTCAGGACCGTATAACCTTAACCACTAAACTCTATGGGATGGTGGCGCCACCTATACTGTATCACGGGCGACAACCACCCATCCGCCTAGCGGTTCGGGCTGGAACCATGCCAGAGCACGGAGCAGCTCACTTCCGCCAGCGAACCCGAACCTGCCGCGTGGTTGCTGCGAGTCTCCGCCCGATTTACTCAGCCATCCCACCCACCCATCTATAGGAATAGGGTTGAGCGCTCGAACATTACCCTGACTCATGAACTATTATCCGTAACAAGAACAACATCTGACAATGTAAAAAATCTCAAACGAATTAAAAATACCCACATTAAAACTGTTCGCGTCCTGAGTTATAATTACACCATCTAGAAACAAATCGCTTGGTATACATATAGAAAACATCTTTACCATAAAGACTATATTAAATTTATAAGGTTAGGGTTCTTGAATTCTATTAATTTTGAATAAAACTAACGTTTTGCACTGTGCGTACCGTCAAACTCAAGGCATTGTCAATGGTCGTGAGCAATCTTCATACAGATAATACAGAAGAAGTCAAATATCTCTCAAATTACACCATCTAGAAACAAATCGTTTGGCACACATATAGAAAACATCTTTACCAAAAACATTATATTAAATTTATAAGGTTAGTAATGATGCTGTTCGATTTTGACACATGTGCAGAAGCGATGTGTCCCTCGCAAACTGGTGTCCCTGGGAAACCGCAACAGCGGGATGGCTTCTACATCTGGTCCTGGCAGCACAGGGGGGTGACGCCACCAGCGGATCAAAAATCCGCCGAGGGGCCCCCCCATGATCGCGCGGTCGTTGGCGCAGGTGTTGCGCTGCCTTGCCGATTGTTCTCCATACGCCTCCCCGGAGGAGGCTCGGTAGCACGAGGCCCGTGTTGCGCTTTCCGAGGCACACCAGATTGCCAGGGACACACCCATTCAAATGCATTGTCAACAGTCGTGAGCAAATCTTCGTACAGAAAAAGTCAAATATCTCTCAAATTATACCACCTAGAAACAAATCGCTTGGTACCCAGATAAAAAACATGTTTACCAAAAAGACTATATTAAATTGATAAGGTTGGGGTTCTGGATTTCTATTAATTTTGAATAAAACTAACGTTTTGCACTGCGCATACCGCAAAACTCAAGGCATTGTCAATGGTCGTGAGCAATGTTCATACAGAAAATACAGAAAAAGTTGAATATATCTAAAACCACACCACCTAGAAACAAATCGTTTGGTACACATATAGAAAACATCTTTACCAAAGACATTATATTAAATTTATAAGGTTAGTGACGATGCTGTTCAATTTTGACGCATGCGCAGAAGCGATGTGTCCCTGGCAAACTGGTGTGCCTCGGAAACCGCAACACCGGGTCACGGTTCCAGGCGACGCAGGGGGTGCCGTACGCCTCCTTGGTGTAGGGGGCACAGTCCTCGCCGGTGTCGCAGTTTGAGTGCCCTGCCAGTTTGAGTTGACTGTCAGTTTCATGTGCATGCGTCAAAATCTGACAGCATCATCACTAACCTTATGAATTTAATATAATGTTTTTTTGTAAAGATGTTTTCTATATGTGTACCAAGCGATTTGTTTCGAGGTGGTGTGGTTTTAGAGATATTTCACTTTTCCTGTATTTTCTGTATGAAGATTGCTCACGACCATTGACAATGCCTTGAGTTTGATGGTATGCAGTCAGCTGAAACGGGCAGGGCGCTCAAACTGCGACACTGGTCGAGGCGCGGGTGGAAGGAAGCCCTGGGGCAGGCAGGCGAGCTGGTGCCAGTGGTGCCGCTGAGGCTGATTGCCTTCAGACGGATGGCTTTGATGGCCACTGGGTCGTGCCATCCGAGGGGCAGCCTCCCGTCCGCTATCCAAGTGAAGATCGTGTCCGGGTAGAGGCGGAGGGTATAGGCCACGGTACGATTAAGTTGTCCCGGAGAATGGTGAGAAAATGATGAGGAGATGGTGGGGATGGAGTCGGCGGGAAAAGAGGGCTGAGTCCTGAGGGCGCCTCGCCCCTTTTCAGCTCATTTCCCTCGTATCCCCGCTCTACCAAGTCATAGGGGAAGATATAATTGGCGGGAATCCCTTTCCGCTTGACGCTGTGATGGGCCTCGGAGGATGCGAGGATCTCTCGGACGGCATCGGCGGCCGACGCATCCGTGTGGTCTGTGCATCAATATCTAACTTAGATATGTAGAGTCAAATCTATATAATTATTTTGGTTTCGAAAATTTGATGCTTCATCGGACTATGCAGCTTTAATAAAAGAAACTTTAAAAACCCCAAAAAACTCCAATAATATACTCGTATTCTTCAAGCATTTGTATGTAGGCATATATGTGAATAGAGCAGTAATTCCAAACTACGATGTTTATGCTAAATTGCTCTGTATTTCTATTAATTTACAATAACATAGATGTTTTGCACGGCGAGTATCGGTAGATTCAATCAGCGCTGGCATTTGTTTTGCTCTCGACGGCATTTTCAAGCAGGGGTCGGTCCTAAGCATTCCTTATTCATACCGACCCACCCAGGTGTGAGGCTAAGGACTAACACGTGTATATACATATATATATATATATATATACATAAATAATACCCATACTCAGTTATAGAGGTGGAAAATGAATTCACCAGAATCCAGCAACTGGAAATAGCATAGGGGGCCGCCAGTTGCAATGGAAAACGGAAATGGAAACAGCTGGACAAACTTCGCTACGCAGCAAACAGGATGGACGACAGCGATTGGTTAATAATTACCTATGGGCTTAACACCTTGATGACACGCTGGTGCAGAGTAGTGCATGCCGAGTCGAGGAACAACTACACTGGTCCCTCCCTACAGATCTTCCATATATGGCATAAGCATATTCAGTGCTAAACGGAGCGACCCAACTAGCCACGGTGCGACCCAACCAGCCACTTTTTAACTTGTTTGAGCTCGTTTAAACTTGTTTCCGGTACAAAGGCTAGGGGACCAGGTTGGAAACTGAGCGATAATAGATGAAAACTCCTATGGCTCTGCATGAGCAAATAAATACTAGGGGACCAGGCTAGACATCCACAGAGCTAGCAGTGTAGTAAAATATTATTTGACTATGTCTATTTGTCTTTTGCACAGATTAAATTGTTTGAAGTATATTTGAAATTGATCTACATTGATTTCTGTTTAAATCACACAATATCACTACTTAATGAATGGGAAACTCATCTTGCAAGGATATGCTCGATATTACCCAGTGGGAACTCGTTTTTCATCCTTTCGTCGCTGTGGACCCTTCTCATATATGGTCGGATGATGTCATCGGGACCAGTGTACATGTTTCTCTGTGCGTGCGCTACTCTGCGGCGAGGCTGTCAACGCATTAAGCTCATAGGCCCAATTTACGGTTTTCGTTGGTCGGTCCTAAGCATAGCTTTTTCATATTATCGACCCCCTAAGGGGAGGCTAAGGACTAACATATGTACATATATACATACACAATACCCAGACTCATAGAGGTGGAACATGAAATTACCAAAATCCAGCAAACTGAAATGGAAATATCCCTATATGGGCACCGCCATTTGTAAACTCATGTTGACTAACAGAATAACCAAAACCCAGCAAACGGAAATATCTTGTCAAGCTTCACTACTCAGCAAACTCTGCAATGGCGACCGTCACGGTGGACGCGTGCGAGTTGGTTTAGCAGTTTTTTAAAACTAAATACACCATAAATTGAAGGAATCTTATGGAATTATTTTACAGGATTGTTTGTTAATATGTTTTGTTTATTTTGTCAAAGTTTTGTAATTGATAAATATATCAGTTAAATGTGTTAGAGTGATCATTAGTTAGAGTGCTTGAACCTAAGTTTTGTAATTGATAAATATATCAATTAAATGTGATGTAGAGTGAGCATTAGTTAGAGTGCTTGAACCTAGTATTAGCCAACATTACACAAACGCTAAGTTACATTCAATCCCTCCTTGTTTCAAGTTGCATAGCCACATAAAAACATTTATTCATGAATACTCAGCCTGGTTTGATGGAGCATATAAATTCTCCACATCAATGGGGTACCATTTTCCTTATCAGCACCATTACATCTCCATTGTCTTTGATGTGATCTATTTTGTTGAATTGTTTCTCTGTTCAGTGGACGCACGCTCTCATTCCCAATGTTAACTGTCAGAAGCTGACACGGTCCTTTCATTAAGTATTAATACATAAAAGTGACGATACTGAATTTGCCAACAAAACGTAACAAAAAACCTGGTTTGCCTCAAAAGAAGACATCTCCACAAATGAATGGCGCACGAGCATATGAAGTTTGGGCTCTGTCGGACGATGACCTCAGAGCTCAGTTGAAGGACCATGGAATCAACCCTGGACCCGTCTTAGAGTCGACACGCCGGGTCTACGAGAAGAAGCTTCTGGCGCATACTGGAGGAACGTGTGCACAGCGAGGCAGTGCAGGTCGATTCACCAACACCTATACCCGAACCAGAACCACTGCCACGCGCCGTGCCACCAGCACCACTGATAAAGCCGGTGTTCAGTGACCAAGATGATACCACTCTCCCCACCACTCCTGCGACGGACCACACCTACTCCAGCTGTGCCACTCTACCAACCATTGGACCCAGCGGCGCGCCACCTGCTGCCAAGCCCATTCCGCGAGGCCCTCCCACACCACCTCGGAACATCGTCAATCACACTCCACACCCAGTTGCCATCACCTCTTCGTCCAGCCTCCCCACCACCACAATCACCTCCTTTTCCACGCACAAGAACAACAACACCATCACCAACAGGTCAGTCTCCCCACCCCGTGTGCCCGACAAGGACCCCAAGTCCAGCGACGATGAGTCCATTGACACACGCCCAGCAGCCGCAGCCCAACCAGCCCCCCACTCCAAATACCCCACCAAGGCTGACTCTTGGTCCAAGGTAGTTCGAAAGAACAAACGCAAGATGCCCACAACCGCTACACCTCCACAAACCGAGTACCACGGTGATAGCCGCCGCCCCAAGAGGTTCCTTGCCCTCTTCCTCTTCAATGGCAAGTTAGAAGACACGCTGAAGGAACTCGACAAGTTTGATTGCACCCAAGGCACTACCCCTCTCTCCCTGGATAAATACCCTGACCACCTCGTCATTGGTGCCAAGACACAGGTTTCCCTCGACAGACTCCGAGCCTCAACAACTTTTACGGAGATGCGTGGATCAGCCAAGACGCACCACTATGTCATCTCTGGCCTCCACCCACGCATAAACCCCGCCGACCTGATAGGACGACATTCCATTGTCAGCGCCTCCCGGATAAATAAGGGAGACATTGCCACTTACTGTGCCAATGTCTTCACTGACCATCCAATAGACACCACTTGCCGGCTTGACTGTGGAGCCTACGGTCTCCTACGAATCGCCACTCCTCACCTCAGACCAACCTTTTGCACCACCTGCCAACAATACGGCCATTACAGGCACGAATGCAAAGCCACTGTCGCTGTCTGTGCACGCTGTGCCGCTCTGGGGCACATTGCCGCTAACTGTGAGGCACCCGCCAAGTGCTCTGCCTGCAAAGGTAATCACAAAGCCAAGAGTAGAGACTGCCCAGTGCGCATCCAGCTGTGGAAGCGGCTAAACCCACCCCTACTTCCCCCTCCTGCCTGCCCCACTCCCCCCCACCCAACCTGAGGCCCCCCCTACTGCTGCCCTGACTGCCCCTCCTTCTCCCTCTGCTTCCTCCTACCCACCCCTCACCACCACCAACGCATTGTCCCTCCACCCCAGCCCTGCCCCTCTGCCCCCCCCCCCCCCTCACTCCTCTCCCTCAACCTCACCGCCCCCAAACCCAAGATCTCCCACCCCTACTCCTCCCACCCACAGACTAGATCCATCTCCACTCAAACTGTAGCCACTGCTGACTCCTTCACCCAAACCACCTTCCCCTCCACAACAAGCGACCCCCCTGCCTCCGACCCAAATCCCACCCCTATATTCCTCCACATTCTTAATACATTACTTTCCAGAATAACACCCAGTATCTCAGTTGAGGCCCTAGCCTTCGGCTTAATTAACTGGCTCCAAGTCGACTCCAATATCCAGCATCTCCTTCCGCATGTCCCAAAAGACCTGCCAGCTTCTTTTTGTGCCGCCCTGACAGCTCAAAATGGAGGTACACAATAATGCCCCCACCAGCCCGCACTCCCATCCCCGTTCCACTAACAACTCTTTAACCATTCTCTCCTGGAACTGTGCCGGACTGAAATCCAAGATGGCTCTTCTTGGCAACACCTTAAAAAGAGAGAAAATTGACATCGCACTTCTCCAAGAAACCTTCCTCATCGATCCACCCCATATCAAAGGCTACACCACATACCACATCCCCGCAGTAAGACGCGCAGCAGCAGGCAGACCCTCAAGAGGAACCACCACATTCGTAAGCAACCACATCCACTCCACCAAGATCCCACCCAACAGATTCAACCCTCATGCTGACACCATTTGCATACGTCTCCACCTAGCACACTCCGTCATGGATGTATACAACATTTACAACCCTGTCAACACTACTTATACTCTAAACCACATCTTCCGGGCCCTCGGCAACGGCACATATCACCAGGTTGTCATGGGAGACTTTAACACCCACCACTCCTCCTGGGGACGCAACAACATCGATTCCCCTCGAGGCTGTGTCCTCCTAGCAGAGATCCTCGACTCAACATCCCATTCTATCCTCAACGATGGCTCGCCTACCTACAGGGCAAGCACATCAATCGATCTCTGCATCACCGACTCCTGCCTTGCAGCCGCAGCTTCCTGGGAGCTCACAACACTATACTCAGACCACCACGCAGCTCTCCTCCACACCAATGCACCCAAAGTCACCCACCCCCCACCATCACCCAGATTCAACCTAAACCACGCGGACTGGGCAACCTTCAACCTTCATCTAAAAAACTTAATAGATCTGAACCCACCGACCACATGTGATGAGTTCACAACACTCACTTACCAAGCAATGACAGACACCATAAAGCAAACCATCTCCTGTAATCACACTGGCCACACCACCTCCAATGCAATGAGGAGAGCAAAAAGATTCCGCAACAAACTCCTCTACAAGCTACGCACGAACCCCAACTGAGGCACTGAGAATCTCGTTAAAATAGCCACCAGTTGGGCCAAAGATGTCGAGCTTGCCAAATCAGACAGGAAGTGGAAACTCTGGTGTACCAAAATAAACTCTCACACCATCTCCAGACAACTCTGGTGCAAACTTAACAGCATCCAGGGGAGACTCACCACCCCCCCACTCTAGCCACACCCTGGCCAAACTGCAGCAGAACACAACAAAATGTTCACGGACAGAACAGACCCTGCAATCAACCTCCCTTATGCCCACCAACAAGCGCTCACCAGGAACTCCACCTGGAGAGCCGACCTCATAGACATTTCAACAGCCACACCATCCACCCATAATCTTGACACCCACCTGACCAGGGCTGAGCTTGACCGAGCCTTAGGCAACACCACAAAGAAGACAACCCGGGAGCCGACGGAGTCCCTAACACTGCATGGACAAAGTTATCTGCCACTAACAGGGAAACTCTCCTCCCCCTCCTCGACAATATCTTCTACAATGCGGACATACCCCAATCTTGGAAGGATGCTGATATCATCCCCATCCCCAAGAAAACCCCGGGCGAAGTCAGACCCATCTCCCTTCTCCAATCCCTCGGGAAGGTTAGTGAAAGAATTGTCCTCGCCCGTCTCCAGATGGTCACAGAAGACCCCACCACTGGCCTACCTGAGGAGGGCATCGGCTACCGAGGAGGATGAGGCACTCAGCACGCCGTCGCCAGCCTCATTGAGAGCATTTCCTGTGGCCTTGGTACTGGACATGAAACTGCAATCATCTTCCATGACCTCGAGAAAGCCTTTGAGCTCATCGACCACAACGTGGTACTGACATCAATGGCTGATCTTGGCATTGCCGGCCGGCCTCTTGCATATCTCCGAAATTACCTCCAGAACAGGCGAGCCAGAGTATGTGTCCAAGGCACCTCTTCTCCCTACCTCAAACTAAAAAATGGCGTCCCCCAGGGTGCAGTGCTCAGCCCCCTCCTCTTCAATGCAGTGATGGCATCTCTCGTTAGGAGGCTTAAACAAGACCTAGCCACCCGAGAGATCACAGACACAACCATAGTCTGCTACGCAGATGACATCGCCATCACCTGCTCCCATGCGATCAATGCACAGGATCTCGCTGAGCAGGTGGTCCACCTGGTAGGAAACGCCTGCCGGGACCTTGGACTAAAAATCTCCCCCACCAAGACCAAGATCATGCACATGTTCAGAGGTCAACCACTTCACCCCCTCTACCTAGATGGATCCCCTATCGAATGGGTCTCCACCTTCGACTACCTAGGTATCCGTCTAGACCGAGACCTGAACATCAGAGCCCTCTGCCGCCACTTGGCCACCAGAATGACCAACAGACTCCTCCTCATGAAGAGGATCTCCGGCTTCTCCTGGGGCACCCCGGACAGTGTACTTGCACTCTTCTACCGCCAGGCAGTCCGCTCCCTCTTCGACTACGCTGCGCCCACACTCGCTCTCACAGCCCTCGGGCTTGACAACCCCCAAACTCAACTACCCAAGAACAAGATCTTTTTGAACGAGTTCTGGAAACTTGAGAACATCCAACACCGGGCTGCCAGGCTTGTCCTCCGTGTTCCCGGCACCACCAGGATCGAGATCCTCCTCCTTGAATCCGGCCTCCCTCCCCTCCACCTCCGAGGCAAACAACTTCTCACCACCCATCTCACATGAACCCTTTCCTCAGGCCTTTCAACAACAATCCGCAGAGCCGCAGCCTACCTCCGAGATGGGACCCGCTTTCACCCTCACATCTCCTACCGTCTCAAGAACGCCATCACCACCCTCAAGGACTCGCCCTGAACCCTCTCAAGCCACCTTGGGTTTCCATCCCAGTGGAAACCCGAACCACCAACCTAGTTGCTGCCAAGGCGGCTTACACCACCCCAGAACTCCACTCCCTGGCTCTCGAGGCCATAACTCAGGCGAAGGTGGAATTTCCTCTCGCAAAGACTGTCTACACCGATGGCTCCCTTAACCCAACATCAGGTAGAGCAGGAGCCGGAATCTTCATCCCCTTCTCCAACACAAAGAAGACCACCAGGGTGTCAGACTTTGCTTCCACTCTCGATACCGAGCTCGCCACCATTCACTTGGCCCTCGAAGACCTCCAAAACTCAAGTGCCATCATCATTACCGACTCTCTGAATGCCATCAAAGAGATCGCCCACCCAAATGCCCGACACTCCCTTGCCGACGCAATCCATATTAAAATCTTCACCAGACATCAGGCACACCTCAAAACAGTCCTGCTATGGGTCCCCTCGCATATAGGACTGCATGGTAATGACCAGGCCGACTATGCTGCTCTAGCCGGTGCCAACCGAGCAGACATAGAGACAGCTATCCTTCCATCCATCACCAAACTGGCCGCCGCCGCTTCTCGAGCCACCACCAAACTCTGGGAACGAGCCACACAGAAGGAACAAGTACGGAACCCTTATTCAATAAGCTGGCTCTGGTACACCCTGGTCAGAACGAACATCCCCCATCCAGTCGGCCTTCCTGCTTCTACACAAGTCGCCATCAACCGCTTCAGGACTGGCTACTGCCGTTGGATTGATGTCCCCAACCTCCAGCGCTGTCCCTGCGGAACTAATATCTTTAATGTGGCCCACATACTCGCCTCATGTGGCGCCATCGACAGATCTGCCATCAGCGACTTCATGGAGGATGCTGACCGCCAACTCAGCGACAATAGGGCCGCTCTGGCTATCCTCTCCAGGATTTCCAAGTCATCCTGGAACGCCCTTGCGCGCTTCTACCGCCAGAATGCAGACATCATCAGCACTGTCGGTCGCCCAGTTCATGACATCGGGGACTAGCAGGCCCCACCTCATCGCCATAGCTGACTTCGTGCCACTACTAACCAACCACTAATTTTCACTGCAACAAACAGGTAACCCCACCCTCTGCCTAACTAATCCCATCCTCACTTCACTTCTTCCTCTGGCCTTGGCCGGACTTACGGTGCATACCGGTGAATCTGGAGGGACTGAAGTTTGGATCCTGGTCGAGTCAAACCAATGACTTATAAAATGGGTACCTGTTGCTGCTAGGCGCTTGGCGTTATGAAATCAGGACAGGGACTGGGCGCACAGTGTCAGGATAATGTGACTGTGTGGGACATCGGGTCATGGCGCCAGCAGCCTGATTTCCCAGTGGGGCAGCACTATAAAGTCGCCATGAGTGCGCGCTGTTACAAGTCGGTGCACATCCTTGTATGGCTTAGGGTCTTACTGGGGTGTAAAACTACACCAACCACCCAGCCTCCCCCGGCCCTCTCAGAGGACTGTGGTTGGACTCTTAGGCTGCCTTGTTCTTCCTCCGCCCCCCCTCCCCCCTGCCCCTCAATTCCTCTGATCACTACACACCGGAACCCAACTCCCGACCACATGGGACTGCTTTCAGCGGTGCCCATTCAGTACTGCAGATTTGCAGCCTTCAGCGCACCAATGCGACTGAAAACTCCCCAAAACAACATACTCAGCAAACAGGGTAGACAACAGCGGAGTAGCGCACACCAAATCGAGGAACAACTACACTGGTCCCTGGCTACAGATCTTCCATATATGGGGCGATGACGTCACCGGGACCAGTGTATGTGTTCCTCTGTGCTACTCAGCAGCGAGACTGTCAAGGCATTAAGTCCATAGGCCCAATTGACGGTATTCGAGGTCAGCGATTCGTTAATAATATATCAAAACAAATGCCCGCAGTCATAGAATTTGCCGATGCGCGCAGTGCAAAACTTCAATTTTATTCAAAATTAAAAGAAATAAAGAACAATTTGGCATAACCATTGTCTGGATACTTAGTGTAGTGCCACCTGAATGTTAACATCCTGGAGACAGAATGGAACACTTCTACTGAGTTGCTTGTTGGAGACACATACCAATACATGGTGCCAGGAGTAAAAAGCTGATAATAATGGCAGATCACAAGTTACAACCACCAGGATATCTTAAGCTGAAAGAGGAGAATGTGGCAGATCATTGGGAAAAGTGGAGGAAGCAACTCAACTGGTATTTTGTGGCAGCAGGGGTGCCAGAGGATGCAGACAAGAGGAGGGTTGCAATGCTACTCACCTATGGTGGCCCAGATGCGATGGAAGTCTTTGAAACATTTGAATATCAAGAGGGTGAGTCAGAGGATGATTTCAAATGTGTAATACAAAAGTTTGATGAATTGTGTCAACCACAAAAGAATATCACATATGAAAGATACAAGTTCAGGAGTACACGCCAAGAAGCTGGTGAAACAATGGATGCATTTGTCACAAACTTGCGCACATTGGCAGCCACCTGTGAGCTGGGAAACCTCCGTGACGAACTAGTACGGGATATGTTAGTTCTGGGCATCTCAGATGCACGTATGCGTGAGAAGATATTGAGGGATAGGAATCTAACACTGAGGTCAGCCATAGAAACCTGTCGAGTGGCGGCAAGAGCGCGATCACAAGCAAAGATCCTGAACCCTGGGGAAGCACGGGAGACTGTAGCTGCCATTAGTCGCCAGCCGAACCAGTTAGGTGGAGATCAAGTGGGAAGCGGACAAGGCCGTCATATTGAGTCACAAAATCATAACAAGATGGAGACCCGTGGAAATGATTATGACTGCCGTCGGTGTGGTCATAGGGATGGACCTAGGAACTGCCCAGCATGGAAGTTTAGGTGTGGGAAGTGTTCGATAAAAGGTCACTATACAAAGATGTGTACGGCGAGGGTGAGAGTGGTTGAAGCATTTGACGACGAGCATGCTGACAGCTCGGGCTATGAACCAGAACTATTTGTGGGTATGGTTGAAACGGTGAAAGTTGCACCGGACTACACATCTGTAGTTGGCATTCACCATATACAGTTGGGGAAAGACTCACGGTGGGTACATGCAGTTGATATAAATGGAGAGTTAGTCCCTATGAAGCTGGATACAGGAGCAGGAGCAAATCTATTAAATAAGGAGGACTATGGTAAGCTATGGGATAGACCTAAAGTGCATAAGGCCGGAGTCAGGCTAAGTGATTATAATGGACGTGACATTCCCATGGTCGGCTCCTGCGTGGTAACAGTTCGTGCAAAAGTCAGAAGTCATCCACTGAGGTTTATCATTGTCAACAATGGCCCAAGCATCCTAGGAGCGGTAGCGTGTGAAAGACTAGGTTTGATCAAAAGGGTGTACAATGTTCGGAACAATAAAGAAGCAGAAGAGGAGGCCACAGACCTGAAGAAATGTGTACTGCCAGAGGTGAGTGACAGATGGATGGGCGAGTTGACGGCATTGCCGTTTGTTCATAGAATTGTGCTGGGTGGAGACAACAGACCAGTGGTTAATGCAACAAGACGGGTGCCAGTGTCTATCAGAAACAAGCTGAAGGAGGAACTAGAGAGAATGGTCAAACTGAGGGTGATTGAAAAGGTGCAGGAGCCCACAGAGTGGGTGAGCAGCATGGTGGTGGTAACCAAGCCTAATGGAAGCTTGAGAGTATGTCTAGACCCAAAGGACCTTAACAAGGTGATCTTGCGAGAGTGGTTCCTGCTCCCAACGAGGGAAGAAATCTTTGCAGGTATGGCAGGTGCAAGGTTCTTTTCGAAGCTGGATGCCTCTCAAGCATTCTGGCAGATACCCTTGGATGCTATGTCAAAACCACTCACTACCTTTAACACCCCTTTCGGCCGCTACATGTATTGTAGACTACCCTATGGACTATGATGCTCTGCCCCTGAGGTGTTCCACAAGTATATGGAACAAATGTCTGGGGATATAGAGGGGGTAAGGGTATACATGGACGATATACTAGTGTGGGGGTCAACAGAAGAGGAGCATGATCACAGGAGATGCTGGAAAGACTCCATGTTGGGCATCTGGGAATAGAAAAGCAGAAGCGTATGGCTCGAGACTGCTTGTACTGGCCCAACATAAACAAGGACATTGAAGGGGCTGTGCAAGAGTGTGGAGTGTGTCAGCGGTACCGCCCTGCGCAACCCAAGGAGACCTACCAGCACCTGGAGAAGCATGGCACTCGTGGGCCATGGGACAAGGTGGGGCTGGACCTGTTTCACTGGGGTGGAAAGGACTATGTGATCTGTGAGGATTACTGGTCCAACTATCCAGAGATCGCACTCTTGACACACACAAGCTCGGACCAAGTGATAATACATGTCAAGAGCATGTTTGCGAGGCATGGGATACCACGAGTAGTCATGAGTGACAATGGGCCTCAGTTTGCATCGAGTGCATTTAGACGATTCGCCCAGGAGTACGAGTTTGAGCATCTGACGAGCAGTCCAGGATACCCCCAATCAAATGGGCAGGCTGAGCGTGCTGTGGGAATCATTAAGGGTCTTCTCAACAGAATCTGGGAGAATGGAGGAGATATCTACCTCGCCCTTCTTCAGTACAGGAAGGCTCCCAGAGAGATGGGTAAGTCCCCAGCTGAATTGCTGATGGGCAGGAAGCTTAGGAGCCAGCTACCGGGTATGACAATGGGGAAGTCCGAGGACAAGAGAGAGTGTGGAGATAGTAAACGAGAGGAGATGAGGAGCAGACAAAAGGAACAATATGATCAAACAGCGAAAGACTTGCCACCACTGGGCAGAGATGAGGTGGTGCGAGTGAGAGAGAAGCATTGGGACAGAAGAGCAGTAGTGCTAGAGGAGGTGAGACCAAGGTCATACCGAGTCAGAATGGAGGATGGTGGGGAGTACATCCGAAACAGGAGGTATCTCCTTCAAGTCAAAGAACCCTACCTACCTGAGTATGAGCATCAGGAGGAGGACATAGGAACAGGAGGAATTGGAGAAGATCCAGAAGAATCACCCACTCCAAGTGCAGCAAAGGTGGCTGCCCCTCTAGGAGACCCAGGGAACACAGTGAGGGGTGAAACCCTTCCTCTGCGCCGATCGACCAGAGTATCCCGACCAGTGATCAGGATGGATCTATAATAAGACACTAGACTACCATGTTGAACAACTTAACATTGACCAACCATACTTTATATGTATGTGTGTATACATATAGATACCTAGCTATCTAATAACCATAACAGACACTATATGCTACTATACTATCATAATACTCTTTATGGAGTGGGAGAGTAACTGTATGTGTGTGTGTGAAAGGGGAAGATGTCTGGATACTTAGTGTAGTGCCACCTGAATGTTAAGATCCTGGAGACAGAATGGAACACTTCTACTGAGTTGCTTGTTGGAGACACATATCAATACAACCATGGATGCACAAATGCAATATTAATAGTTTATTCCGCGGAAACGACGGTTTGGCCATATAAGGGCATGGCCTAATTGCGTCAGAACGAGGCTACTTCCGGTTTCGGGTCAATAGAAGCACATAGCTATTGAAAACAATGTAGGTATGTCCGAATATCACTGATCTAATGGTCAAAAACAATTTTTGAATGAGCACAGGAGTTATTCTCTTTATAGACACATTCACCAGTGACGCCATTATCACATGACTTGCACTTTGGAATGGCTTGGTTGACAAAACAGAGCAGACAGGCATTTTTTTGTATAGAAATCAGTGGAACTGCTCATTTTCAAAACATTCAAACTATCCAACCCACTGAATTTCAACTCAATGTTGTTTTCACTGTGTGTGCCAATCCAATGTTTCAAAACCAGTTTCATATCAGGAATAGACGAGATCACCGTTCCGACGGCCCATGTGCTGAAAACGGCGCTGGCAGAAAAGCAAAGGCATAGGCCTACAGTCATTGAGTTTGCCGATACGCGTAGGGCAAAACTTCCATTTTATTCAAAATTAATAGAAATACATAACAATTTGGCATAAACATGTATGCACACATGCAATAAAATGATCTGATGAATATATTTAAGACAAAACTAGCCATAGTTAAACATTTTGAGTTAAGAAACATACAATTCCACACAAAACAATCAGTCTACCACATTAATTCTTGTTCTAAATATTAAAATGCCAAATGTTTCAACAGACACTTGTTTCAGAGAAATATATAACCAATATGATTAACCCTACTAACGTTCTAGTTCTACATATGTCATTAACAATAGAATATAAATAAAAACATGAATAAAATAAGTAAAACTGACTCTGGCTATGGCTCTAACACTAGTCTGAGTGCCCAGATTTCTCTAAATCTAAATGCACATGGCATAAGATGTGCTGATTATATTGATGTAAATGCAATGCTGGATACAAGATTAATATCTTAATTTATTATATATATTTTTATAGTTGGTAGGCCCCTATTTTATGTACCAAACAAGAGCTGAGATGAGCTGAAACTAGCACATTTCATAGCTGCACCGAGGGTATTAGCATGTGTATTAGTTTGTTTTTCTTCCACGCATCCCACAATGCACCGCGCCGCTGGAATGGTGATGTAGACTATACAGCCATATCGAGAAAATGTGTGTTTTGACAGATTAGCTTAGCAGCAAGCTTACAAGCGTACTGAATTATTGAATGCAGTGAATGTCAGTGTGACATGCTTCTTGTTACTGCATCTTTCCAACTTTTTAAACAAATGAAGGGATTATATAAATTAAATGAAAATAATATTAAATAATACAACCACATTGAGAAATGTGAGTTTGACGGACTGGCAAACTAGCAAAACCACTGAATGGTGTGAATCTCAGCTCAAACAGCAGGTAGTAGGCCTATATAGTATAGTGTCCCCTTCTATTGTGTTACATCCACAATTCAAAATTAGGAAGAATATAACTTCCATATATATACAGATTATTTTATAGTGCAGTTGTATACTTAGGGTGTCACAGCATACAAATTGTTTCATGCAATAACATTGATTAAATAATTATTGTTATCAATAAATCATATGTTATATCCAAACTTGAGGCTGGCTATTCCACTAATTTGGGTTATTCTGACAAGATTCATGTAACCTCAACTATCTTCCATACATTACTAAGTTCTTTTTAATATTATATAATATATATAAAGGTTTTAAACTTAAAAGTGCATTGGGCTAGCAGCAATTAAACAAAAAGGCAACCTTGTGAATTGTTATTAATAAATCATATGGTAGGCAGGGTCTACATCCACACTTGAGACTGGCTACTCAATTAATTGTTATTATTCTGACAAGATGGTAACCTCAACTATCTTTTCCATCACATTACTAATTTTCTTTTTAATATTGTTATTATTATTTATATATAGGCCCCCCCCTATATATATATATATTTTTTTTTTTTTTTGAACTGTTAAAACTGTTAAAAATGCATCGGGCTGGCAGCAATTCAACGTTTGCATCAATTTGGCACAAAAGGCAGCCTTGTGATTCAATATATACCACATTGATATTGCCAGTCAACCCCTGCCACATGCATTTGTCTACCCGCAATCGAAAATCAGGTCAAGATGGCCGCCGAACCGTGGCTTGGTGTATTCGATTATAACGACTGCGACTCGGGTCACCCGAGTTGCTAGAATTTCAAATCAAACACCGCAAGTGAAGTGAAAAAATACACGCGCAATCATAAAATACTTTGCTGTAGTTATATCGGTGGGGGGTGGGGGGGGGGGGTCAGGGTAGAAAATACAGGTGAAATTAGGCACACTCCAGTAGCACAGCACATGGTGGGGCATGCGCTGTCAACGCAACAGCAGGGGGGTCGATGGAAATTGTCAACCAGTTGCACAGACACAGACATTACCTGTTTATGAAATCCCGACTCTACTAGTTGCGGCCCCCCACATTTATCTGGGTTGTTAAATGCTATTGATGGCCGATCCAGTTAGCTAGTATGCGGAGGATATGGTTACCTTCATTATGTTCTCTCACACTATTAGCTGTACTGCTCAACAAGGCCATACTGCCCTGATATCCTGTGTACTGCATACGGTTCATAGCTCCCCTTTTCTATACTTTAAATGTATATGCATTATATATTAGAGCTTACCCCATAGTAGATATAACATAACACAAGACACAACACACCATCCGAGTTCAGCACCAGCAGAAGTGTAGATAATAGATGATCCTGAATGCTTAGTTTTATTCACTTAAGGCCCTGTCACATTACGGCGTATGGCGGGAGCGTATTGAAAACCTACGTAGGTCCTGCGCGTGCCGGCCTATGATGACATTTGGTGACCTTTCGGGTGGTTTTGAGCATATGTGGAACCTACGAGGAGCGTACGAGGAGCGTATGAGGAGCGTATGGGAGCGTATGGGAGCGTGCTGTGACATTTTTTGACAGTATGGGCCATACGCCCTCATAGGTCAAGTTTTTTTGAGCATGCACAACAAAATTTGGACGGACGGATTTATGAAAGCGTATGGCGGCGTATGCCTCATACGCTTCACATAGCGTATGAGTAGCGTATGAGTAGCGTATACGGCGTATGCCGACGTATATGACGTAACGCGCTTACGCCGCCATACGCTCCCGCAAAAAACCCTAATGTGACAGCCCCTTAACATAGTTCACCATTGGCTGCCTTCAGGACTCACCACCCCTCCCACCCAGCTCTGGCCACCACCTAGCCATCGTGGGATTACTACATAACATGACGGTGACTGTGTGGCTGGGTGAGATAAGGGGGAGGGATTTCTGCTTAAAGGGGCACTTCTTCCCTGCCCCGGTGAGAGCATTATAAAAGGAGTACTGTTTCCCATTTAGCCATCTCGATACTCAATACATACTTAATCGGAGAATCTTACATGTTGGTACATCTCATGCGTATCCGCAGTGACGGAAAAGCAAAACTTTTGCGCAAAGAAAGCATAGCTCAGCGCCATTTAAGGTAGGTTTTTCTTAATGTTGTACCAGCAAGACAAGCCATATTTGTGGTGATTATGCATCAGATGCATAATCACAGTGAATTAGTTCTTATGCATGTATATATATTGGTATGCAAAAATTATATCTAAATGATGTACAACAGTCCCCACAGGACCTCCCTCAGTGGCAAGTGGAAGTATATGAGTGGGCCACAGACCAGGATATACCCCCATGGTTGACTGGAGGTTCCTCTATTGTTTGGGAGTAATGGCTATACCAACACAGCACTGTCATGGGCAGTTCTGTCCTGTAGACATGTGTTGTAACTCCTGAATTATTTCCTAATATTCACTGTTAATTTACTCAATCCGGTCCCAACTAAATGTCCTACGAATATTCAGGAAATTCAATATAATTTGTTGCTTTCTAGTGATATATTCCAATATGAAAACATCCTAAAACTCAATGTTCCACAACCATATTAGTCAACCTGCACCTTAATCCTATATGAAATTTGACCTTGGAAATTGAACCGGTACTCGAATTAGGTACATTTACCACCATAGCCCGAACGAGGTAAGCTCTCCAACCTGGAGAACGCCAGTAGAAATGTCAATAAAAATCTTCAAGGGCATGGTGCTCCCCTATTTTGACTATGGAGATGTAACCTACATGGGTGCGAGAAAAGAACTACTAGAAAAACTGTGAATACTGCAGAACTACAAATCTGTCTAAGAGTAGACAAGCTGCACCCCACCTATGCCATACACAAAAGAACCAAAGTGAAATTACTAGATAATAGGAGAATAATTCATTTGAAAACATTATCTTATAGTTATAGTCAAAACAATAAACTCCTAACAAAACCACAAAGGGCTACTAGAGCAAATAATGTGCCACGCCACTACTGAAGGAGACCAGAAGCCAAATAAAAGCTCATGAGAGAAGAACGCTGGAAATGGCTGCAAAGGTGTGGAATGCCCAAACGGAAAAGGAACGACAAATTCCTGACCTAAAAACTTACAAAAAATACCTGTGCAAAATATGCTAGGACACCCCCACTAATCTGCACTGCAAAGGGGCATGTGCTATGTCACGGCCCACCAGCGGGATGCCCAATGGAAGGTAACCATGCCAAGAGTGGCCAGATAACACACCACGCAGCTACATAAAGCCTATGATATGTAAATAGGAGTAGGCTAATCTAGTAATAAGAGTAGAACAAAATAAAATACATATATGCCAAGAAAATCAAAAAAAACTAACATAGGCTACTAACCATACCAACCAATTATCTATCTGCTACTGAAATGCAGGCAATCAAATAACTTATCAGCAGCTACTGTGTGGTAAGATAACACCAACACTACAACTGACCAGCATTGAAAGCAAGCCTGGGTACCTGGGCTTATATGCTATGGACAGTCTAAATACAGCCTCAATAAAAAAAATAAACCCCAAAAAACATGATGCGCGATTGTCCAGATGAAATAAAATTACTTTGATATGAGCGGTACTACACCGTCGGGAAACTAGAAAGTGCACTTGATGCATGCCCTTTGATTAAAATTGAATTTGACGGGTTTAATTTATCTGGTCTTGTAGATTCAGGTGTAGCTAAGAGTTTGATACATTTGCCGGTTTTCCAATCTATCGTGTCGTCTATCATGTTGAAGATGCGTTCGGACCAGGATAAGCAGGGCTCCCATTCCCACTCCCTGGCCACCAGGTCTTCTACGTGCTCGGCCAAGGGCTTGACTCAGCTGCGAGGAATGGTCGAGTCCTTCGCCATCTTGTGGAGCGCCGATATATATTCGAACCAGGTGCTTTCTCCCTGGCCTACTTTCCCTTTTTGCTCCCCTCTGATTACATATGTGTGAGGTAGAAGAGGCTTCCTACCTCTACGTTGCTTGTTGAAGTTGCCGCCTTGGTTCAGCAGCTCATCGATCACGTCACAGTGCCCCCGGTCTACCTCTGAGGAGTCTGAGTGTCTCCTGCCTCAGCTTCCTCTGTTCCTGCCCCATACTTTGTCGTCACATGTAGTGGAGCTAGGGCGCCAGGCGCGACTTTGCTCTGGGGAGGACGAGGCTTCTCTATGCGGGTGCTCCTCGTGGTGGTAGGCGGGATGACGATGGCTGAGGAATGACCGTGATGAAGTGGCCGAGGAGTCACGGCTGTGAGCACCTCCTTTTCCTTTCTGACATCTCCATTGCCGACATGCTATCCAGCATGGTTCTGTTTACCTCTGCCTGCTGGGCCAGAGTATCAGCCAGGGATTTTTGTAGGAGGGCCACCTGGTGGGCCGCGTTCATGGTGTCTTGGCAGGCGGGCTCCATACGGTGCGGTACTGGTGCCTTGGAGGTGGCGGTCTGCCGGGCAGCCACTGAATGTGGGCGTCCCCAGGTGCGTGGGGTGGCGATGTCTGGTGCGGCGGTCATTGCTGGGTCGGCGGCGGTGACCGTAGCTGCATTGTCCTTAGCAGCTTCGATGGTAGCGGCATCTGTGGCCCGGCGTGGGTGTTTAGCGATGCGCAGCATGGAGAACTCGTTTGGAGAGGAGTGCAAGCCCGTGGGGCTGAGTGGTGCTGCGGTGTTGGAGAGGTGCTGAGTTGAGGTGCTGAGTGCTGAGTTGCTCGTCTGGCTGCTGGAGTGGAAGTGAGGTTTGGTGGGTCTCGGTGGAGGCCGATAATGGGCGGTCGTGACGTCAGAGGTCTAGCGAGAGACTTGGGTTCGCGTTAAACCCAGTAGGAGTGTGGGGGTAAGGAATCAAACCCAGGTGGCACCACCGGGGAGACTCCTTGTTCACGCGCAAATTACCCATGTTGGCGAACTAACATGACGAGGAAAGTCATCACCAAGATGTAGATAACATTTTGGCCATCTTGCAGGATAATTTTATGAATATTAAAGAATCTAAATGTGAATTTGCAGTGTCTGAAGTAAAAATCCTGGATTACGTTGTATGTGAAGCAGCTTTGAAACCGAATCCTGAAAAAATTACTGCAATTAGGGACATGGCTTTTCTGTCTAGTAAAAAAGAAGTAAGACGTTTGCTAGGATCTGCAGGATATTATCGACAATTAATTCCTAATTGTGCTGATGTTGTAGCACCTATTACTTATTTGACTAGTAATAAATGTAGCTTTGTTTGGACCGTAGAATGGGAAAATGCTTGGAATGAGTTAAAAAGTCTATTATTAGAATATATCCTTCTAAAATTTCCTAATCCTTCTAAGCCTTATGAATTGTATACAGATGCTTCTGAGTACAGTATGGGTGATGTCCTAGTGCAGGAAGACGAAAAAGGGATAGATAGGCCTGTACATTTAATAAGTTCTCGATTTTCTTCTGCTTAGCGTAATTATCCTACTGTAAAATATTCCGATATTACAGCATTGGTGGGGGAATGCAAATGTTCTCTATTATGAATCGGGTATACATGACCAGGTGCATGTTTGTGTATATATAGGTGCTGGTGGTGCTTGATTGATTGGTAAATAGACATAGTGGTGCTGTCGGGGCTCAGAGCCAACCCCTTCCCCCCTCTGCTAGTCAGGATCACCACACTCAGGCTCAGGCCAGGTGGTGGTCAAGGGAGCCACACAGTTTGGTGGTGGTGGGCAGATCACTGGTAACCATGGGGACCAGGAATTCTGGATACCTATTGGTGGAGCTAAGAATGCTTGTTTCCCATTTGGGCAATAGCATGTGGTGATACTCTATACTGAATCCATGTACCATATAAATAATAAACCAGAGGGCTTGACTCTCTCACTTCTTTCACACTTTATACTCTTCCTTTCTCTTTGCCTGTATTGATTTCACTATAGCCTGCCTACACAACCACAGATTCGAGCCGTAGAATTTACATACCGGTGACCATGATGAGTGGTAAATCTATTAGTTGGAGGAAGGATTCAACTTTACTTTATGGAGACCTAGTCTTCCATAATTGGCGACCACAACGGTTATTGACACTATAAGGTTAGTAATGCTATATTGTTAGACTATGACATATTAAAAATGATATTTTGTTTCTAAATTGATGGTTGGTTCAATTTTAAATTATTATTCACGATGGGTAGTGACTGCGGTAGTTACTGAAACAGTGTTAATTTAAAAAGCTTCAAACTAATTGGCTACAACTTGTTTGGTGTGTTGTGTAGGTAGTGTTTTTTCTGGTATTTTTATTCATGTCTATCGGGTTTGAAATTCACATTGAAATTAGGTTTGTCGATGACTTTTCCAACAAATGCTGCTATTCTTAGAAGGAACGCTAGTCTTTGTTAATGGTATATCTGTAATGTGTCGTTATTGAAGCCTTGTGTCACCGCTAAAATGGGTATTTTATGGGACTACTTTTGGCAATTTATTTAACCTTGGCATGAAGGGGTGAGCGTAATATTACACTACAACGTTTTTTTGACAAATTCTTCTACTTTACAGGCAAAAACTATACTTGATACAATTCTTTTAATTATTTCTACGACCGCATACAACAACAGGTTGAAAATGCCAGTCACACACGCAAAGGAGGAGAAGAATTTCAACTTTGGTTTCAAGGTGAGTGTGAACTAGGAAATTATTTACCTGCAACTGGACAGATAGAAGCATGGAGTAAATTTATGGCACAGAGTCTAGACTTTATAAGAAAAGAAAATGAAGAACGTTTGTCTAATGTAACTTGTAAGGGAATGTACAATATTAGAAGAAGATAGAGAGGAAAGTAGAGAAGCACATAAGTTATTGCAAGTTGAACATAAACAGCGAGAGGCACATCATAGATCTTTAAAAGCATACGGTAAGTCTGTTCTCTTATTGGACGGGTCAGTCAGGGGAGCGTTGCGCAGTTGGATAGATTTAATAGAACGTATTGGGACTCTGGCTGATGTTTCAGACTTAGCATCATTCGCTTTGCTTTGTCGAATGCAACAGGGACATTGCATGAAGTTCTCTTTACTGCTTTTCAATATAAAAATGCTAAGTCCTGGGATCAAATATAGCAAGTAATAGCTTTGACTCCATTAACAGCAGATGAACGAAGTCATTTAAAAGGGATAGTTATGGCTACGAAGCAAAATGAAGGGGAAACAGTAGCTGCATACTGTCAGCGGTTTAAAACTGCTGCAGCTAAAGGTTGGAATCTTCCTACTGCAGTCTTTGGTACTGATACCTTTCTAGATTTCTTGACTCCTTACTTGAGAAGAATACCATGTGGTATGTGGAGACGAACTGACCATAAACTCTTGGAGAAGCCTTTGAAATGTCTATACTCAGCGATAGGTCTGTTATTAGGCAGCAGAGACGTGCTAAATCATGTTTTGGTAATTTAGCTATTTGTGAGCAAATGGATAGGCTAAATTGTACTTCTTTAGATTTTTCCAAGTCTTTCTCTTCTCAAAGAGGTTCTAAATCCTCTAGTGCAGATAGTCAGGTTCTGAAGACTATTCAAGGTGAGATTAAGTCTCTGAGAAAATGCATAGATAACTTGTCGTTAGGCAGTGGTATTTCTGAGCATTCAGCAAATCAAGAAAAAATGTCATCACCGTTTAGCTGAGCTGTCAACACACACTCACTTTTGTAAAGTGATCATATACAAAATATAAGAAATCCTTCTAATCATTTGAGCTGAGCTCCCAACAGACACTCACTTTTGGAAAAATGATTAGAGTTCATTCAATGCCTTAGGCATTACCTATGCCTCCACAGGCATTATCTAAGCCAACAAGCAATGGAAAGAACCTCATGCAATTGCCTAGCGAACAATAGAGAAAGAAAAGGGAATAATCTTTCTGATCATTTGAGCTGAGCTCCCAACAGACTTCTTCAATGCCCTAGGCATTACTTATGCCTCCCCAGGCATTATCTATTCCCATTGCAATGCACAAAAAAAGATAAGAGTATTTTTGAAAGATAGTATCATTTTTTAATTTTTAATTGTTATTAAATAAATACTTTTTAAATATATATTATATTATTATTACATTTATAAAGTAATATCACTATATAGAATAATTCTTTATAGAAATGGAAAGTGATTTAAGAAAGTTAACTTAATTAGTATTATATTTCATATTTTTATATTTGTTTTTATGTTTTGTAATGCATGGTAATACGGGTACTGAAGGTATTGCAAGGTATGCAGGTATTGCAACACCTCAGGGAGTTTGACGCCGCTGCCCTGCAGAGTTGTAAACCATTGCCTTGTGGTACAGGTTCTTGACAGAACCGAATGCTAAGGGAGCAAACCCTGAACAGAAAACCATTTCACTGTGGCAGCATCAAGGGCGGTTGATGTATGGAACTCCCAACATCTCCCGATCAGCCATTGCACGGACAAATAGTTTTGCGCCTGTCTGGACATGTTCTTGCCAGTGTGAAACCTCTATTTACTCCCCGAAAGAGTGCCGCTGGTAACTTGCAAAAGCCAACAGCACTTTAACACTTTTGCAGGCAGCTTTCATGAAATGTAAGGAGATCGGCAGTCAAGTAATGAAAGCAGTCTTTGTCGCATCGCAACCAACAGCATGATGATGATGATGACATACAGCAATATAGAAAGACCTTCTAGACATCACATCCATTTTATTTCATGTTTCTAAGTGTCATAGGTATCCAGTAATGCATTTCAAACAATATAAACATATGTATGGAACTCTATCATAGTTCCGACCGATGACGTCATTTTGTCAACCACAACAAAAAGAACCTAAAGTGTGACAAAGCTCTCATGTACATTATGTTTTGTCTAATTTTGCTTCAACCGCCGGCGAAGTAACTGTAAATGCAGCTTCAGTCAAGCTCAATGAAAACGGTAGTTGCCTCGCGCGTGTGGACGTCGACACCCGATAAGAATAGACTCCCGCGCCAAGCATCTGATTATAACCGGTTACCGTATACTCGCGAAAATGTTACCCCTTCCCGAATAGAAGAACTGTATCTGCTATTCACATTCACTTTTCCCCAAGTGAGTGCGATGAGTATCAAAAGAGTACATAGATTAGCAGTCTGAAATAAATTGTCAGGATTGAGAAATTACCATGATTATTATGGTAATTCATGAATCAAGGTGCTGTGCCATGCGGTCTTGGTTCTCCATGCACCTGCCAAGTAAGATTGTTGCAACTTGAAAAGTTAATACATACTAAATGCTGTCTCTCAAGCATTAGCATGCAGCACCTTTGGATTCTTGCATTTATCTCCGCATCCAGAGATTTACTTCTCCACCTGCTTATTCTACCCCGAAAATGAATCCAGAGCCCCTAAGTTCGAACAGAGCTATATGGTGTATAGTGTTAAAAAAAACAGAGCATTTCCGTCATTACTGTGACAGTTCAGAGGTTTTCCAGTACATCAGCAAGTTTCAGCTCGATCAGCTAATCACAACCTTGTGTCTGCCACGTTACGTAATACACCAAGTGCACGCCTGCATTAGACCTGGCTACAAACAATTAACCTAGATAAGTAGAAAGTCAATGGGAAAAGCGATCATCTGTTAATTATTAGTGTGACATCACACTCACCACCAGTGTCACAATAGAATAATTTGGTACATGGATGTACACAACAATCTCTATACAACTCCGTCCATGTTTATACCATTTCTCCATTTTATACAAATCATCCATCCCGTAACGTAAGCAGAAGCATCAGTAAGCAAAAGTGTCAATAATCTTACTATAGCACCACTCCAACATGCCTGAAACTCCATTGAATTAGTAATGTTTATTAGTGGTGCAACTTGCATCACTATCCACAAACTATGGCACAAGTTTGGTTAGGAACATAAACATTTCTTATGACTAAACCTCATAAACCCTGGCGATCAGTTCGAAAGCTGTCGACTTGTTCTATTTTTAGTTCATGCTTCGTATTAGCGCAATGGTTAGGTATGGCACAATCATTCCCAATTAGTGGTGCTGAACAAAGAATTTTTCAGTCCAGCAGAGCTAAAGCACTCCACCGTCCGCCCTGCCATCGATCACTCCGCGTAATATTTTGGGTTTTTGTTTGGTTTTATCAACCAAAAATACATTAGTTTGTTTATCCTGGCCAGAAAAAATTGGATTGAATTGCAAAGGTTGCCTACTACCTATTAGCCTCTCCGTCCGAGTTAATCTAGGTGCCAATTCATCCCAAATAATTTTAGAATCAACTATTCAAACCTTTTCTCGATTAAAAATTGTTTGTATCATTCTACCGAACCCAGTGCTCTAACTACAATGTATCCTGGATCATATTTCCGCTCCAAAGATCCAAATTCATTCACTAATAAAACAACTTTATCACCTGGTTTTAATTTAATTGCATTCACATTTTCTCCGCACAAGCAATATTGTATTTTTGACTCTCCCATCGATTGTCAATTGCTTTCTTTAAAGCAATAGACAAGTCTTCTATCCGATACGCTAAGTTCAAATCTTCCGTACCTGTAGAATGATATAACAAAGAACTATGTTTTGTACCTGAATGTCCACCATAAGTTAGAAAGAAAGGAGAAAAACCTGTACTGTCTGAAGGTAGAGTGCAATACGCGTATATCACATCAGGTAAAGAACTTTCCCATAGATTAGTCTGAGAATTTACCAACTTTCGCAAGATGCTTTTTAGTGTTCTATGATAATGTTCCACCATCCCATTAGACTGTGCATGATACAGTGTAGTATGCCTTACCTACACTGCAAGTTCTCAGAAATGATCTATAATCATTCTATTCCACATCTGCATAATTGACCATCAGCTGCCGATAATAGTTGGCAGATCCCAACACACAATGCACTCCCTTCTTGTCAGGAGGCAGGGCCATGTCCGGGATTGCAGCAACTTTATCAGGGTCTGCTTTCAGACCCTCCGAGCACACCACAAAACCTAGTAGTTTGACCTCTCTCAGGCCAAATGAACTCTTGGACTCTTCACTGACCAGGCCGGCCTCCGGTAGATTAAGCATGACTTACCCAGGAACTTGGCCAGCTCTGAGTTCATCATGAATTGGAACACCACATATGCATTAGTATACACAAACTGCATTCTCTTAAACTGAAACAGTCCCCTGTGGGCACTGATTGCAGTCTTTTCTCTGCTGTCTGGGTGTATTCTCACCTGCCAATAGCCCAACTTTAGGTCTATTGTGGTGACAACTTTTGCACCTGTGAGTTGGTCAAATATGTCTTGGATTCTTGGCAGTGGGTAGGCATCCTTATGAGTCACCTCATTTAGATGCCTATAATCCCCACATAACCTAATAGAACCATGCTTTTTCGGGACAATCGTTACAGGACTCGCCCATGCACTGCGACTTGGTTCTATTATGTCCTCTTTCAACATCTTCTCCAATTCTTCCTCTACCATCTTCATCTTGGATAGCGGTATCCTGTACATCACCAGTATCTATGGTCATTTCTACCACATCCGCTGTATTCAGGGGAGCCCCCTGGAAGGGAACACTGTGGGGATTGTTTCCCTCCACTAAACCACCTCCGAGACTGCCCCCGACATACTGGCACATGTGTCTTCTGTGCCCAACCAGATGTGCTCCACACCATTCAGGATAATGCTTGTATCCCCGTATGAAAGCACGGCATCACACTGCTGCATGACATCCTCATGGCATGTACCGTCCTCAGGACCGCGTCTCCGTCGTCAGGCATCCTTCCGTCTATCCCTACATCTGAGACAACACTTTCGTCTCTCAAGCTGTGTCTTCCGTCTTCGCCAATGAAGAATTACTGCTGGCCATCGCAGTTACTCATCTTATACTCACTACTATCAGGAGGATCCTGGCAACTGTCTGCCAGTCTCCACCCACTAAATACCAAAACAACTCATAAGTAAGAAGGAGAAGACAAGTCACACAAGATTGACAGTGATAAGGTTGAGCTTTATTACTACAACTCTTGTTCACCAACTATATAGTGACCTGCCACCCTAACTCACTTACAACCTGCCACCAGACCCACATAGTTTCTGCTTGTTCAGTCTAATTCAGTGCCTACAGCCCATTGAACCTAAATCCTATGGGTGTTACACACAGCTCAGTGGTGAGCTTCCTTTGGTATCTCTAGAGTGAGTGTGTCTGCATAGCATGTGCAAGGAGTACAAGGGTGACTGGGCTCACACAGCCAGACAATCAGACACCTCTGCAGCCTGGGAGGGGCAACGCCCTGTCACTCAACCCCAGTGCAGGTGGTGTCCCTAATATATGCAGAATGGGTGGGTGTGCTTACCCAGCAGTTCTGTGGTAACAAGTAGTTGTCATACAGTTACAGCAAACATTAATACATGTCCCTCTCCATTTTCACTCTTCCTGGTGCATGGAGGGAACATTTCTGTAATTAATAACCATATCTTAATATCGGATATCATACCACAATCCCGGTCACTGCGCGACATAACATTTCCACACAGTTATTTATATGTCACACAGCAAGTGAGCACACATTGCATCGCCATTAGTATTACATAACAATGGTCCCCAACTCTGTCGCCCGAGAAATTGATATGATTCCAAGCTCGTCTATCACAACCGAAAGACCGTATATTTTGCGGACACTGTGAAACGGGATACTAAACTAAGGAGGAAGCTGTGATTAAATCCAGTTTACGAACGAACATCGACGGGGAGCTCCCCTGTTACTACTGTGAAAGTACAACATCTGAACACTTTGACTTCTGGATACTGAATGGTTTATTCACGGCCTAGGGCTCGGTTGACCCGCCAGCTAAACTTTCCATGATGTCATCTCATTATCATATCCCTTTGTCTCAAACTCTGCATCTCGTTAACATATATTAGCCACACACCTATACGTCTATTACGCATATATCACATCCCCCCCTCAAAGTATTTCTGAAACATGAAATGTTTCAAAATAACCATGACGATGACACCACATAATAGTCAAACGAATGCACAATAACATATACGCGTACTTAACTTAAAAACAAGGTCTTGCAAATGTCTGAGCGCCCTATGCACTGAAGTCCTTAACTGTCCGGCCGTAATGCCTCACATCATAGCTGAAAATACAACTTAATCCTACATGCACATGTTATACATGTACACACTCAATCCACACTGAACTACTACAGGTCTAACCTGCTCGCCGGCCTTATCAGCCGACCTGACCTACTTAGATTAGCCGCACTGTTTACATTCGGCAATGACGCTGACCCAGTTTGCGTCTGCCCGGCCAGTTCGGGCCGCCCCCCCACAGGCGCCCTGATAATCTGCACCCGGTTCCGATATAACATATTACCTGACTCGTTCAAAATTTGATATTCTCTCCCAGAAACACCAGTCCGTCCCAAAATAACCCCTTTTTTCTATTCCCCAGCATGATTTTTGTACTTTATCTTATCTCCGACTTTCATAGGTTTGTACGGCTTACTACACTTCCTGTCATGAAACGCTTTCTGACTTTGCTGCCGTTTTGCTGTCTGGACCTTCTTTGGATTTTGCGTTTCGGGCACCAAGATCTCCTCCGCCATCGGCAAACTGCCCCTCAACCTTCTGCTCATGAGCAGCTGAGCCGGAGATGCATTCAGGACGGGCAACGGAGTGTTACGATAATTTAGCAAAGCTAACTGAAAATCAGACCCAGTCTTCTCGCACTTCTTTAACATGTCATTGACTGTTTGCACAAACCGTTCTACCTGCCCATTGCTACGGGGATACTGTGGACTGGAATATACGGCCTTAAACCCATAGTGCAGCGCAAACTCTCTATACTCATGGCTCTTAAACTGTGGACCATTGTCCGAAATGACCTGACTAGGAATACCGTGCCTTGCAAAATTATCCTTCAACGTGTCAATAACAGTGACAGACGACATATCGCCCAACAGCGTCACCTCTGGATATTTTGTGTAGTAATCTACAGTTATCAGGTAATTCTTATGATTTAACTCAAACAAGTCCACACCAACTTTTTCATACGGTTGACAGGCAATCGGGTGATTTATCGATGGCTCGTTATGCAAATTTTTCCGCTTGTTTTGGCAAGTGTCATACCGACTGACCTTATCTTCAATTTGCTTATTCATATTCGCCCAAAACATACAGTCCCGCGCCAACTGCTTGGACTTTCTCACACCTAAGTGTGTCTCATGTAACGCCTCAATCATTTCACTGCGGAGACCCAGAGGAACCACCACCTGGCTGCCTTTCATGACAAGATTATTTTCTATTGCTAACTCGTGTTTGTATGGGATGTACTGTCTCAGACACGGTGGCGTCTGTATGCGTGTCGTGTCCCACCCATCTTCAATGTGTGAAATCAACATGGACATGGATACATCCTTCTCATACTCATTGACAATCTTACTTAACAAACTTGATGACTGCATGTCCACTGTGGCAATGCAGGACATGTCATCGAACAGGCTATCATGTCCTACTTTGACGCTATGCGCCCTGGACAACGTGTCTGCAAAAAACATCAAAGAACCCTTCACATGACATAGCTTAATATTGTAATTTTGCAACCGCATTCGCATCCTCTGCATTTTAGCCGAAAGTTTATGAATTGGCTTCTGCATTATCCCCACTAACGGCTTGTGGTCCGTTTGAATTCGAACTTATTTGCCAAAGATATACTCATGAAACCTCTGGCATCTGAAACATATGGCGAGCATTTCTTTTTCGATAGTGGCATAGACACACTGCGCTGAGTTAAGCGCACAAGATGCGAGTGCTATCGGCTTGTCATCTTGCATCAACACTGCTCCTAACCCTGACTGACAAGCATCTACCTGAATCATAATGGGTTTCTTAACATTGTAATACGAAAACACAGGAGCAGTTCTTAACTTTTGCTTCAACTTATCAAACGCGCCCTGCTGTTCGGTCTGCCAGTGCCATGCCATGTCCTTAGCAAGGAGCGTGCATAGTGGTTTGGCTATCTCGGACATGTTGACCCATACACCAAAATATCGTCCGTGACTATCCCGATACCGGGTATATTGCCCATGACACGGTGCATTTCCTGAATAAAAATGTCACCAGCTGTTTGATGCCAAAAGGCAAGCGGGTGTACCTATACCGGCCCCACGGAGTATTGAACGTGCACAGACATGAACCTTCGTCATCTAACTCTATCTGCCAATAACCTGTCTTTGCATCCAAAACTGAAAAATACTTTGCATCTGCCGTTTTAGCAATAATTTTGTCAAATGTTTTGGTAGGGAAAGGCCCTCTCTTTTTTGCCTTGTTCAACTTAGTCGGATCCAGACAAATCCTTATCACTTTGTCTTTTTTACGATAGTTATGGAATTAACCCACTCGGTAGGTTCATCTTGTT
The DNA here is from genome assembly GCA_030323885.1 of Branchipolynoe longqiensis. Taxonomy (NCBI): domain Eukaryota; kingdom Metazoa; phylum Annelida; class Polychaeta; order Phyllodocida; family Polynoidae; genus Branchipolynoe; species Branchipolynoe longqiensis. The sequence continues at coordinate 11,903,008 of CM059194.1, read as the reverse complement.
CAACTATGACACCTAACTCAACCATGCGATCAAGCTCACTACGTACCTTACCCTGAATGGCAAACGGAATCTCTCTAGGCGGATCAATAACAGGTTGTACAGATTTATAGACATGAATGATATCATTTGCTTTGATCAACCCCAAACCCTGAAACACATCTTTGTATTCGCTTACCAGCTTCTCCACCCGAGTGCTGGGACTGTTCATGGGCTCGGAAATGTTTGTCGGCACAGAACAGTGCACCTCATCCACGGCCCTCCGACTCACCCTTTCTCACACGAAAGAACACCAAGATTCAATTCAGTGTACGCTTCACCTGGTTTATTGAACCCTCTGCTCTCCGCGGCGTCAGTAGTTGTCTGACCCGCCCCCTGACTCGCCAGATCCCACATCGACTCTATAGGTGTGTGTGGGGGGGGGGGTCAACCACACGCAGTAGAGGTCAGCCCAGTTGGGGTCTGACCGGTGGTGACCCGTGCCGCCACCTAGCGCAGTGTAGTGGAACTGCGCTGATGGCGTCGTAGTCTCCGCTGCTACCGCGTGATAGTAGAGCTCATGTTCAGACTACTACACGCACCAGCAGGTTCAATGTCACACAAGCCTACTTGCCCAAAATAGGCTGACAATCCGGTACCACTTGGAACTTGAGCACTCTGTCGTTGACGTCCAACAGCGCCTCCCTGTCAGGAGTGATCCGATGACCCGAGAACATCACAAACGAACACCTGGTGTTCGTCAGCCACGCCAGAGCAACTCTGTTGAAGACATACCTCGGCAGTACGTTCGCCTCTGACCCGGTGTCGAGCTTGAACTTGACAGGACAACGGTTCACCCGAACGATCGCGTGCCTCAGCTCGGCATCCTGACTGGTACCACGGTCGACGGCACCGACGAACAGATCCGTTGCCAGCACGTTGACCTCCACCGGATCCGGGTCTTGCTCAGCATTGTGAGGGTCAGGCTCTTCCATGGTAAGCTCGTTGACCCTGCCCAGTCTGCTCCTGCAGACCTTACCGAAGTGCCCCGATCTTCTTGCAGGCTATGCAAGCCTTTCCTTTCGCTGGGCAGACTCCCCGGCGGTGTTCATATTCACAGTTCTGGCAGCGATCTTGAACTCTCCTGCACCGGCGCTGCCGGCATTCCAAGATGGCGATTTCCAAGATGGCGTCGCCGATGACCGAACCGCCGGTGCACCGGTACGCGCATTAGCATAGTTCCGTATGAAATCAATCGCTTTACTTTCCACATCTGACTTGGTGTCCTCCAACAGATCGGAACTGAACTCACTCATTTCACACATACTAACACATTTTCCCAACGTTAACTCAGTAGTTTGCAGCAGTTTGTTCCGTAAATTCACATTCCTTACACCAGCCACTATCCGATCGTGCAACAGCGACTCCTCCACCGTACCATAATCACAATCCTTTACGTTGTCTCTCAATGCCGTGATGTATGTAGCCATATTTTCCGTAGCCTGATTATGTGAATTAAACTTATATCGTGTGATAATGACACCGCATCTACCTACACAATATATCCTAAATGCCTCCGTGAGTGGCACGATCTTATCTTGATCAGCGAGAGCAATATCCATATTGGCGAAAACCATTTGCGCCTCCTCGTGAAGAAAGATGCAGCATTGCACTAATTCTGTCTTCAATACGACACCTGCAGCAGTAGCGTATATGTCATATGCTCTGATCCATGTTTTCCCTTTCGATCTCGCGTTGTGGCTGAGGAGAAGCTGACCAGGCGGCCGCAATCCCGGCAACGTATTAGCGGGCGGCATTCTTCCTCATCTGACACCATGTGAAAGTACAACGTCTGAACACTTTGACTTCTGGATACTGAATGGTTTATTCACGGCCTAGGGCTCGCTTGACCCGCCGGCTAAACTGTCCATGATGTCATCTCATTAGCATATTCCTTTGTCTCAAACTGTGCATGTCGTTAACATATATTAGCCACGCACCTATACGTCTATTACGCATATATCACAAGTACCACTAAAGCCCCAGTCACACCACAGCCTGCGTTTGCTTGCGATCATTTTGCGACCAAAAGCTTGCGAGCTCCTTGCGACCAAATTGAAACAATTTGTTGCAAAACAGTAAAACAAAAAGAAGAAAACCTTGGTGTCTGTTGCGCAAGGAGACCGCAGAGGTCGCAACGAGGTTGTTGGTGCAGCAGCTGCAACCTCCTTGCGACCACAATGGGCCGAAATGGTCTGCGATCGCTCGGCGATCAGTCGTATGGTGGTAGTATGGTAGTCGTAATTTAATCGCATATAGTCCTCGCAATTGATTGCAGGCGAACAGCTACTGCTCCTGGCTTGCTGTTAAAGCAATTCTATATCCATGGAGACATATCTTTCAGAAAAACAAAGTGAGAATTTGTCACCAGAGGCAGTCGCAATATCTGGTCTGGATCACGGATTATGTGCGAATATTTATTTGCCAACCAGACGGGATGGCTGAATGAGTTGAGCGTCCGCCTCCCGTTTTGCTAGGGTTCGAACCCTGGTCGAGTCAAACCAATGACTTTTTTTCTCTTTTTTTTCTTGACAAAGTATTTATTCTGCCCATAATGTATAAGCTCCTGCGAGAATGTTTGCTTTCAATGCTGGACAGCTGTGATACTGGTTTGGTCTGGTCCGACACCGAAGAGTGTTTGGCTGGTCCTACTCGGGCCAGCCTTTTGCGGTTTTCCGTATTACTAATTAGTAGTTTTTTTTGTATTTTTCCAAACGTTTTTGTCTAACCTGTATATGATATCTTAATAATACATGCTAGGGAGACTTAAACATTGATACATGTCGCTTCGTAGCCAGGCGCTCAGCATTATTGGCTCAGTGTCAGGATAATGTGACTGAGTGGGATATCAAGTCATGGTGCTGGAGGCCTGATCTCTCGGTGGGGCAGCACTATAAAAGTCGCCATGAGTGTGCACTGTCACAAGTTGGTGCCCGTCCTTATATGACAGTAGATGTTGCCAGGACGACAAACTCCAACAACCAACCAACTTATTTACCTACTCGGATGCCAGCACAACATGGCGAGCAATATACCTTATTTCTCATTGCTGTTTAACATATTCCAGTAATTCACCGAGGCGGAGACAGTAATGGGTATAGTGGTTTTATTTGACATCGCAGGAAAGGCTCATTATGTACACAACTGGTTATCTGGAATGCTATCATTTTCTCCTGTGTCGACAGTCTTCCTTCTGGTGAGACTGGGTGGGACTCGAACCCTCAAACCTACCCCTCTAGTCTTTTCCTAGAGGTGTGGGTGGGTGGGTGAAGAAAGATGGTGATATGGTGATGATGGCGGCTGCGGAGGTTGTGCGCGGGTTTGAATCGTTCATTAAGTCAGTTAGCCGAAATGGCGGGTGCAGACCTGTGTCGCCGCCTGGCAATGTCTTCATAGTTCGGCATTTCGCCGCGGGCGGTTCCTCTAGGTGGCTGCTGAGTTAAAGTTAGTTCGGCCAGTTCAGTATAGGTGGTGGTAGTTGCGGTCGGGTTAGATCATTCGTGTAGTTATCAAGTCTCCGACATGAATTAGCCATGTTATGCTAACATGCACAATTCTAGAATCCAGCGAAGATGAGCACATTTTCGGTTAATTATGTTGATTAAAGCTGCATAGTCCGATGTAGCATTACATTTTTTAAACCAAAACAACTATCTAGATTTCATTCCATATATCTACGTTAGATACTGGTGCACTTTTTAAGCATTTGTTGCCGCATATAACAGAATACTGAGGCAATTTAAATATAACCTATTACTGCTTGTCAAAACCAATTTTACATGTTTTCACTTCAAATATCTCAAAAGTCAGCCATTTAAAATGTTATGTATAAACTCTTATGCGTATATTATTCATGCAATGTAATTATCCTTTATCTTTTCTCTATTGTCTTCTCCCCAACACCTGGACAACTTGTATAAGTTTAGTGTGTTGGGTAGGTGGAGCTGGTGGTTGGTGTGCGACCTGGAGGGCAGGTTACCTGCTCCAAGCAGCCCTACTCCCCGCCTTCCCTCCAGGTGGCCTCCTGCTCGCCCTCCTTCTGCCCACTCCACCTCCTATTTTTGCTCAAATAAACTATGCGGTAGGTCTTTTTAGGGGGCCAGCCAGAGTTATTGGCTCGATCCAACTTCCTGTCTTGTGTTCCTTATGTAATGTAATAATAATATAATAATTTAAAATATAAGGTACTTCAAACTAAAGTAGGGTAGATTATGGCAATCAATGTAATATATTTATCTCAGAAAAATTACAAAACCTCAAATCCATCGGACTATGCAACCTTAAGCAGGGAAGAAAATTCCACTCGGGGGGAATTGGTCTTCCTCATTCCACTGCAACTTTATCTGTCCAAGGGTCAGGTATAAATTTGTAATTCATTGCTTTAGCTCAGCTAAGGTTCGAACCCGCGACATGCCACATTGGAAGTGGACGCTTAAAGCTACATAGTCCGATAAAAGCATCACATTTCTGAAAGCAAAACGCTGATTTAGATTTTAACGTATTTAGCCAATTTGGATACTGATTCACTTATTAAATATTTATTGCTGAATACAAGGCTAATAGTAAGTCAATTTAATATAACCTGTTCCTGCTGAAGCCTATGGCGTCAGGTGTTCAGTTTATGCAACCTAGTATAACCTAGTGGTCAACACTGGTATTTTTCTGGAAAGCTGGAAACTACCTACAGTTTCACCCATCCCAAAGACCAATAACCCAAGATACTGTAGTGAGCTGCGCCCAATATCTATTCTCCCTCTTCCTGGCAAAATCATAGAACAAATAATACATGATGATATAAAAACATTTTTAGAGTCTTCAAAATACCTAACCACCCAACAAAATGGATTTAGAAAAGACAGATCAACAACTAGGGCATTGGCCTCTCTTATGGATGAGTTATTGACCAACATGGACAAAGGTGAACTTACAATTACAGTATACCTCAACTTCAAAAAAGCTTTCGATACAATTGACCATAGAATACTATTGCAGAAAATCCAGAAAGCAGGATTGGGGAAGAAAACCTGTACATTGATGGCCAACTACTTAACTAATAGGAAACAATACACACAACTTAATGACACTGAGTCAACCATTAGGACTATTAAAACTGGAGTTCCACAGGGTTCAACCCTGGGCCCCCTTCTGTTTTTAATCTCTATAAATGATTTACCCCAAGTATCAGAGGATGCAACATTCACATTATTTGCAGACGATGCAGCACTTACAGTACACAATAAAGATTTCCAAATAGCAACCGATCAGGTTCGGACAGTGCTGACCAGGGTTAACCTGTGGTGTGGTGAAAACAAACTATCCCTTAACACCAATACAACCGAGTTTGTCATTTATAGCACCAAAGCAAGGAAGGCAAGGGCACAACCCATAACACTGGAAATTGGCGGAAATCAAATTAAGGAGGCAAGTGCATACAGGTACTTAGGAACAGTGATTGATTCTACCTTAAATGGGAATCAACAGCTGGCTAGACTAACTCAATCATTGGCACTAAAAATGACTACAATCAGGAAGATGCGGAGCTTCATAAGCGAAAACACTGCCCTACTGCTGTATAAATCAACAGTTCTACCAATAATAGACTATAATGATATAATTTATGGATTGCTCACAAAGCAGCAACTGACTAAGCTACAAAGGATCCAAAACCGGGCGTTAAGAACAATTTATTGGGGCAAAACACTAAGTGTACAGGAAATGCATGACAAAGCAAACCTAGATTACCTAATGGTTAGAAGAGATTCACATCTCCTATCACTTATGTACAGAAGAGCCAGAGATACCCAATATATAGAAAACACAAAAAGGAATACTAGACGGGCTGATTCCACTCTACTCAAAGTCCCCAAGCCTTCCACAAACAAACTAATTAAAGCACCAATTTACAAAGGCAGCATGATGTGGAACAACCTACCAACCAGAACCAGGGCAACGTCCTCTTACCTAGAATTTAAGAACTCACTAAGAGTACATGTGATTGGGCAGGCCCTTATGCAGTTGCAGTAAAGTATGTTCCATGGCGTCACCATACTGTAAGTGGCAGACCCCCAAACCCTCAGCCTTGGTTTCTCCCCCCCCCCCCCCAGCCCCCACTTTTTTAATTTGTTGTTGTTCCTCTGTTATCTCCAGTCAACCATATACAATGACAGAGACAGCCCAGGTAAAAATGTAAAATTTAAGACCTAAATGCACTGGGATTGGTCCCACTGCTTCACTGGTCACAGATGGTCCAGTGTATTATTAACAACCCCACCCCAACAACATAATTCATAAACTCACATAACTAGCTACATCCCAGATAGCACACAGCCGTCGGGCCGACGTCGGCTATTGGTCGCACCGTCGCAATCGACTTTCCACCGTCGGGCCGCCGTCGGGCCGCCGGTGGTGTTCCAACGTTGGGAATCAATCCCTTTCCACTTTTGATTCACCGTCGGGCCTCCGTCGGCCCGACGGTGGTGGGCCGCCGCAGGTTTGCATTCATTTTCCACACTTGGTATACCGTCGGGCCATCGTCGGCCCGACGGTGGTGTTCCGACGTTAGGGTTCAATCCCTTTCCACTTTTGAGCACCGTCGGGCCTCCGTCGGCCCGACGGTGGTGGGCCGCCGCAGGTTTGCATTCATTTTCCACACTTGGTATACCGTCGGGCCATCGTCGGCCCGACGGTGGTGTCCCGACCTTAGGTTTTAAACCTTTTCCACTTTTGAGCCACCGTCGGGCCACCGTCGGGCCGCCGGTGGTGTTCCGACGTTAGGGTTCAATCCCTTTCCACTTTTGATTCACCGTCGGGCCATCGTCGGCTCGACGGTGGTGGGCCGCCGCAGGTTTGCATTCATTTTCCACGTCTGGTCCACCGTCGAGCCACCGTCGAGCCGACGGTGGTGGGCCGCGCATGCGCAGTTCTTTAAATTTGGATTTCAGCTCGAGTCGCCAGCGGAACACGTGCGATCGTTGATCAGTGTTCTTTTTCTACCAATAACTCCAGAAATACCAGGAATTTTAAGGAATTATTTAACAGGTATGTTTATTAGTATGTTTAGATTATTTTGTAAAAGTTTTGTAATTTATTACGAAGTATTAATGGAATTATTCGTGTTAATACGATTTGAATTATCCGATACGGTTTGTTTACTTCGAGTCGCCAGCGGAACACGTGCGATCGTTGATCAGTGTTCTTTTTCTACCAATAACTCCAGAAATACCAGGAATTTTAAGGAATTATTTAACAGGTTTGTTTATTAATATGTTTAGATTATTTTGTAAAAGTTTTGTAATTTATTACGAAGTATTAATGGAATTATTCGTGTTAATACGATTTGAATTACCCTGTACGGAATTTTGACGAAGAACCGCCATCTTGGTTTTTTCCGAGAAGACACTGTCACTATAGTGTCAATACGTACAGACTATATTAAATTTATAAGGTATGGGTTCTCGATTTCTATTAATTTTGAATAAAACTAATATTTTTGCACCTGTAGGCTTAGATACAAGATTCACCCCGTACTGCTGCAGCGTGTACTACAACGGGTGAATCTTTTATCTACTGTAGGCTGTACGTACTGACACTACAGTGACTGTGTCTTCTCGGCTCGTCGACGGTGCATGGTTGGACAAAACAACGTCGGCCCGACGGCGTTTGCCGCCGTCGCCCCGACGGCGGCAGCCGCCGTCGAGTCGACGGCGGATGGTTGGACAAAACAACGTCGGCCCGACGGCGTTTGCCGCCGTCGCCCCGACGGCGTTTGCCGCCGTCACCCCGACGGAGTCGGGCCGACGGCGTTTGCCGCCGTCGCCCCGACGGCGGGAGGTTGGACAAAACAACGTCGGCCCGACGGCGTTTTCCACCGTCGGGCCGCCGGAGCGGCCGCCGTCGGGCCGCCGTCGGGCCGACGACTGTGTGCTGTCTGGGATTAGAGTTACACTAGAATTTTCCTAACAAACCAACATTTATATACCGCTTGCCTAACTGCAACTGAACATTCAAACTTAGTACAAATTTACCAACTGAATACAGAAGATAACTTCTGCTTACATTCTAAATACTATGTAAATACTCACATTGATCTGACTAATATTGATCTGGTTATATGACACTACTGTACCATATTGTTATGGAACTTTTGGGTTTCAGAATTTCATTGTGTTACATGGTGCAAATTGTCTATTCAACAAGTATTGTACACCTTATTCTATATACCTTTTGTGTAAATAACCCTGAATTGAAAAATGGCTGGAAGACCAGTGCTTCGGCACTGACAAAAGACTTATTCAGCAGAATAAACATATTTACCAAAAAAAAAAAAAAAAAAATGTGTGTTGGGGGGGTGGGGGGGGGGGAGAGTACTGAGGTTGGTTGCTCCTGCTGTGTTGTAGTTAGTCCAGCAGGCTTCTAGACAATCCTATAGAGAAAGGTGGCCGAATTGATCTGAAATGCTAAATGTAGCATGAAGTTCAAATGTTTATGTATCATAACCAGCTACTTTTTGTATGAATAATTTACCTCAACACCCCACCCCCCACGCCTCACATGTTCGGTTGAATGAACTAACAAATCTAAGCAAATGTGTGCTTGGAGAGCTTTTTTTTTTTTTTGGTAAATATTTTTATTCATCTGAATACATATTTTGTCAGCGCTGGGGCACTGGTCTTCCAGCCGTCGGAGTGGTCGTATTTCATCTGTACATAGTGGAAGTGTACATTGCATTGTGTGCAGCACAACCCATTCTGAACATAAAAGAAAGTGGAGGAGCAGCCTATGCTGCATAGTGTACAGCATATGTACTGAACATAGTGCAAGGTATATGCATCAAGATAGAGTGTGCAGTCATATACACTAGTGGTTAAATCATATGCTGTGTTTGTATATCAGTTACATTTGGTTTTAATAACGGTTAGTCTTTAAATAGTGCCATGTTGTGCAGGTATAGTGGTTTATATTGTGTGCATTGCTGGTTGAAGATGTAGTTATTCAGTGGTGGTAATGGGTCTAAAGTAGGGGTAGTGGGTCTCGAGTCATTGAGTTATAATAGTTGTTTTGTCAAATGTGGATGGGGGGGGAGGGGTCCATGGGTAGGGGGGGCGGACACGCAGGGAGAGAGCAGGCATGAGAGAGGGCGAAGTCAATGGGTCGTTCAGCAGGTCGTATTATATATTTGCAGTGCCAGGTTTTGGGCCTGAATAACCAGGTGAGCTCTGTATGCATTTTTAAAGGCAAGGATCGAACCCGCTTCTCTGGTTTTGGTTGGGAGCTCATTCCACATGACACTTCCTTTGTAAATCGGAGCTCTCATTAACTTATTTGTATTAGGGTTGGGCACCCCGAGCAGAGTCGATGTCCCCCTTCTCGTTACCCTGGTTGTGCGATCTATGTATTTGTCATCACTCGCACGTTTATACATCAACGTCATTAGGTGTAGGTTCCTACGTACATCCAGAGTGTCCAGCCCTCCTCTGCTATGCATTTCAACCACACTTAGTAGCTTGCCTTGGAATACTGTTCTGAGGGCTCTGTTTTGTGTTCTTTGTAATTTGGTCTCTTGCTGCTTCGTTAGTAATCCATAGATGATATCATTGTAGTCTATAATTGGTAATGTTGTTTTACTTGTACAGTTGCAGCGCAGTATTCTCACTTACATATGTCCTTATTTTTCTGAATGTGTTCATTTTTAGTGCCAGTGTTTGGTTAAGTCTTGCCAGCTGTTGGGTACCAGTTAGAGTCGCATCGAGAGTTGTGCCTAGGTACTTATAGGAGTTCACTTCACGGAGCACTAAGCCACCCATCTGCAGTTGCATTGGCCGGGCCCTCACCTTCCTGGCTTTGGTTCCATAGATTATGTACTCAGTTTTAGTGCCATTTAGTGTTAGTTTATTCTCATGGCACCATGTGTTCACTCCATCCAGCGCCATTCCAGCCTCGGTTGCGACTATGGCAAGGTCATTGTTATGTATTGTTAGTGCTGCATCATCGGCAAATAAAGTGAAAGATGCTTTGTTGGAAACTAGAGGTAGGTCATTTATAAATATTAGAAACAGTAGGGGTCCCAGAGTGGAGCCCTGTGGAACTCCTGTTTTTATTTCTCGAGTGGTCGAGTTGGTGTCACTTAGTTCTGTGTATTGTTTCCTAATACTGAGGTAATTTGTGAGGAAGCTATGTGCTCTATTGCCTAGCCCAGCTTGATCTATTTTATGCATGAGGATTTTGTGGTCGATCGTATCAAATGCCTTCTTGAAATCAAGGAAGACTGCGATAGTAAGATCACCCTTGTCTATGTTTGACAAAAGTTCATCCAGTAGAGACACCAGTGCCCCGGTGGTGGACCTATTTTTCCTGAAGCCATTTTGCTGGTAGGTCAAATAGTTAGAGGACTCAAGGAATGTCTTAATTTGGTCATGTATTATTTGTTCTATGATCTTGCCAGGCAGTGGGAAGATCGATATTGGGCGTAGTTCACTACAGGTTTTCGCGATGTTGACTTTAGGTATGGGCGTCACTGTGGCCACTTTCCAGTCATCAGGGAAGATGCCTGTACTGATTATTACGTTATATAAATGTGTAAATTCTGCACTCAGTGTTGTGATCGCACTTTTTATCAAAGTGGTACTGATGTCCTTCATTCCTGATGATTTGTAGATAGATATTTTGTTAGTTCTATCAAGGATTTCATCCTGGGTGGTTTCCAGAAGGTCATACTTTTCTTTATTTAATTTGGCATGGAAGGTTTTGTGTTGATCATCCTTCTGTTTGAATGTATTGGCTAGTTTCTCACCTATATCTATGAAATAGTTATTGATTTCCTCTGCCAGTAATTCATCTGGGATTTTAATACCAGTCTCTTCACTTGCAAGGCCACTGATTCTTCTCTCTTTTTTAGGTTCGATTTGGTTTATTTCATACCAACATATTTTGGCATTCTGTTTATATTTGTCTATCTGGACTTGATAATAACTTGCTTTGGCTTTCCTTACTTCACTCCTAGCCTTTCTGACCATACATTTAGCTATGAATTCATCCCCTGGATCTTTTGTTTTCTCAAACTTTTGGATAAAGTAATCTCTTTTGATCGTGATTCGTTTGTTTCTGGCATACGGGGCGACCTTAGACACTGCAACAGTCCTCTTACTTTCCTTTAGGCCAGATAAAATTGCAAAAATTGGTGATCGTCCTTTTGAAATAAAAATCAGGGTCGGATGGGCGGTTTTTATTATATATTTTTGTAATTTTTATTGTAGACCTAATATAACCAGATGCGATGGCCGAGTCGTCCGCCTCCTGTTATGGTAGGTCGTGGGATTCGAACTCCTGGGTTCGAACCCTGGTCGAGTCAAACCAATGACTTAGAAATTGGTAGGAACGTTGAATTTGTTGCTAGCCTTACGTATTGTAATGGCCCACGGCCCTCCGACTCTCACTCACACGGTCACTCACAGAAGAACACCAAGATTCAATTAGAGTACGCTTCAACTTGGTTTATTGAACCATCTGCTCTCCGCAGCGTCAGTAGTTGTCTGACCCGCCCCCTGACTCGCCAGATCCCACATCGACTCTATAGGTGTGTGTGGGGGGGTGGGTCAGCTACCCGTAGTAGAGGGCAGCCCAGTCAGGGTCTGCCCGGTGGCTACCCGTGCCGCCACCTGGCGCAGCGTAATGGTACTGCGCTGGTGTACGGCCAGAGAGCGTGTATATAAACAGATGAGAGAGACAACTCCTGCGAAAATCGGTAACACAGGCTATAGTGGCGTTCCTGGCGGTTAGTGTTGAACAAGCTTTGAGTTTGCCATACGTGTAGTGCAAAACATTTGTTTTTATTCAAAATTAATAGAAATGCAGAAGCCTAACCTTATCGATTTAATATAATCCTTTTGGTAAACATGTTTTCTATATGTGTACTAAGCGGCTTGTTTCTATTTGGTGTAGTTTTAGAGATATTTCACTTTTTCTGGAGGAAGATTGCACACGACCATTGACAATGCCTTGAGTTTGCCGTACGCGTAGTGAAAAACGTCAGTTTTATTCCAAATTAATAGAAATCCAGAACCCTAACCATATCAATTTAATATAATCTTGTTGGTAAACATGTTTTCTATGTGTATTCCAATCAGTTTGTTTCTAGGTGGTGTAGTTTTAGAGATATTTCACTTTTTCTGTAGGAAGATTGCACACGACCATTGACAATGCCTTGAGTTTGCCGTACGCGTAGTGAAAAACGTCAGTTTTATTCCAAATTAATAGAAATCCAGAACCCTAACCATATCAATTTAATATAATCTTGTTGATAAACATGTTTTCTATGTGTATTCCAATCAGTTTGTTTCTAGGTGGTGTAGTTTTAGAGATATTTCACTTTTTCTGGATGAAGATTGCTCACTGCCATTGAAAATGCCTTGAGGTTTGCCCATATGCTTAAGCTGTTCAACAACCACCACTTGGAGCGCCACAGTCGGCAAATGTTACATGCTCTAGTATGGGAGTTGTCCCTCTCATCTGTTTATATACACGCTCTCTGGTACGGCGAGTCTCCGCTGCTACCGCGTGGTAGTAGAGCTCATGTACAGACTACTACAGTATTTTTAACAGTTAAATAATATTAAAAATTAAGGGCGGGCGATTTTCCAGGCACGGGCGGGGCCAATCAACAATTTTTAATAGTTTTGTATTTGGCCTTATCCTTCAGCTTCTCTGTCAACCACCTGCTGTTTTTTGTTGGTGGTTTTCTTTTAATATATGTAATATGAACGCCTGTTCCCTCCAAATCAGAGCTTAGCGATACATTCCCCTGATTTTTGTTTTTAAAAAGGTATTCTTTAAATGGAAATTCACTATATCCTAGGAAAATATTCACATTCCAGAAAAAACCCACAAAGTGCATTGCATTAATAAATACTGTGCGGATAACCATGATATATTCGTGGTAATGGCCAAGGAAAGATTACTATTGACAATCGGAGTTCGAGATCTAATACCCCGTTCTGTGCCGCCATGCAAGAAAGTGAGAGGTAGTCAGCATGAACTTAGAAGTGTACAGTTTTTCATGAGCTGTATGGCTACGTGAGGAATCTGGTGTGACAACATGTGGTCTTATTTTTAAAATAGGCGTTATACAATTGGGTTTCTTTTCCCATCTAAGACAGACACACAAATGCTATAAATCTCACAATTCTTTTTGTGTGTCTTGCTCAATGAATCGTGCCATTTAATAGGTGCAGTTCTTTTATTTATTTATTTATTTATTTCTTGGTCGGGTTTTTGTTGTGGCTTAGAAAAGGTTATCATTAAAGTTGCACAGTCCGATAGTTTTGAGTTTCTGTCATGTTCTGAGATGAATATATTAGGTTGATTGTTATAATGTATCTGCACTTTAGTTTGAAGTAACTTTTATTTATTAATATTTTGGGTAAATTAATTTGATTCCTATAACATATCTCTTTTGTCAGTGCCATATAGCACTGGTCGTTCGACCGTAAGTGTTACATGTATATCCTTACCTGGTTTATTTAATAAATTTAACTGTGAAGTACATTCTGAAATTAAAGTGTTCAAAATAAGTAATGAGTATGAGGTAAATCAAATCATTTGACATTTACATGCAAGGTTTTTGTTGTTGGCTTTGGATTTCCAATTCATTAAATACTAATACCGTTAGTTACTTAGTCTTAGTTCAATATGATCAGATACTCTTTATTAATTATGTTTTATTATACACAGTTCGATTTGGGTGTTAGTTGGGGTGTTTTTGTGTTAGTAAGTCAAGATATCAGGACGGTGCAGACTATTACATTCGCCCCCCTGGAATTATAAGTCTTTTAAATGGCCATTTAAAGCTTACAATTATATACCTACAGGCAATGCACTTACTTACATGTACGTTCACAGGGTAAGTTCAACAAACATATAGCACGTACTGGTCACGGAAACCAGTTTCATGGAGGGGGTGTTGATGAAAATAGGAAATATTGCGCCTAGAGCAAGAATCGAACACACCTCTCTTGCATTCCGGGCCAGTGTGCTAACCATTACATCACCTAGGCTCCGTGATGTCACAACCTTATCCATACCTCGATGTCTATGCGGCTCCTTGCCTAAGAGGTCAGTGCAGACTACTAGAGATATATGACAATAACACTACCAAATCTGGGCATCAGAAGGCATATAGATACAGGTGTAATGTATAGTTTACGGTATAAATTCTGTAGCAAAGAAGATGTCTGGGAAGGGGACCATCCCAACCTCCTGCACCTGTGATCTGGCGTGTTGGCCTCAGCTGCAGTACATACTGACAATTGGTAGATCGTGGGATTCAAACCCACAGGTTAGAACCCTGCTCGAGTCAAACCAATGACTTAATAATTAATACTTGTCGCTTCCTAGCCAGACGCTCGGCATTATTGGGATAGTACAATGACTGTTTGGCTCAGTGTCAGGATAATGTGACTGATTGGGATACCAGGTCATGGCGGCCTGGTCTCCAAGTGGGGCAGCACTAGGAAGTCGTCATGACTGCGCACTTTCACAAGTCGGTGCCCATACTGATATGACCTTAGAGGTTGCCAGGACGTAAAACTCGAACAACCAACAAACTAGGTGGGAACACATGTGTTGTGGACAATCGACATTGTTCAACCTTTTGTGCTCTTAACTGGTGACCTTCTTGTGGTTTTATTGTCTATGTTACACAGTATATCATCATCATCATCATGCTGTCGGTCATGGTGCGACAAAGACTGCTTTCATTACTTGACTGCCGCTCTCCATTTAGTTCTCTGCTGTGAGAGTGATGTCCATGAGTCAGTCTTAATGTCTCTCAACTTCAGGTTTCTCTTGATGGTATTGTAGTAGTCTGAACATGAGCTCTACTATCACGCGGTAGCAGCGGAGACTACGACGCCACCCGCGCAGTTCCACTACACTGCGCTAGGTGGCGGCACGGGTCACCACCGGTCAGACCCCAACTGGGCTGACCTCTACTGCGTGTGGTTGACCCACCCCCCCACACACACCTATAGAGTCGATGTGGGATCTGGCGAGTCAGGGGGCGGGTCAGACAACTACTGACACCGCGGAGAGCAGAGGTTTCAATAAACCAGGTGAAGCGTACACTGAATTGAATCTTGGTGTTCTTTCGTGAGAGAAAGGGTGAGTCGGAGGGCCGTGGGCCATTACATTGGTGCCGTGAGCCAGCTTGCCTTCTGCGTAAGGGGGTGAGTATTGGACCTGGGCCATGGACTCCGCAGGTAGGTTCTCTTCGTAATTTGTAGTTATGGAGGGAGCGATGGCCGGTCAACTGCGTAGTGGGCGCCAGTACCAAAGTGATGGTGCCGGGAGCCCCGGCGCAGTTGGGTCGCCGGTGGGCGTGGACGCTTCTGCGGTGAGTACACCGCACCACGCTCGCAGTTCACCTGATAGGGATGTTGATGTTTGTACGTTCATTCCTAATACAGGTGCCGGCGTTGTGGGGGACCGCCGCCGTGTGTCAGTGAGTGGGGGGGGCGTAGCCACTCCGCCACTTGTGCCGGTGGTGTCGCCTAGACATGCTGAAGGTGCTGATGACTATTGGTTGCAGTTAGCCCGACTGAGTGGCAGTCCGCCACCCGGTATTGCGCCGTTGTTTACAGCGGGGGCGATACAGGGTGGTGGGCGTGACGCGCGGTTGGGCGCTCGTTCTGATAGTGGTGGCGCGGCGTTGAAACATGTCGCGCCATCAATAGCAGTGCAAGATGTTCTCTCAGTTGATAGGAAGACTGGGGAGGGCATTACGGGGAGTGCGATGAAGGTGGGCTTCGCTCTTGATGATATGCAGTCTCTGTCGATCAGTAGTGATTCGGGGTCGGGTGTACGTGAGGGTAGCAGTTCAATCGCGTGTCGTGAGGGCTTAGGTCTGGCTGGGCGCGGGGGTTCTGTGGGAGGCATACCACTGGAGTATTCGCCGTGGGGGAGTTCAGCTGTCCGTTCTGTGGGGACGGGAGCTGGGCGTGCAGGTCCCCGAGTTCCCGATGATAGGGAGAGTTCCCCGGCTTTGGAGACAGGGTTCGTAGCCGATGACTCGTTGACGTTCGCGTTGGAGCATGATTTGGTTATGAGTCGTACGTTTTCTGGGTCGCAGTCGGAGGTGGAGCGTCAAGAGGGGATGCGGATCCGCCGACTGCGAGCTTGGAAGCGGGTCCAGTATGACCGGATGGCGGAGGAGAGGCGTTCGTTGGATGAGATGAGAGTCTCCAATGCTGCCGCCTTCGCGCGCGAATTAGCAGAGCTAAGCGCGGCGCGTCGTGTTTCCGCAGAAGAGGCGAGGTCGAATCGACTGTTAGTGGGTGAGCAGCAAGCTGCTTTCACTAAACAGACGGAGGACTTGTCTATGCGGGAGGCGCTTAATAATCACTTACAGGATGAGAATCAGAGATGTGAACGGTTGCTAGCTGCCGAGAGGTGTAGCATTAATTCTGCTCTGGGGGTTCTTGTAAGTGAGCGCGCAGCTTTTCAGGCTGAGAAACTGGCGTTTCAACGCGGTTTGGAGCTTGGAGAGAGTAATGTGGGAGTTGGTGGGTAGACACTGTCCATTTTACACTAAAAGATTTTCCTATGCAGTGTCGCCCTGGCTCTTATTTTATGCTGCATTCTTTATTTTAAAATTACTATTATAGTAAGCGCTTCTAGCAGAACATGATTGACAGCGTGTGCGTCGGCTCCTGTTATAACAGGGGAGGATGCACATGGGGTGTAATTTTCTTTGTAGGAGGCCGGGTTCTTGCTGGCGCCCATTGCTTCTTATAAAATGTATTGCATTCCTGAACGTTGTATCTGCGGAGACTTTCTCAATTGTTATAAGTAACACCGCCCTTCTACTTTCATGCATTCTGCACCGGAGCGGGTCACCGAGCGTGACGGGTCCTGGGTGCGGCGGCGTGACGTGTCCGCGGTGTAATACCGTCTGTGATCTACTGGCCAGGCGACGCGGGCACAAGGAGGACGGGCTGAGGAAGCTCCAAGAGGAGCCGCTCCGCGTAGAAGGGGGAGCGCCCCGCTAACGGTTCTTCTGAGATGGGGGGCGGCGGGGGGCGGACTGAGTAGTTCCTTGCTTCCTTCTGTCGAGGGGGTTCCACTTGTGGGGTATGAATTCTCTCCCAGCAAAAGACATTCTATACAGCAACTACATAGAGGCTGGGAGAGGTCGTCTTTGTGCGACTCATTTAAAGACTCTTTCTTCACCTAGACTGATAACATGTTTGCCTTGCAGCTAGCTAGATTCATATCGCTATTTCGCTGCAGGCAGGTCTAGGAATTGCGCAAAAGGATACATACCTAGCTTTGTAAGGCTTCTCTCCCTTTCGAGTTAGTTCTCATGTTGACTTCTATCATTTCTCGATTCTCATCGGTTTGCATTCTGCAACCGGTGAGACTCTAGGGGGGGCAGTGTAGTAGTCTGAACATGAGCTCTACTATCACGCGGTAGCAGCGGAGACTACGACGCCACCCGCGCAGTTCCACTACACTGCGCTAGGTGGCGGCACGGGTCACCACCGGTCAGACCCCAACTGGGCTGACCTCTACTGCGTGTGGTTGACCCACCCCCCCCACACACACCTATAGAGTCGATGTGGGATCTGGCGAGTCAGGGGGCGGGTCAGACAACTACTGACGCCGCGGAGAGCAGAGGGTTCAATAAACCAGGTGAAGCGTACACTGAATTGAATCTTGGTGTTCTTTCGTGAGAGAAAGGGTAAGTCGGAGGGCCGT